>CM056378.1:118284878-118679878 GCA_029718625.1 Synaphobranchus kaupii
ATCATCATGTAAAGGCACTGCCCTACTGCATGTACGGGCCCCGCGGTCTGGTAGTGAATCGGGACCGTCCCAGTACCGGCTGTGGTCAGGAGCCTCGCAGGGGTGACGCACAATCCAAATGGCGGGTTATAAGAAGCGCCACTTAGAAACACGTGCTTTAGAGGAGAGCACATGCCTGTCTGTGTTGAGGACGGTACGGCAAAGAGTGGTGACAAGCACAACTGGGCAGCCCAAATTGGGGGAGAAACAAAAGGAGAAATAATTCAAAGTGTGCTAGAAGCTGTTATGAACATGTGCTGTCATACGTTATGTTTCTAGAAGTTACATAAAATAAAAATCCAGATAAAACGTTTTCAGTTAAAAGTTGTGAGTCTAAATGAGTTGCGAGTCTGAATAAGGGTGGCTCAACTATCAGGGAGGGATAGTCATATTTCACGCATTCCTCCATACAGACTAACAATAGAGCAAAGTGTTTATTAAGTGATACCCCACATTTAGAAATAGCATGGGTCTGGATGGTTGAAATATAAAAATGAACCTGGAATCTGGAATATTTACACGTTTACACGCGGCGTATCGGAGACCCGCTGCTGGAGGAAAGAAGCAGAGCAGTACCTCTCCCAATATTATATTTTATTTTATTTTGCCGTTAGCTTGCTCATCAGAGGATACACGAAAGAGATTATTTTTCCGTTGGTGGGGAATATTATTTTAAAACTGAAAGGCTCGGAGCCTTGTTCCCGAAACATGCTACAAATCTAACTGCTGCTCTCCTCTGATCCCTGGCTCAGTCCACAGAGGCGTCAGACAGAGAGTGCTGCTGCTTTATCCTCTGCCTGGGCTAATGCCAAAGTGATTCATCCAAGCTGCACCCAGGACGCTGTTTATCAAAATGAGCTATGCAAATCTATATTAGACCTGAGTGGAATGTATAATATAGGACAACCATCTACTAGCAATGGTAGTGAGTGGGGTGGGTGGGTGGGGGGGGTGTTTGCTGTAATATCTTTACCCACAGAATGTGGCGAGGCTCCTTTCTTACTGGGGCAGTTAATTCAATCCCTCTCTCTCTCTCTCTCTCCGACCACCCTCGGTCCAAACGCATCCACAGGTAATAAACAAACACAATTCAAGAGCATGCGCCGAATGACCTGACATCAGTTTGGAATGTACAGCGAAACAAGGACAAATGACAAGGCATACGCACGCACCTTATTAATGAGTCTTATGCTGTCAATAACTGAAAAAAAGCATATTAGTCCCAATTAAGGCACAAGTTATCTCCCAATTAGTCCCTTCTCATTGTGTTTCACTGCCTTGCCACCAATAGATGGGTCGATAATAAAGAGCACCTAGCAGCAATTAGACACTTAAACTGTCTGAACTCTAATATATGATTAATCATGTTCTCTCCCTGCTTTACATATTCCTAACAGCAGCAACAGCAGAGGCTATTATTTACTGTACTTAATGGATGGTCTAATCCAAGGCAAGATTCTGAATGCGGAATGTGATGAAGACATACACGTTTGTACAGACGTGTGTGTATTGTGCGCCTTTAACATCACCACGCAACCCCTGTTCTATAAATATCAGTCAGTTCACAGATTGATCTTGATTTATATTTGACATATTTCACAACATCATATCGGCCTTTTCCTCAAAAGCCAAACCCACACTTATCTGTAAGACAGAATGATTTGATGACAAGATATGGGCTGCATATTAACTATGCACACATACTGGCAGCCATATATGTTGCTGCAGAAACAGGTCTGATCAATACAGAAACAGGTCTGATCTACTCTATCACTCAAAATAAAAGAAAAGCACTTGTCATATGTACAATGAAGTGTAAGTCTCGTTGAAAGGACTTACATTACATGTTCAAATGGATGCTTCAGTGAACAAAACAACAGAGCTTTGCATTCTGTGGGACCAGAACCCCAACCACAGCACCCCAGGGGTCTCAGGTGACCATAGATCTGCTTTACAAGGACATAGTGATCCTACGACTATGTGGTCCTAATTTTAGAAGCCTATCCTGTGCATAAATCGGAAGACGACTAGCCAGTAAAACACAGAATCAGAACCAACAGGATTGATGCGTGTCCTTGTTGGGGGGAAATGGGATCATTAAGCAAGGTAAAAGCAGCTATATAATATCCCGTCCAAGCATCGGGGTGAAAGTGAGGAGGGAAGCGCCGCGGTGGCTCAGCGGTAAAAGCACCGGCTGAGTCGGCGTGGTTGCGCAGAGAGGATCAGGGGTTCGCGCGGGCGGCCGATCCCGGGGTGAGGGGGAGGAACTTGGCGGGGGAGAGTCGTCGTGCACAAGCGGCCTCGAGCGAGTTGGAATCGCGGTCATGCGCTCGAGGACGCGATGCCCTCCTTCCGACTACCGGCTGACGGGGTTGTGTAGCGGCAAATTCTCAAGCGGTTGCCACAGGGGGGGAATTGAATAGCATAGGGTACAATTGGATACCAAATTGGAAGAAAATGGGAAAAATCTGAAACAAATTCTTAAAAAAAAAAAAAAAAAAAAGAGAGGAGAGGAGGAGTGTGCTGAATGGCTGTACGCAGCGTTCGTTTTCGGGCCTCCGCTGTACCTGAGCTCGGGGTCGTCGCTCTCGATGGTGACGGTCTGCTGCACGTTGAAGGGGTTCTTCAGGACGAACTCGAAGAACTCGGCGGTGCCCAGGGTGGCGTAGACCGTGTGGCGGGTGGTGATGGCTTTGGCCAGCATGTTGGTGATGCTCTCCGCCTTGCTACGCTCGCGGTAGGCCTCGATCAGCTGCAGGTCCCGGAGATGCTGGAGCCGCTCCTCCCTACGGCTCTACAGGGGGAGGGACCCGCCAAGTCAGACGCACTCAACACCCAGCCCCTCCACATACTGTCGCAGACATAGCACGTTTGCTTTATACGTTCAATTATTATTTCATTTAAATAACTGACCAGTATTTAATTAGGCGTGATTATTACAGAACAAAAAAAAGAAAAGGTTACTGAATCTGGTAGAGGTGATTGGTTTTTCCTGCAGAAATGAACGTGGCTTAAAATTAGATTTTTTAAAATTATTACCTGGACTGTAATATCTTTGGAAAAAAAAATACATTTAAATATGAACATTGTAAAACATTACCTAATTACTAAAAGGCTGTTTCATACGTCTAAGAAAGGCAGCGGCCCTTTTGTTAGGAGGTTTTTATGCCCATTTCAGAAAGGGACGGAATCTCTCCAGACTCTTCTGTGGGTTCTTTTTGGTAGCGGTTCAATAATACGCAAATTCTTTGTCAAGATAGGCACCGTCTAATCCATAAAACGCAGTACCACACAAGCACAAGGGAACGGAAGACAACTCCACAATGGGCTTTGTGACAGCTCTGGTTAAAACCCAGCCAGTTGGACCAAGCCAAGGTATTCAAATTTCCGGGACGTTTACCGTGACGTTGGGCTTGGCTTGGGCGCCGATGCGGCCCTGCTCCTCGTACTGGCGCACGGACGCCATCCTGTCCAGCTTACGGCGACGGGTCTCCTCGGTCTCCTGCTGTGCGCGGCCCGCGGCGACGCCCGCCTCCTTCGCACGGCCGTGCAGCAGCGAGGCCAGCTCGCCGTCCATCTCCGCCAGCCGCCGGGCGCGCGAGGCGTTCCGAGCTGCAAGGAGGCGGACGAGCGGGAGGGGGGCGGTCAAGGCCTCAGGCAAATCGTAAGGCGGAGCCGCCTGGGCGTTCGCACCAGCGGGAAGCGGCCAGTGACACAAACCATTAAGCCCTGCTGTCTGATGCCGACAGCGGCCGCCACATGTTACAGCCCCAGTAAAACAGCAGGGAAGGAAGCACACTCTTTATCATGCCTGGAGAAAATAATAACTTTATCAAAATGAGATAAAGGATCCCTAAGGCAACGTCTGCTTCGGGGACCCTGTGAAAACATTCAGGTAAATATTGGACAGGGACTCCTGTCAGCACTGCCATACTGGAGAAGCACGAGACACCGCATTTCAGAAATTCTTAGGCAGCAATATATAATCTATTTCAAGAAAGATAACACAGACCATATACAAATTAGCAATTAGGCTGAATCAATGTGTTCACTTGTCTCAATACATGAAATTCAGTACTTTTCATAAATTTACTTCATCACCAACCTCTTAAGACCATCTGCAAAGCAAAAAAGACTCACATTTTATTGTGAATCAAAGGAAAAATGTTGATTGAATTCAAGCTACGTACATAGGTTTTGCACTTTATTGTCCGACCTTACCTTTTAAATGTTTTATATAGTAGTTTATCCTATAACCTCTGTGGAGGGCAGTGTATATGCCAACAGCCCAGGCAATACAGATATAATCCTACCTGATACAGCACCACAAATAATATGGAAAAACTGGGCTCAAATAAGAAGTAGATAAAGTAAATTAGGGATCAAAGTAAAATGGCAGCAGTACTTCATGTTTCCTTAAACCCTGGACAAGAGGTTTTACTCCGACTCAGGAGATAACTGGCTGCATGACTTCTTTTTTTTTGTACCTCTGTCGCTCCTTATCAAAGATTCATCCGTTCTCTGCCAGTCAAAAGGTGGGGGAGATTGCGGTGTCACTTCCAGGAAGTCTGATAGCTTAGCCAGAGTCCCGGTGTGAATTGACACTTTAAAGAGTTCTGACAGAATTGTTAGTGGATCGCTTGTAAAGTGTAAGAGTCTGAGGAGTCAAGTATTAAGAATCATTTTCAGAACGGAAGGCAGCCCGACCAATGAGAACTACTAGAATAGGGATGATCCATCGTTTATTCTCATTCAGTTGGTAAGAACCACTCACCATTACAATGTGTGAACACAGACAGTTCAGCTGGGAACTGAATAGCACACTAAACATTGTAAGTGCAGCCCTCTTATGCAAGTTTAAAATCAGGGAAAAAAGAAAAAAGAAAAAGAAAAAAAAGATCAGATGTACTGACTTTAATGCAAGCGTTTCCACCCTCTTGTGTGTAGTGTGTGAACATGCGAACAGGGAGCCGTTGCCTGAAAGCGCTCACCGTTGAAGTTCGACACGCTCTTATCGTGAATGCTGCCGCCGCCAAAGCCGCTGGTGCCGTCGTGCGCCACGATCACGTGCGAACGAGCCGGGGGGAGAGTCTCGGACCTCTTCGTGTTCACATCCGCGACGTGCCCTAGAACAAGCCAAAAGAGCCCTCACATCACCCCAAACAAAAAGACTACCCGTTCAGTCATACGCGGTATAGCGAGGAGAGACGCGGGATCCCGTTGCTCTGGCGCCCCGTTGCTTTGGCAATCAGCAGACAGGAGCTCCCCATAAATGAAGCAAGGCAATCAAACGACAGCCTGGAGAGTGTTTTTGGAACAAATTAATGACATAAATTCAATTTGCTTGTTTACAATATATGCATACAAAATATGCAAAATAAAGTAGCGCATGTTTGTGGAAGCTGTAATATGCTATGCTGGTAATAAAAAGTCAATATCTCAAGAGATAATTTTTTTTTTTTTTTTGATAATCTTACAAGTCCTCTGAGGAAGTGTCCTCGGTGTGGTAAAGTTTTCCTTTTGTCAGTTCTCCAGGCGCCTGTCATAGCCAATAAATAAGTTGTATTTCTCACTGTATTAAGATCACAGTTTTCTCTCTACCTGTGAAATGCAAGCTTATCAAAGATCTTCGGTGTCTTACATCAATTCCCGTATGAACGCCCACCAGAAAGAAGCTCACAACATGACTGGTGGTGGCAGTCAAATCATCACCAGCTCTGGGCCAGACCACCTCATAGGGGAAGACCTCCCTGACCCCCTTTTCAGACTGCCAACAACTGCAGTGTCATCCTGCAGAACATTCGACTCCTGGCGCGGCCCTGCGGCTCCTTGGTGGACATCGAGGAGAATTCACCCATTTAATTTCTTACCATCTCCTCGACCAGGCTCCTGGTCCAAGCTTTTGAACAGTTCCACCTGGACACATGCTATTCCCGCCAGGCTAGTCCTCGGACCAAACCCTCACTGGCCCTGCACCAAACCCTCTCACGCTGGCCCTCATACCAAACACCTTCTTGGCTGGCCGTCACACCAACAGCTTCAGAGTGATGCAACTGTATGGTCTGAACGGCCTCCTTTGTTGCCAGCTACCATCAGACCTCCCCTCTCCTCATCCATCTATGGTGCTACCATCAGACCTCCCCTCTCCTCATCCATCTATGGTGCCTTTAAAAGCCTTCTGGGAAAAAAAAAAAAAAAAACTTGTGATATAAAAATTTGCAATATAACAGAATATAATTCTGAATCTGAACATGCCAGGCCAGTTGGATGAGAATGCCATGGGGTGACTGGCCATAGCTTTGCCCGGGGAAGGAGGGCTTCGGTTGGCAGGTTTCCGCCGTCATGCACGACTGACTTCTCCAGTCATCCAGAAGCGTGCTGTGCGTGAAGAGTAACCCTCCAGTGCAATAACTATGCAGCTCAGATGGTGGACTGCAGGCCATGTAGAAGCAGCGCCTCGTAACGCACACTTTGGAGAAAATGTAAATCAAATGTACTAGGTCTGTGCTGCAATACTGCCTGCTCTGATAAGTCTCTACTCTCGCTATATTCCACCTTTTGACTATGATCTGAAAAACATCTACTTGCTTTTATTTGCACTGATAGCTGGCAAGAAGTTACAATCAGGAACTGAGTTGCTGTCGTCTAAGTTCCTTCCTGTAAAAGGTTGGAAACTTTTATCCTAAAAATTTTTATATCTGGCAGAAGCTATTCTACCTTTTCAATTGTTTTAATATTTAAAAAATGTAATTGTTGCAATAGACCCATTTCTGAGAATGAATTTGACTTGGTAATGTGACTGTTATCCACGGTTAAAGGCTAAGGTAGCTTCCACCCTTGCCTGGACAACAGCACAAACAGGCCTATAACTGTTGTTCAATTAATAACAGAAGGAACCCTGTTTTCAGTGAAATGGCTGCCACCCCTTTCGCTATCTGGCTTTAAAATTATATTATTAGTACGCTAAGTTGTTCATTTCACAGACAGCTGAAAACACATTTGTAGGCGTGATTCTTGCACTGTAAATCATTTCACTAAATTCAGAATACATTCTGGCCAGGAACCTACATTCCATGTTTAACTTCTGCATGCTGTGAAAATGAATGCTGGCAATACTATTCTGAACAGACCTTTTTCCCCTCACAGATTGTGTGAATATGATACATTCGCAATTGAACCATTCCGATTTAATGTTTCACACGTCTTCAGACTGTGGAGTTTTTGCCATCTTATTGTCAAATCAGTCTGGTGTGACTGGGGACCAGGCAAGGCTTTTAGCCAGTGCTTGAACTTGTTGGTGTTTTATGTTAAAAGAGCTCCTTTATACATCCTCGTAACCCAATTCCATCTCAAACAGTGTTGTAAACTAAAGCCATGAGGTCCCCCCCTTCTTCCAGACTGGCTATAATATATATATTTTTATTATAGGGACACAACTTAAAATGCGCCAACAGCTTACAAATATCCCCTGCACCACCAGCTACTAAATAAGACAAAATTCCTGAGTCATGAGTTGGCACGCCGTTTTGCAAGATGCAAGTTTCAAGGTTATTGCTGTCACAGAAGGGCAGGCCTCTGCATATCATTTTGCCTTGTCAGTGCCTAAAGGACGCACTCTACAGAGAGAAAAGCAATCTATTCCTTGATATCGCCAGACACCAGGATATAAAACAAGATTTATCTGCTGTCCGCATAGGTGATTGCATGCACTTTGCATAGAGGCAGACATACAAAGAGAGACCCGGCTCAGTGCGTGGAAGTACAAGGGGCTGTCATGTCCCCATGCCAACCGGAGCATTGAGAAACACAGATAAAAGGAACTTTTGCTCTGTCAACACTATCTGTCAACGAGCAACTGTCCAAGCTTTGGAGAGCCACTATTAGAACGGGCATGACAGAAATCATAAGCGCGCCTCGACCCACTCAAAAAATTAAACAAAAAAATTTAATTCACTTTTAAAAAGAGCATTTCATTAACCAGCACTAATGGATTGTTTCTTCTGAAAATATTCCTTATTTATATAAAAACCCTCGAACTAAAAAAAAACAACGAACACGTGCAAAATGCTTTTAACTTATTTCACTTTGGATTAACTGGTGGGTTAGAGTTTTAATGTAACGTCTTCCACAATCACATCTTCCGCAATATCATCTCACAGTCAGTAGATCTTTGTAACAGAACCGACGCAGGAGACACAAACCCTCGAGATGTCCTAGGGGAGGGTTGTCTAATCTTGTCCGAAAAGGGCAGGTGTGGGTCCACGGTTTTGTTTTATGCCAGCAGACACCTGATTCTACTTATCAAGAACTTGACTGAAGACCATGCATAGTTAATAAGGTGTCGCAGTGCTGGGCTAAAACAAAAAACCTCAACCCACATCGGCCCTTTTCAGATAAGTTTGGACACCCTTGCCCTAGTTTTTTTTTTTTACCTTTATTTTACCAGGTAAGTCTCAGATCAAGGATCTCTTTTTTTGAGAGAGAAATGGCCAAAATGGCAGCATTTCAAGGAAGACAAACGGACAAGAACAACATAGACATTTACCAGAAGATAAAAGCTTCAGCGGTGTGAGGAGATGAATTTTAGATGCAGGGGTAGAGATTAGATGGAGGGGGGGGGGGGGTGCCCTTACGGAAATGTAACATACTGCAGTATATTTGAAATATATTGTGAAGATAATTTTGATATATTTACAATATACTGCAGTATATTATTTTTCCATAAAGTGTGGGGGGGGGGGGGGGGGGGGTGGCTTTGCAGAAGAGTTTTGCAATGGAAAAATGGCAAGTTTGTGATAAAACCACATACTATACAAGAACAGAACCCGTGAGAACAGAACAGAACCCGTGAGAACAGAACAGAACCTGTGAGAACAGAACAGAACCTGTGAGAACCGAACAGAACCCGTGAGAACAGAACAGAACCCGTGAGAACAGAACAGAACCCGTGTGAACAGAACAGAACCGTGAGAACAGAACAGAACCTGTGCTTTGGCAGGTAACCGTTCCCCCTGCCCTTCCACACAGGCTAATAATGATAATGTGAGTTGGATTACAAGGAAGCAGTCATGGAACATTCTGTCAATATGTGGCTCCTGGCAACCTCGCAAAGCCCAGCTGATCCCTGCTGCGTTCTCTGTCTAGCAACAAGGAACAAATGATCCGGGGTGGGAAAAATATTAAATGATAAACCAATTCCGGAATGCGTTTCTGAGTCAATACAATAAATGAATAACCGCACAAGCGCTTGAAGGCCTGAAGATGTGAACGCTGACAGACCGGGCTTTATCCATGCATTTTTCCGGGATTACCTTTAATTCATTTTGCTGAAAAGCAGACACAGAAAAAATGGGGCATGATTTTGAGCAATGCCTCGCTATTCTGTGAAGGGCTGGCTTCTGCAGAAGAACAATAATTCAGTGTTCTATGGGAATTATGTAATTTAGACAAAAATCATTGCACATTACTTTCCACATAGCCCATCTACAGCATTCAATCAAATCTCTATTCAAGATAATTTGCTTTGAATTGTGCTGCTCCTTGTTAGAGCATGCTCAAAAACTATAAAAATATCATTCCTTTAGAAGACATATGGTTGAAGTCGAAGTTTACATGCACTTAAGTTGAAGTCATTTAAACTCATTTTTAACCACTCCACAGATTTCATGTTAGCAAACTATAGTGTTGGCAAGTCAGTTAGGACATCTACTTTGTGCATGACACAAGTAATTTTTCCAACAATTGTTTACAGGCAGATTATTTCACTTTTAATTCACTATATCACAATTCCAGTGGGTCAGAAGTTTACATACACTAAGTTGACTGTGCCTTTAAACAGCTTGGAAAATTCCAGAAAATGATGTCATGGCTTTAGAAACTTCTGATAGGCTAATTGACATTATTTGAGTCAAATGGAGGTGTACCTGTGGATGTATTTTAAGGCCTATCTTCAAACTCAGTGCCTCTTTGCTTGACATCATGGGAAAATCTAAAGAAATCAGCCAAGACCTCAGAAAGAAAATTGTGGACCTCCACAAGTCTGGTTCATCCTTGGGAGCAATTTCCAAATGCCTGAAGGTACCACGTTCCTCAGTACAAACAATAGTATGCAAGTATAAACACCATGGGACCACACAGCCGTCATACCGTTCAGGAAGGAGACGCGTTCCGTCTCCTAGAGATGAACGTGCTTTGGTGCGAAAAGTGCAAATCAATCCCAATCAATCAATCCCAATCAATCAAAACAACAGCAAAGGACCTTGTGAAGATGCTGGAGGGAACAGGTACAAAAATATCTATATCCACAGTAAAACGAGTCCTATATCGACATAACCTGAAAGGCTGCTCAGCAAGGAAGAAGCCACTACTCCAAAACCGCAATAAAAAAGCCAGACTGCAGTTTGCAACTGCACATGGGGACAAAGATCTTACTTTTTGGAGAAATATACTCTGGTCTGATGAAACAAAAATTTAACTGTTTGGCCATATTGACCATCGTTATGTTTGGGGGGAAAAAGGTGAGGCTTGCAAGCCGAAGAACACCATCCCAACCGTGAAGCACGGGGGGTGGCAGCATCATGTTGTGGGGGTGCTTTGCTGCAGGAGGGACTGGTGCACTTCATAAAATAGATGGCATCATGAAGAAGAAAAATTATGTGGATATATTGAAGCAACATCTCAAGACATCAACCAGGAAGTTAAAGCTTGGTCGCAAATGGCTTTTCCAAATGGCCAATGACCCAAAGAATACTTCCAAAGTAGTGGCAAAATGGCTTAAAGGGATAGTAGAAGTACGGCAGCGGAGCGAACGTGGCCATTGCAACTTGTTGCTCTTCTTTCTTGTTGTAGTCGACCAGTGCCGGCACTACATTTGTAGGTAACGCTCCGCCGCCGTACTTCCACAGAGAATTTAGGTCAGCACAAAGTAAAGGATTCAACGATAGTTTGGCTTCAAAAATTATGGTATAAACACTCAAAATAACCCCGGTAGACTGTCGTCGTATTTTATTTGCTTTGGGTGCACTGTGGAGTGTTTAAGTGCGTTTGGTAGTAGATGCTACCGGTTACCTTAGAGTTGCGCTAGCATTAGCAATGTGTGTATGTTCAAAAGAAGGGACAGAATGGAATTAGCTGAAAATGGTTTCCATCAATCAACTACATCATGGGTAAGTCGTAATTGAGACATTATGTCCAAAATTCCAAACTATCCCTTTAAGGACAATAAAGTCAAGGTATTGGAGTGGCCATCGCAAAGTCCTGACCTCAATCCAATCGAAAATTTGTGGGCAGAACTGAAAAAGCATGTGCGAGCAAGGAGGCCTACAAACCTGACTCAGTTACACCAGTTCTGTCAGGAGGAATGGGCCAAAATTCCAGAAACGTATTGTGAGAAGCTTGTGGAAGGCTACCCGAAACGTTTGACCCAAGTTAAACAATTTAAAGGCAATGCTACCAAATACTAACAGAGTGTATGTAAACCTCTGACCAACTGGGAATGTGATGAAAGAAATAAAAGCTGAAATAAATCATTCTCTCTACTATTATTCTGACATTTCACATTCTTAAAATAAAGTTGTGATCCTAACTGACCTAAGACATGGAATGTTTACTAGGATTAAACGTGAGGAATTGTGAAAAACTGAGTTTAAATGGATCTGGCTACGGTGTATGTAAACTTTCGACTTCAACTGTACATACACACGATACATATGTGCGTGCGTACATTCTGTACATACTGTACATGCACACATACATGTGTCTATTGGTTTCTCTATAACACATACACAAACTGCAGAAAAAAAACGTTTTTCTAAAAAACGAAAATCTTAATAATATAAAAACTTTATAATAATAATGAATGTTCAGCCCGCTTCCTGCAGGCCTTGTGATTGGTGAAACCCAAGCAGAATGGCTGTACAGAGTGCTTGCCAGCTCCGTGTAAGACTTTACTCTGAGGAAGACTAATTGAAAAGTGTATGCCAGGAAGCTCACTCTATCAGATTTATTGACTGGTTCGCAGTGTGCATGACATTATAATGACCCCATCACTCTACCAGCACAGCAACAACCATGACACACTGCTTAGTGCAAAACAATAAATGAGATTGTGACCGACTGTAATGTTGTACTGCATTACTTGATTTCTCCCATGACTGGCTTCCGCACAAATAAAACAAATTCACGTTCTAGCCATTTCTAAACATGAGCTCGTTCTTTGTCTTTCATTTGGAAGCTTAGGCTGTACCCAATTTCTTGTGTAATCTAACCTCTTTAAGAAATAAAAAATAAATCTACAGTAAACCTTTCTGTGTACAGCAATGTCGTTCAATAACCTCGTTATATTTCTTCCCATTGACAGGCACAGAACAAGATACAAAGCTGGCACCACTATTTGTCGAGCAAATTTGATTTAAAATATTTCCTCTGTGTGACAGTCTTGGATGAGAGTTGCAACTCTCGTCCTGCTCTCCAAGCCCATCCTTATCGGGCTCCTGCAGATAAGCCTGCGAAAGGCGGAGGGAGATAAAAGTATAATGGCTCTAATCTTTAGTCTTTCCTTTTAGCCCAGATGCATTACCCTATGCATGTGTCCCTCGCCTTCTGAGGAGATGCATGTGATTCGCTGCGTGCATGTGGCTTCGCCAGGCGGCAAGGTGCTGACTTGGGTGACTGCATTAAAAAAAAAGAAGAAAACAGGCCCGTGAAATCCATTTGTCAACTGAAAAATGGTATTTCACTTCCCTTTCTTGTCTGATATCAGATGTTAGGATTCATAATAAGTTGGTTTGAAGTGTGTGTGTTACTAATTTGTTTTTGTCCTGTTTGTACAACTAATATGAACCACTCCAAGCGAAGGCATTCACTGTAATACTGTTAAAAAACATGCGTGATATTATACAAAGAGTGATCTTTGCAGGCCAATCCTTCCTTTAAGCAGTAATTATTGCACTGGTTTGTAAGTATGTTTAGCTTTTGTCAAGTTCAGCTTTTTGGTAAACGTTTCTCATTAAACATAAATAGTTACAATGCCGAAAATGTATATTAACACAATACATTTTGATTTCCCAACAGTGTCTTCATTGGCATTAAGGCCACTGAGGATTGGTTGAGATTATGATGCGGCTAGATTAATGCATAATACCGGACAGCACAGCATGCAACTCTGGGGACCCATGCTCATCTCCACATGCCTGAACTGACAACAGGATGTTGCCGTCATTGAACAGGGAAACTGGGGACATAGCAAAATAGTGGATATAAACAGGGCAACCACTTAAAATATTCCCAAATCAGTGAATTTAGTATGTCATGTTTTAGCTTTAGAGCCGTTTGTTTCTTTCTGCTTTAAAGGGGACATTGTATTCATCGTCGGACGAATCATGTGATTCATTATAAGTTGCAAAAAGTCCTGTGCCATTTAAATGCACGGTTGTATGGTAAGTGGCCTCAGTAATGAGCCAGCCACTACATAACATTCAGTTATTTTCCCTCCATCGCTACAGAATGATGGGACTTCTTTTTAACTTGGACCAAAGGAAAAATAGTTTTAATTTACTGCTGTGTTTGGAGATTCTGTTTTCAGCACATTTTTACTGCACACTGTAATGGCAATTAATTGCAATTAGCTGTGTAGGAAATAATGAATATACTCTTTGTAGTGTGTCGCAGTGAAGATGGCTGCAGTATTATTTCTGGAAATGGAAAACTAGAGCTCTTTATAGCATTTATATATCGGTAATGTCCAATAGTTATCTCTGTGTCTGCTAGAGATATAATGTAAACAAAGCTAGTGGCTTTCAGCAGGTGTGTGTGAGTGTTCGAACTCGTATCTATTGCCAGGTATTATGGATTAATTTCCTTTTCGTTCGTTATTGCTGACTTTTTCTCTCCCAAGGATCAGCTTTGTAACTAGCCAGTCTTAGTAACTGTGCATGTATTTTAAAAAGAGTAACGTTACACCATTTCTTGAATTCCCAACATTCCCTTTACTGAGGGGGGTAGCAGTCATTGTTGTGCACAACATCACCCAAACACCTGTATTTCATATTGAATTTCACTTCTAACTGTCATTGTTTAATGCTGTTATGTCTACTCCTATATGAGTAGTGCACACGCTACCTTTCTGTAGAGATTCTTCAGTCTGGTCACACTGTCTGCCCTCTAACTAACACATTCAAAGTGCTAACATTTATTCATATTGACTATCCATCAGCAAGGTATTCTGATCTATAACGGCGTTCTGAAGTGTTGCTGGGCACCTCAGGTCATCCACTGGAGAAGGAGGGCCAGATGTGAAGATTACACGATGATGAGGGGTTCACAGTCTCTGCCTACATAACATAAAACATCATATTTCCTTCATTTGTTGTTAAAGGTACATCAGTTTATCCTGAGAGAGGTTCCTGAGTATCCCGATACTCATCATGTTACAGCAGTGTGTCGTATGATTGCTGAACAGAATAAGAATGTATTTTCAGGGTACTGTCATCGAAATGAATGTTTACGTCAATAAGATATGTATGTGGGGGTGGGTGCAATGAAAACATGTTACAGTATCACAAAAACAGTGCTTTCATCTACTCCACAGCTTCAGTCATGAGAGACTAAAAACAGCGATGACTAAGCACCCAATCCAGTGCCCTTCCTCACCCAAAATCCCTCTAAATACATCCCATAAAGCACGCTGATACACACATCCAAAAAGGCTCACAAAAACTGTGTGCTTAGCCGAGACATGCGCAAATGTTTATTACCAGACACTGTTTGCAGAGCGAAATTAATTCAAGGGCGTCCCAAATTAACTCATTGTGCGAATGCGTCAACAATAAAAAATTCATTACCTTCTGATTAAAGTTTTGTTAATGAGCTTTCTGTAATTACCCTCTGCATTCTTTGTGCTGGCAAATTTAATAATAATTCTCACAGGGCAGGGCTCTGGTTAAACAGTCAACCGCAACTCATTTTAAGCCACGGACAATTATTCTATTCTGATATAAAATGTTGAGAAAAACAAGGCAGTTACCGAAGACTCGGCTCCTATTAAAATGAAAAAAAATACATTACTTAGTTCATTTTTTACATCTTTGATATTGCTGTATCTGGCACTATTGAAAACATAACACAGTGCTTATTATTAAATGCATGCGTTTGAATATTCAGAAACGTGCATTACAGTTTGGGCCTCATCAAAACGACAATTCCAGTTGGCACTCCCCGTTATTTCCCTTCAAATGCCCAACTGAGGAAAGGCTCACGGTAGCCAAGAGTAGCGCCGTGCTACGAAGCTACATCTGCCTTTTCATTGGCGAATTCAAACCCTGCTGACGACTTAATGTTTTAGTCAACGGGGACAAATAAGAGAAGAGATGAATTAATCCATGATGAAAAGGAACAGTGAGATAGCTGTGGTGAAGGCTGATGGATAGCCTTTCTAATAGGTAATTGATTCCCACTGTCTCCTGCAATAAGACAGAGCAGGACAGAGAGCTTCACTAATGGAAAAACAGCTCTTGATTAGAATTTATAAAAAGGTATGTTTTTTTTATATATATATATATATATATATATATATACGTATATATAAGACAAAGCATGAAAAAATCGTACACAAATAATTTGGCTTGTGCTCTACAGCCTGTATATGCTGCCTGTAACTACAGCCCCCAGCATGCATCTTTGACGACACCATCACGTTAAACTGCGACTGCATTCCAATGGCACAAGGCTCCGCTGGCGCTCACCAATGTTGCCCAGGCGCAGATGGAGTCTCCCTTTGACAGTCGTGAAGGCGCTGATGGGCGTCACGGCGGTACGCCCTGGCAGGGTCCCGCACACGAGCGTGGCGTCCTGGAGGTACTCGGTGGTGATGACTTCCAGTTCCTGCGTTACCTGAACCGCAGACCGGCCCTGCCGCAGCACGTGCTGGGAGAGAAAACAAAACGCACAAACCGCTTCGGCAAGGCTGGAGAACAACGGCCGTATCCTCTATGACAGCAGAGGACGGTTTTTCTGTGCCCACATTGTGGTATAATCTCCATGGGAACAGCCGTTGGTGTATAAAGCTAACGAGGCAGTTGAGCCAGGTTAAGATAAAAACCGGGATACATACTGGCCCTCCTTCGTTTTTTTTTTTTTAAACTAAATAAATGATTTTCTGTTGAACATGGGGGAAGGCACAACATATCACATAAACATAACATCCAAGCTCTTTGTTTCATTACATTTTTTATTTTTTTTATAGGCAATAACATCCTGATCTCCGCTTGATTTGGCCCTTAACATAGTTACACCGATAATGACACCAATCATGTTTTGGCAATTTTAGTTTAAGTGCCGTTTAGTTCTGGTGTGAACCGTCCTGCACACGTAAAATATTAATAAGTCCTCCAGTTCCCCAAAGTAATTAGAGTCCAATTAGGTGCCCTTCAGTGTTTACTGAATAATTGGTTTCCAAGGATGTGTCACAGAAGTTCATTTAGTTGACGTTAGTTTATTTACTAGGGCCAAAACATTTTCTACACTAATGCAATTATCAAATGCATCGTATTAAAATGTCTTCCACCAAGGCTAGTGGCTAACACCCATGATGGTCTTTTAAAATGGAAACAAAGTGTAAAACAAAAGTTAAAATATCTTTTTTATAAATCAGTATTTAAAACTTTCATGGACGTATTTGGAAATCCTTTCATATACTCAGTATAGCCAGCTTTCATATATACTCAGTGCCTTTGTGTAGAACTACCAACATAACATTGATTGGTCTTAACGGTATTGCTATTAAGACCAATTTTAAGGATTTTTAGGAAGTGTTTGACAATACTACAAAAAACAATATTTAGTTTCTCAAGTAAGAATAGTTGAAATACCAAGCATTTTTTGGGTAAGTATATTTGCACATATTTCCAATAACATAAAAATTGTGTTTACAAACACAATTATTGAAATGCTCCGCAGTCAAGAAGACTTTCAGTAAATAGTGCAAAAGTGAGCAAGATGAAAATAAACCACTGCAAAACCTCTGGCCACATTCAGACCAGCCGCAGAGATGTGTGTATTAGTGAATTAGATCTGCTCATTTTTATGGTGAAGGAGTGGTCTTCATTACCTTGAGCTCCACAGCTGCGGAGCCCACCAGCAGGAGAGATTCGCTGTCCCACACGTCTATCTGCAGTGTGTGAAGGGCCAGATAGCGCAGGAACCAACGCTGCTCCCCAGGTTTGAGAAAGCCGGGGTCCACCAGGTACTTCAGCTGCAGACCAGGAGACCCTGTGGAGGACAGGAGGAGAGGGGAGGAGGTGGGAGGGGAGGAGAGGAGGTGGGGAGAGAGGGGAGGAGGTGGGGGGAGAGGGGAGGAGGTGGGAGGGGAGGAGAGGAGGTGGGGGGAGAAGGGAGGAGGTGGGAGGAGAGGGGAAGAGAGGAGTAGGGAGGAGGTGGGAGGAGGAAGGACAAGGAGGTAGGGGGAGAGGGGAGGAGGTGGGAGGGGAGGAGAGGAGGTGGGGGGAGAGGGGAGGAGGTGGGGGAAGAGCGGAGGATGTAGGAGGTGAGGGGAAGAGGTGGAAGAAGGAGGTGGGGGAAGAGCGGAGGAGGTGCAGAGGGAGGGGGAGACTGAGAGCTCAGAGTACCAAACAAAAACAGGTTCAACTCGATTGCAACCCAGCGACTTTATTTCTCCATCCCTCTAGTTTCAGCAACACATACCATGTATAAAGCAATAAACTCCACAACACCGTGTCTCTTGCTGTGCTTGCAACTTTATTAATGAAATAATGAGTCACGTTTCGGACATCAGTCCTGTGTCAGAGTCTGTAAGTCATTATTTCATTAATAAAGTTGCAAGCACAGCAAGAGACACGGTGTTGTGGAGTTTATTGTTTTATACTTCCACGTGTCTCCAGCACCTGTGGTCTATACTGGTCTACACAATCAGGTGTGCAAACTCATTTTTGCAAGCAACACATACCATGCAACATATCAGTCAGTGCAATGAGACTGACTCAATAGTTACGTGTCCTGTAAAAAAATTAATAATAATTAGATGGCGAATACCTTAAAGAGATTTAAATTTGATTAATTTTGTCTATCGTGCGGCAGTGTCTGCTTCAAATGCAGCCGTTATGATGGAAATCGCAGAACCACTTTTTTCTTTTCTCTTTTTAATTAGCAATGACGTGTAATCTTCGACTAAAAAAGAAACCTTGGTCCAATATTGGCAGACGCTGATGCTGGAAGGCAGCAGCACCTCTGCTTGACCTGAAAGGTGTTCTGGTCACCTGACTGGGAGAATGTGTGTGTGTATGGGGGGTGGGTGGGGGGGGGGGGGGGGGGGGGGCAATGTGTGCTTTTGCTGATGTAACACGGACATGCAGCAGGGGATCAGCTCTGAGAGCTCCCCTCCCGCCACACTACTGCCGCGCGCCGGAGTGACAGAACTGTGCTGCAGGGGACGCTAAGCCACAGAGCTCCCAGCCCACTTCCAGGCACATTTCAGCCTGGTCTTCAGTGGCTATCCAGACAGAAAACCTCTGCTCAACCACACGCTGAGTTTGCCTGGCAGGAACTAAGAGGCCCGGGCAGGTGACGCATCCCGTGGAGATCACACACAGATGCCTGAGCGGGGAAAGACAGGGGGGGGTTCCAGGCGTCACGCAGGTTACAAGGCAGGGCTGTCTAAATTACATTCCAAAAAGAGGGTTTGCCTCGGCGAGAAGCAAAGAGCCGCTGAGGCGACTAAGAAAACCTCCCCCGCAGACGAGCGAGCGTGCGCAGTGAGATTATAATGAGCTCCGTTCACGGCCCCGGAGGGCAGAAATGTTCACTGCTGACGTTGGCAGTCCGCACGCCCAGGTTCACCCGGGCGCCGGCTCGGCCTGTCGCCCTTACCGGAATCGACGGTTCCGTCTTTGCCGACGAGAGCTAGTACACAGGGACGCTTGTCCCTCGATTTCTTTTCCGGCTTGTCCGCGCTGAGCAGCGTCATCCGATTGGTCGTCACGGGAGGAAAACGGTAGAGCTGGAATGTGAAGTACACAGAGTTTGGCCAGTCCGCATTTACGCCTTCCTGTGGTATCCTGGAAAAAGAAGGAAAACGTTTTTTTAAAAATTCAGAAAATTATGAATAGGTACTGTGTATTATCTTCTCAAGTAACTGTTCTGGTTATATGGCCTAGATTAGTATAATGTATAATGATGGTACTGCTAGTATAATTGCTACTATAATGATGGCATTGCGAGTATAATGATGGTACTGGTCTTGTCTCTTCTTCAATGGTGCGGTTTAATCTACTTCCACAAACTGATGACAAACAATAAAGTCTGTGATGCTTTGATGGTGTTCTCAAATCCAACATACTTTATATTTATCTAACACAATAATACACGGATTAACTCTATGTTATACCAATACAGCGATATGAAAGTGAACCATATGGGTATACATATAATTGAATAATTCTTCCCGAGATAGATTTATGGATAAAGTAAATCCACACGTTCCTTCAAAGGAAAATGAAACGTGATCACTGTTATTGTGATAACTGTCATTTCTTTATTTCTCTTTCTTTTGTTACAGCCGCCAGAATTAAAAAATGTACACACAGTCAACCAATGAAAGAAACAGCATCTACAAAGACAAACAGGAAAGCAAACATCGTGCAATTCCCGCGTGATTCAATTTGACCGTGTCTAGTCAGTCAGAGAAAAATCTATAAGTGTGTATTATTCATGGAGGGAAGTATTTCTTGAATGTTACTGTCCTGGCAAATTACAAACTGTATATGTACAGAAACATCTAAAAGGCCAGAATAGGTATATATGCAGAATTTTTTTTTTTTTTTTTTTAAGTTAAAAAAAAATAAAATAAATGAAAAAAGGCTCATCTTCACAGACAAAGTATAAAACAATTGGCCATGACACTGCAGGTTTCAGAACTATATAAAATGAAGACAGAGAGACTTTCAGGGCCATAAATGATCACGTCCCAGACACCTCCAGCCCGCAAGCTGGAAGCAGCATCCCCCCACAGCAGATTAAACCAAACAAGAGTAAGTTTAGGAAGAAATAATTAGTCATCTGTCTCCTGTGGAAAGATTAGCAATCAATCACTTGGCATTAAATAGATGAACAAAAACCAGTTAAAGTGAAGATAATGGTTGCGCGTGACGAGCAGGAGCACATCAAACCTGCCAGTTAAAGGGCTTTCTAATAAGAGCCGAGTCTGCCCTCTGAGCCAGTCCAATCAGAGACATTCCTACGTTTGCAGAGCTTCTTCAGTGGTGCAGAGATTTGCATTAATATTCATTTGGTAAATAGACAAGATTGATAATTGTAGAGCCACAGAGAGAGAAGCAAAAAAATTACACCATAATTACAGCAAATACACACTGGGTGTCTGCCTCTCCAAGGCTTTTGTCTCGTTCATTAGTCAATTAATTTCTTTTGTGTGCTGACTGGTTAATGTGGCACAGGGTACAGTCTGCCCAATCCCACTCTACTGTACGTCAAACATACCCACACCCACAAGTGCCACAACACCACTTTAGCTGTTTAACTATTGAAACTGGAGAGGATAGATGGAGAGGACAGCAATACTGCTGGGTAGCAGAATTAATACATCCAGCACAAATTGGTGTTCCTGTGCCATTATATTATATTATTGTAAACTTGCGTTGTGGGGCCAAGAACGACAGAACAGCTATCGGAGAATGCAGGCAAAGCATTGAGAGAGGATTTAATTCATTAAAAAATGTCTTTAGAAAGCTATAAAATTAATAAGCCTCAAATACGCCTGTATGCCTTGTCGTGAATCCACAGTGCAGACTTTTCGCTTACGTAGCCTAGCCGTTTATGACCTGTTGAAAGGTGTGACACCAGAAGTCTGTGAAACGGAACTGTGTTTATACATGTATTATTTTTCAATAAATGCCGTCAATCCGAATGATGGAATCCATTGCTGTACAGACAGCAGTTGCTGGGCCTCACAGCCTGGGGTTATAAGTGATGAGATGAGGAATGCTGAAGAGTGCCGTGTCAGCACTCCAGCACCCACAATCAGAACCTCTCAGCTCTTCAAGCCACGTGCTCACGGCGAGCCACAAAGATTTCTGCCTTTTTAAAGGTTCACAGAAAAACTTTTAAAATGTCCAGTTAAAAAAAGAAGAAAAAAAAAAACATTTGCAGCAATTTGGACATTGTTCAGCTTCACTTTCTGCAATTTGGGAAGTACAGAAGCACTGTTCAGTTATGCAGTGTTGATGAGAGCATCTCAACTTGATCAATAGGATGATTAGAGAAATCTACAATCAGAAAAGTACATGAGTATGTACTCGAATGAGCAAGAAATTCTGAAATTCTGTCCATTTGCGCACATTAATTAACAGAACCATGTGGCTAGACTAGACACATTTCTATGAGAAAAGTGTGAAAGGTTGCAACTTGTTTTCATAAATGACAGCACTCTTGTAAGCTTCTATAATTTAAACGATGTTCATTTCCTCTAGCAACCAAGCTTAAAAACCAAAGTGGATTTTTGGCACGTTATTTCAGATTTCTACATTCTAATATTGTAACTCAAATGTTAAAAAAATTATAATTATGACACTTTTCCTTATTTATCTGTCATTTAAACTTATGTTGCTGTTTAGCTGTAAGTTATGAAACAATGGAATTATGTTTGGGTGAAATTACCTGATTAAATCATTTTGCATGTGAGTAACCTTGAGACGAGTCAATCTTTGTGAGATGTATAGTGTTGGTAGTCAGAGGTGTAAAATCCAGGGGTCAGAAAGTAAAAGTCCTGCCACATGTTTCTTCCACCCATGAACTCAGCCAGCTGACTTCACTAATTAGTTCTACCACCTGGCTGAAGAATTGCGCTAATTAGCAAATCCGGGTGATTGGACCCAAATACTGGGGAGGACTTTTACTTTCTGAACCTGGATTTTACACCTCTGTTGGTAGTGTTCAGTATGTCCATCTAGCATATTTTTACCAAGCCGACTGTACCACAACCCAGCTATAATTGGGCTACAGCTAGAGGGCTTAGTAGGTTGAGAATTTCAACAAAATTGGATAAAAAACAGTTTACTGACCCATATAACAACACAAGGGAAGATGTCTGAAGAAACATATATCGGAAGAGATGGTTTTAAATTTTGAAAATAAATTTGCATATTGAATATGCATGTTTTTTAAGTGGGTATCATCAGTTTTAGGATACTTGAAAAAATGAATATTAATGCCTTCTGGAAAACTGGGGTATAAATGAACTGAATGTTTCCCATTTTCTGTTTTTATCTTCACGCTGTGCCCCGGTTACTGAAGCAGGCAGAACAATAACAGAACATATCTGCATTCATTAGACAAGGTATAGCACAAATGTGGCTCACCTCGAAAAGGCCAAGAACTGCAGAACCAGCTCGTTACACCGCAGGTGGTCCGCCTCCTCTCGCTGGGGGTTAAAGTTGACCGGTTCGGCTGGGTCCAGGACCTCAGCCACCTGCCCGTTCAGGTCCACGATCTCTGGGAAGCCGGCTGAGAAGAGGTGGGCCATCGAGCTCCGGGACAGTGAGGACGTAGCTCTGAGAGACAAACGGAGGTGAGCATGTACTATTATCAAAATCCCACACCACCATTCACCGACACACCACACAGACTCATTATGACCAAAAAAATACTACCATTCATTGACACAGGCTCACGATAATCACAATCCCACAATCTCCTTAATTCAGTTTCTTCCAGTTAAATACAGGGATTGGTCATGACTCATGTGTAACCAATTATTATACGTATTTTTTCACCGCTGCCAGACAAAAAACGGCCTTATATTTCAAGTAAAAATATGCACACGATGGATAGTTCTCTCTTCTCGATTTCAGTGTGACTGAGTCCCCTATCCAAATTATAATGTTTTCAGTGCCATTTAAGGGCTACGTGATGCATTACCCTCCTCCTTGGGTTGAAGGATGTGGCCAGTGACAGGCCTGTAACCTGAGTGAGTAGTTAGGAAATCACTTCACCCTAAAATAAAACTTCCCTCATACCATTGGCAGTTCAGGGTGGAAGTGCAGTTCTGAGCGCATTCTAATTCTTAGCACATTTATTCTTAAATATAAAATGGATAGTCTTGGCCCTGGATGATGATTGGTCGACCATCCTTCCTAGCAGTGCCGATATTCCTGATATAGCACAGCTAAATAGGAATGTTCCGACATCAGGTAATATCATTACACCTTCTACTAACAAACTGTAAGCAGTCAACCATAATAATAAATTGGAGTTGTGACATCAGATCTTCAAAGTGCGGTCCTGCATTTCATTTATTGCGGTGTCAAAAATAGAAAATAGCTGCTTATTTCAAAACACCAGTAGAGGGCAAAGTGCATGATATTCTACAGGAATGTTAGCTAAGGGCTAAGGTCAGAAATGCATTTTGTAGTTTAGTGACCGAATAACTCCAGCTTGAATAAAAGAAACACCTTATAGCCCGTTAGAGTTAAAGATCCTCTTGTTTTAACATGAATATCTGCACGGTTCCCATTATCCCTAACAACACCCATATTCATGATATAAGTTCTCATTAAATATACTTTAATAAAGATCACTCATATTTCCTTTTCCTTTTTTATTACAGGTCCAATACCACCCCCTTCAAATAATATCTTTGTTATTGGTTAGCTATTTGTCCAGTTACAGTACGTTATTGCCGTCCACCCTGTAATATCACCAACATATAATCAATGATGATATTACACAGTACACGGCTGCTGTAAATGCAGATTCACAGTAACAGTGTTTTGATATTCAGGTTTTTCTGCAAAATGACTAGAAATGTTTTCATTTTAAAAAGATAAAAGAGGAAGGGAAGATCCTGTACATCTAGGGATGCAATCTTAATTAATTTCACAATTTCTTTATCTGAATGAATGTGACAAGCAAGCAACTTGTAATTTACAAACATTAGATAAATTAGTTCTCATTGCACAAATCGCATTTTGCTTTTCACAAAAACACCAACGACTGTATCAAATTAACAAGTATTTCCAGTTAAAATTTGTATAACAAGAAACAAGACATCCTCCTCCTCCGAAAGTAATATCTTAATTCATACAGATTGGATTAATATTCACACGGCAGTTTTAATTTCAAAGGAGTTCAATTTAATCAGATACACTGTGCAATTAAAATTAAATTAAAGGTCTTTTGAATTCCATGTGCACATTCTAAAAAGTGGGTCATTTCACAGCAATGAAAATAAAAGTCATTATTGGGTTTGAAATGAGAACCACTGACATTACAGCCAAATGAATAAAAACATATTTCCTTTCCTATTTCACCTGATTCTCTGTAAATGCAATCTGTGATTTTCTTTTCTTTTATGGCTCGGAAAAAATTCCTCAGCTGTTCGTTTTATATATCATCATGACTGCGTTATGACTTTTCACTTTCTGCTACTATATTCCAATTCCAGACAGTAGCTCATATTAAATTACCTTACACCCATGATTAAAGTAAATTAATTATGTATGCATACACATACTGTTGTTAAAGTTTATTTTTTTTTAAAACAAACAATGCTGTAAACGTAACTAGCCTGTGTAAGTCCTTCTGTGTGTTCTGCTCTATATGGCCTGTGGTACCTGTGTGGCACTTATAGATTTATGAGAATCAGAGGAGAGATCACACAGGTAACTTTCTATCAGGAAGAAGGACACAGAAGGACTGGCATATCCTATCCATTTCCAAAATACTGAAGTGAGTTTTTTTCCGGAATCTTCTGACAGCCCAGTGACTGGAGGGCCGCTGTGCCTTTAGAGGATTTTTCGCGACGGCAGCGAGACTCTGATTAACCTGTAAACGCAGAGGGGACGGGCGCGTCGACGTGTGAAAAGGGGCCGGCGGGCGGTCGCTCGCTCTCTCTCTCTCTCTCTCTCTCACCCTGACGTCTGTGTTCCCAGGGTGGTGACAGGCGCGTGCACGGGAGCGAACGTCAGCTCCTGCAGCTGCCCGGCCTGCGGGGGTCCGTCCGCCGCCGCCCCTCCCGCCTGGCTCACGCTCACCTCCAGGTGAGCTATGCCGCTGGCGCACGGCAGCTCCTGAGGGAAAAGCAGGGGAGCTTCGTTTAGACCGCACGGAGGGCGGCCGCAAAGACAATCATTTGCTTAACAAGTCAGCAATGCAAAACTATTCAAATATATAAAAAACAGAACTGTCACCAGCTATTAGCTCCGCAAGCAAATGCTGTAATTCTCATCTCCACAGCTGCACTGGTGCACGATGTGGTTCAGTGGCTGAGACATGCATGGCCGTACAATATGAACACCCCCTTCAGCTGTTACCCACCCAACCTCAGAACCATTCTGGACTGCATCACACGACAACTTCATAAATCTGACTTAACGTGAAGACTTCTGTAGACTATTTTTAATGTCACATGGCTCTTTCAACAAATTAAACATATGACGTTTGTGTAATTGTAATTTGTATAAATAAGAACACCTTCTACATATACTTACTGTACACACAACAATAAATTCTAGTTTTAAAATAAAAGTAATTTCTGTTTTTAGTACAATATACACAGACAGGTGACTGTCAGATATTACGTTAGCGGTTTACTGTCAGTAAATGTATCTTGGACTGACTACTCCAAGATACATTACTTTGTAATGGATTATGCAGCATTGACTGACAAATGATCTCTAAAATTACTGGCGATCCCACGTAATTTAAATCTTTTTTTAAATGATCTTCTGTGTAGGAAATATAACGGTAATTATCTGTGCGTGTTTTAAAGGAAATCTGTAGATACGGTAATTACCCAAATCTAGTAGTGCCCCAATTACTACCCTAATATTAGTGTGCACTGTATTAAGTGTCCATTAGGAATGTCCATTTCTTTATTTATTATAATTTTTTCGGGTACCCACATGACTGCGTAGACAGCAGCCATATTTCACAGTCTCCACCAAAGCAAAACACGTGTTATTGAGAGAATCTAGTGATGGAGCAGCACAGTTCTCCTGCTCACTGCACAGCAGACGCGTCCATCAAAGCTTTCGGAGAGAAATGACAACGTATGAGGCCGCCGCCCACCGGTGGAATCTCAGTGCAGGCTGTTCCGTGCCGAGATTCAACGGGCAGGCAGTGGACTCCAGTATCTTAAGATCTGATTAAAAATCACACACCCCCACCTCCACCACCACCACAGTCTCCCCACCAACCACCAACCAATGAATAGCTGTGTATAAAATCAGATTTTATACTGCACTTTTCAGAAAAGCTTTCTCTACATTGATGACTATTCTTCTTTAATTTGTTACCCCGTGGCATTGTGGGATCTACACAAACAGACGGGCAAATGCTTTGTACTGTATGACTACAACGCATGGAAGGATGCTGCACGTCTAAAGCTTCCTCGGATTTGTGCCGTCCGCAGCTGACAGGAGTAATCAGAAGTGGGTGTGAGTGTTTTTTCCCCCCGGCGCCATTCTTTAAAAAATGTCTGAAAGCACCGTTTCTTTCAGACTTTGAGGAAATGGCACACCAGAGAGCAGCTGAAAGAGAGAGAGAGCTCAGAGCTGAGTGAGTATATCTGCCCTGGGTACAGATAGGGAAGGGAGGAGAGAAGGGGAAGCACTGGCAGGTATGAGTGGGCAGTATGCTTGTGCGGGCAGTATGCTTGTGCGGGCAGTATGCTTGTGCGGGCAGTATGCTTGTGCGGGCAGTATGCTTGTGCGGGCAGTATGCTTGTGCGGGCAGTATTCTTGTGTGGGCAGTATGCTTGTCTGCACATGTATGTGTGTGCATGCACCTCCATGAGAACATAGGAATACACAGTGACAAGAATAGGCCACTCAGCCCATCTAGGCTCCAAATTTACTGTTTATGTATTATAAATTAACATTTATCTGTGCGTGTGTGTGTGTGTTTATGTGTGTGTGTGTGTGTTCATGTGTGTGCGTGCGTGCATATGTGCGTGTGTGAGTGAGTGTGTGCGTGTGCATGAGCGTGTGTGTGTGTGTGTGTGTGTGCATATGTGCGTGTGTGTGCAAGTGCTTGTGCGCGTGCGCGTGTGTGTATGTGCGTGCATGTGTGAGTGCGTGCATGCGTATGTGCGTGCATGTGTATGTGTGTGTGTTTCTGGGTGAGCAGGAGTGGGGGCGGACTCTTACAATGTGTGACAGCTGGTAGGCCGATACCAGAGGGGAGGGGTAGAGCTGAGAGGGAAACTGCTGTTGCCAGGGCGATGATGTGGAGTGGCTGATGGTTGGGTAACGTGGAGATCCAGCGAGCTGAGATATGGACAGCTGTAAGAGATGACACACTAAGAATTAACACACTATTGCCAGCAGAACATAAAACAAGACAGAGACCATTAATGGCTGACGACAAGCAACAATAATGTCAAAAAATATAGTCAAGAGGTTTCATTCAGTCTTTGTGCAAAGCAGATGCCAGGTTCTGTAACAATCCAAGACACCCTGTTTTTCATATCTAGCACAAATCAAGCTCAAAAATCTAGCATTTATTTAACACGCTGTATTATTTCCTGTTCTATCGGTTGCCTCCTACTTCACAATTTAAATCAGTTTGGAGACACCGAACATAAATCAAAGGCAATTTCATTAAATACAGACCAAGCTACGCAAGCAGATCACTGGTGCTGTTTCCAAATCCACGTTCCTGGATACAGGCCGGGCTGAAGAGCCGCAGTACCAACACTCAGTGTTGTCATCTATTAACCTGACTTGCAGCACATTTCCGACCCCGATGCTGTTAGCTACGGTTATGACACCCCCCCCCCCCCCCCCCCCCTTACTCCTTGTTCTGAGAGGTATTTTCTATGTTACAGTCACAGAGAGACCGATGTCTGGAATATTCTATCTGCGCTTCACACCCACAGAGTCAGCAGATGACTCAAAGTGGGATCACACAGCCAGGATGTTTAGTCAAACAAACGGGTGAATTTTCACATCACCTGCCTCCCTATTCACACAGAGAAGAGCCAAGATGAGAGGGATGGGGCGCGCGGTCCCAGCCAAAATGGCAGGTGCACTGCCAACAACGGAAAACAAGGCCAAAATGAAAGAGTAAAACCTGGCTCTCCCATCTCTTCCAGCGCCCGGCAGCCGTTCCTTACAGGCCGGCTCCTTTCGGCCCTCCACCCCTGATGCTACGACCTTACTGGGGAATGACCTTCACAATCGGCCAGGAAGGTAGGTTCCCTGGCTGTTTCCTACAAACATCTAAAAAACACCCTTTTTCAAGCTGCCTAACAATGTTTCTATTTAATAGAAAAATAAAAAAACGACACGTCCCTCTCCACCAAGGGCTCCAGTATAGGTCTTTCAGGCCCGTTATTCAATGCAAGTCAATAGTACCAAATGCGATCAAAGTACGAAGCCAGTGCATTTTTCCCATGAGAACATGTAGAAAATTAAACAATAGGGGCTTTTTCTTCGTCTAACGTCTCCCCGTGTGCTGATTTGGTAAGCTACTGTGTCGTTTGGGCACTATATTTAATATTATGCGGACCAATCCGGGACAGTTTGAGGCACTTCCGAGGTACGGCGTTTCATTATTATATCACGCGCTTAGTGGACGAACCGGACCCGGCCCGGATGTAATGTCCACATAATGGTCCCCCTCCTCTGTCTCTGGCTCCAATTTTTGTACGAGGCAGCACTTCCGCAGCTATAAAAAGGCCTTTCACAAGCCCATGGACAGTCAATGGGTGACGTCACAGTGAATTTGTCCATATTTTTCTACAGTTTATGGTCTCCACACTCCTCTCTCTCTCTCTCCCAGGCCTTGAAGCATGCAGCGTGACAGTGGCACTTATACGACCGTAACGCTGCGTATCACTTGCGCTTCTGGTATTTGCTTACGATGCGAAAGGCACTTTTGCTTTGGCTAAAAACTTCTGACTAAGTTGTAAATTGTACACAGTGAGAGAGTACAGTAAAGTTCACTGATTTAGACTAGACTGATGTGTTCTGTCACATCACTTAAACAGCTTGGTAAGTGTTTTACCATCTCAGATTTCTCACAAGAATAAAGAGATACTATTTGATGGAAGAGGAAGGTAAAATAGGAGGTGGCGGAGAGATGGAGACAGACTAGCATCGGGACTCACTGAAGACATTTATTACAATATAAAAATAAAAGAGTACCTTTTAGTGTACTATATCAGTGTGCTTCCAAAGCTTACGAAGCCAGATTTACACTAAGCAAACGCCTTTCCTTTTCAAAATTTGTGTGGACGTTTTGGAAGAAAATTGGTTTTCAGTGGCATACCTGTCCAGTGGAGTTCCAGTGCCTCAGGGGGTAACTGACAAATGAAACTGGGTGAACCATGGTGAGAAACAAGCCAGTCAAATGTGGTGCACCCTAAATGCCTCACTGCCCACATGGCCCCATGTTCATCTTTCCATCTGAGAGCACGACTAAACACGGCTTCAATCCGTGGATAATTACGTCAAATTGGCTGCTTGGCTATTAATGCCCTTGGTTAGTACTGCAGCCTTTTGAGATTATAATGTGTATTATCAAAAGTAATGATAATTATGTAATTATGACCATTTTCATCATCATTATATATTGTACCAACCTCAATAGCGCATATGTAGGAAGCCTTTTCTATTAACAATGTGGATGACCCATCACAGATGTTGATTGGGTACTGCCAATTTCAGCAAAAATAATGGATAGTGTGGCACAGTGGTTAGGTAATAGACACATTTATAAGTAGCAGCTTTTACATACAGGTATATATATAAAAAACATATAAGCCCTGCGCATTATACTGGCACAAGGTGTAAACTGAGCACATCGATATTGAGAAACTTGCAATTTGAGTTTTGAGTTCACCTGTGGAAACTCTCAATTTGGCGATGTTCTCCAATTACCGGGGAAACCTGTGCTGTTTCAGGTCAATATGTAGCGGTGTTATTCCAATAGCCAGTCCCATCACTTATGTGTGCAGCTTGCCTGAAGGACATGCTCGGGGTGGCAGCTGAGGGTAACCCACACATTTTAAACAAAGGCACTCACCCCAGGGCCTTGTGGTGACTGAGGAGGCGAAGTTCGGGGCACAGTTTCACTCAGGCCTGGAGAGGGAAAGGCAGGCAGTCAAATCAAGGTACAACCACCGACACTAGCATTAGCGTTTTCACATTGCCATTAGCGTTTTCAATACCCAATAGCAGGACAGCACTAAATCAGTCACGTGCCTTAGTAGTCACAGCTTCAGGAGCTAATATATGATATTGTGATATCAGAAAGTCGGTTCATGTTTTCAAGGGAATGCCATGACGAAGCAAGGCAGATAATTTGTTGCAAAGAGAAAATTGCACATTCCTACCAGGCTATTATCCGTAAATCACACTTTTGATTCTCGTCCAGTTAGCATTTCATCTTCTGAGTGTTTCATTCAGTGCTCTTTTTTATATCTCCTCAAGCTACGTAACGTCACAATTTGATAACATCGATTAATTTGCTCCCAATAGGCCACATATACCACGGCGGCATTAACTTTATAGCTGGGGGAAGCAATTCCAGGGGATATAAATCGAAGCAATGAAAGTGAAGCTGGCAATGGAATACATTTTTAATTGCATAATCACTTCGCCACTTCAATTTTTATACGGAATGCACGCCTAATCGCCTGCCCCCCAACCTAAATTGGCACAGCACAGGACGGGACGTTATATATGGGCCTGTGGAGCTAAAGAATCCATAGTAGAGGAATTGTTTATGGTTGAGGAGCGGCAGATGATTTGACTCCTGTTACCAAGAAAGACATAAAAAATAAAGTCTGAGGCACAATGCACAATGTGCAGAGAAAAGGAACATAGCCCTTTCATGTGCTCGCTGACGATGTCACATGTCGATATTTCAAAATGGCCCTCAAACCGCTGTTCTTCCAGAGTGGCCTTGGTAACTGGACCTCGGCCAGCGGTGATTACAACACACACACCCGCTCCGAGAGGTGGCTCAGTCTGTCCCCAGCTATCAGTCATCTGGGATCTCTCTTTTTTTTGTTCTCCTGAATATTTTGGACTCCAACATTTCACAATTTTCATCTTGTTGGCAAAATAGCAGACAGACGTTTCATGGCCTATGCATCCATCACAGTATAAACCTTGTCCACTTAAAACTATGTGGAGTGACACACAAACTGCTGACATGAGTTTATGTCCCAAGAAATATATGGCAGTGCAGGACAGGAAGGAGAGCTTACCAATACAATTATTTTGGGAGAACTCCTGTTGGGTATGTTTTTCATAATCTATACACTGTACTGTACATAAGTAAGTTGACATGTCCAGGTTCCATAGGAATGTTAGCCACTATAATCATTCTCCCAGCTGACTGAGTTGGGTAAAAACCTTAAATAGCTTTCCAAAGTGACATCTATATTCATCTTTATTGGTTCTAATAGCCAAGAACACGAACCGTTTCAGGCAATCCAAAACTCATGCAAAGCCCAGATTCCACAGATTTTTTTTTTTCTCCTCCAGGAAAACCCAAAGGTTGCATTCTCGATTACGTGAGTGCATAAATAAACTCCGAATGCCAAGTTAAGTAGGAGATTAAGTAAATTTTCTGTACAGCTTGGAATCTGAAGTTATATCAATTTCAACAGTGAACCAGCCTAGAGCCAACAGGCAACCACGGGGCACGCAGATTCAAAGTACACTCTGGAGACTTAAGGCCAATCGGAACTAAGTTAAACGGACTCCACTTGGTTTTAATAGAACATTTAAAAAATATGAACCTTTCAACAAAGAGTTACATGCATTACTGGTTCAGAAAAGCCAGCTGGACATACTGTACATACTTTAGAGCCTTAAATTGGGACTGGGGGGAGAAAATTTGACTTCAAGTTCATTCATCCTTTGTTCATCGCCAAAGTGCTGAGTGTGACATTCTCTAGGAAGGAATCCGAGACGATTACATTGTATGACCACTTCTTTTCCCTTTCAATACCGCACAATGTGCTAAACTGTGAGGTCCGGAGCAGAATATTACATTTAAGATGTTCCATGAAGTCACACAATTTAAAATCTGATTGCTTATTTTTTTTTTTTTTAACGGTTTAATCTGAGTTATTGAACAGACTGAAACTGAAATGAGTTCAAACAAAAATGAAAAAATGGGAAAGCAGAATTAATTAAGATCTTTCTGTTTAAGCCCCCCTGCCCCTCCCCTTACAAACTCAAGACAAGGTAGAGCATTACAGGATGCAGCATGGCAGAAGCTCAACTAAAGAGGTGGTTCAGGAGGAAAATTGCAAACTGGAGTGAACCACCACGGCTGCTAGCAGGTTTAATTGACTTGTAATTACTTCTCAAATCAATCCCTTTTACCTGCCAGGCGCCTCAGTCCTAATCCATTGTTTTCAGGTAGATTTGTCAACCTTTCCTGCTTGTACAGGCATGCCCCACACAATTAGTACGGTCTTTTGAGGCGCTGCGATTCTCTGACCCGAATATACACGCCATTTCATGGACCACCTTGCTGCCCCGCGGAGCCGGATTTCGGCCACTTAACGCCAGGGTCCTCACAAACATTCCCTGCGACTCCGACGCTTTTGCCATGGTAACATGGAGCCCAAGGATCCGTGGAGCAGCGTGACACGGGTATCAATTCTCAGCCTCAAATCATAATATTGGAGTATAGCCTTGAGTGTTTGTAAACAAATCACTCACGATTCGTCACTCACCAGTGAATTTGGAAATACAAACAGTACTTAAGTGCATGTACAACAGGGTTCCATTTTAAGACGTGTTCCCACCTCTTTATTTCAGAAATTATAGCTAAAATATGGTTTTGAAAAAGCTAAATAATATATATATTTTTTTTTTTAAATGCTTGCCACATATGATATAGTCAGTAGCATCTAAGAACATCAACAGCAAACTGTAAAATGTACATGACAATGGCGTAACTGATATTGATAAAAACACGACATTAACATAAGTAAAGAGGCATTTCAAATCATAATGGTCTACTTACTGAGCGACAGTGATTCATTCACAACCATAAAGTATACGTGGATGTCACCATAGGGGTAGAGTGAACGCTTTCAGCTTTTGAAGTTTTTCCCATTAAAGCCAATTTAGGATTAACGGGCATGTGTGAGAGAGACAGTGCTCTGATTTTGAAGCAAATATATTCTGACTGTTGAAGAATATATGGCTCCTGCTCTTCTAAGTTGTCTCCCATGTCTAATGGCACTATCATCCTTAGGTCAGGTGCTACAGGCAGTTATATGTATATGTATATGTATTTATGGTCGTAAAGGCACCTCTGAATGCATGCATACTTTACAGTATGCACACATACATTGCTGGTGGGTAGCACTCAAATGTGATTGTGTGTTGGATCCTTGCTTAGAGGATGAAAACAGCAGCTGACAGCAAAGGTATGTACTGAGAGTCTCAACATCATAATGAACGCAAGTCCAACATCCCCACACAGAAATTCCATTTCAATGATGCACAAAATCACAAGATGGACCACTCAAACACACACAAAAATCTTAGAATTGTTAGTTATACTTACATACGTAAACAATGCTATATTTTCATCCATTCTAAGCATTTATAATGGTATTTGAGCCAACACTAAACTTACTAAATGTTACTAAACAGTGGTACAGCACCTGAATAAAGAATAGTGAAATTGCATATTTCTTTCATATTTGACACGTGTCCGTGACATCTATAGAATTTGTTGCATTTTTGGCTGGTAACCAAGCAGGTTGTGCTATATTGCAAAAGGTAATGTGGCTGGTAAAATTTTGAAAATGGCTGGTGATTTTTAGAATTCACAAGCCACTCAGGCCAATGGGTGAAAAAGTTAATTTCATACCCTGATTATAGGGACTATACCCACCGCTCATAAAAAATAAATAAATAAATAAATAAATAAATAAACCTCCAGTTCTATCTTGGCCGTTTCATTGCAACAACAAAATTACAATGAAGACCATACCTTAGAAATGGTACAGTAAATTCCCATGCACTTTGCTGAGGCTGTCAGCAGTATTGAACGCTTCCTTGTAGAATATTTATCGGGCCGTTAATCACCTACATGAGAGATGTATAGTAAACAAATCCTGTGGTTGTTTCCCTTGATCATTTTTTCCTGGGCAGAAGCCCTACTGCAGGGCTCCTGTGGGGCATTTTCCATTGTTTGAGCTCAAGCTGCAAATTTCCCGCTGAATTAATTTCCAAATCTCTGTAGTTATGAGAGATGTGTGCTATCAAGCAGAGAACACCTAAAATGCCATTTTCCTGCTCTCCGATTCCTAATTGCCAAACATCATCATTATTTATAAGACGGGTGAGATAATGTTGCATTTGCGAGGGAGAGCTGCACCTGCACTGGCCAAAGGCACTGTGATAGATTGCACTGTTAACTTTATTTGCAAATGTTATACCCACATTATTGCACTGTTCTTCCACCTCACAGCATTTTGAATCAAAGATGTTTGCACAATGCTGGAGCTCTGCATTCCGCAGACATGCCAAACTAAGTTCTACCTTTGAAACTTTCCCTGATAAAGCACACAGTTTTTGGAATAATGACGATGTAACATTAACATATGCTCTCCGTAATGAAGTACTTGCGATGTTATCATTGTGTGCCAGCTCCTCTGAGAGGAGTAATGAAAACCCTTTGATCAATAAATCACTGCCTACACAGGGCTTGAGTTTGAGCGGCTGAAATTATTCAAGTTGTGGGCTTCTCAGAGCCTACTTGGAAAAATTAACTGCGGTTTTAAAACCTGGACAACAGACGGGTTCTTAAAAGAGAAGTAACACAAATACAAAAGATACGTGAGGGAGCCGTGGCCTGGATTCACTCAATATTTGCACTTAGCTCATTTTTTTCAATACAAACACCGTACTTTTCATTGATCGTCGACCTTGTCTAGCTGCGTTAAGATGGGGGAAAGAACAAATAAATGCTTTGAATTGTATGTTACATTCATGGCTGATCCAGGCCCAATTTTGGCACATTTTTCCAAGTTAAAGACTTGCCTTTTGGCGGGAAAGGTGGCTTCCTGTGTAGGGAGGCCTCTCGCTGCCTGTTCTTGGGAGACGAGGCAGGGCTGGGGGGCCGGCCTTCAGAACGGGCGGAGAACCTGAACTTCACAGTGCCCCTCTCCAGATCCTTCACCTGGTGAACATTTGGACTGAGATCATTCCACCCCTGACAAGGAGGTGATAAGAAATAAAAATGCATTCCATTTTCCAAAGCCCAGCGAGCTCTCTCGCGGAAAAAAAAACAACTTTCATCCATTGCATCAATCATGACGGCATATTCCACAGAATCGCTGGAAGAGTATAAATCAAGTAAACCGTTTGATGGGCGAGGGCAACCATCTGAATTTTAATGGTTTCTTCCCAGAACAGTTGTCAGTACAAGAGAGAGGCTATTCAATTCACAGAGTGGCAGGGTAAAAATCTATGTCGCATGATACAGTTTATGACTGAAAATGGTTGGCTTAGCTTATCTGCTGAAGAAAACTATATAGCAGAAAATGAGAGGGAAGGTACAGTCTAAGGGGTACGTCCCGGTGGAAGCCAGAATGTCGGTCTGGAAGAGAGTGGTTTACTGCACTCATTTCAAAACCAGTAGAGACACCTCAGCCCTTGCATGATAGAAAGCCAATTGAAGAGAGTTGAGTGGAGGAGGGCATTATACCAGAGAGAATAGAGATGCATGGATAGAAGAAAATCAGTCAATTCAATGCAATAATAATAGATATAGTATAGAGTTTAGCATGAGCCATTATAACAGTCAATGGATTCTAAAACCAAGGGGATTCCATTTATCCTGCTTTGCTGAGGTTCGCACATATATACGCATACATAAACACGTGCACATTATGTGAGCCATCCAGAATTATTGGCATCCCCGATTAATATGAACAAAAAAATCAACTTGTTGATATCAAATGTTTTCTATGCTCAGCAATATGAGAAAACGATATAATCTTATTGTTTGGCAATTTGCTAAGCGGGGGGGGAAAAAAAATAACACAAAATAATTTTTATGATTTCACAATTATTGGCACCCTTGAATTAGTCATTTGCGCAGCTTCCCTTTGCCAAGGTAACAGCATTGGGTCTTGATGAGGTGGAAGAACACATAGCAATGTGATGTGATACTGATAATACGTCCATGCAGAAGCTTTAGGTTTAGGGTTTCAGGGTCTTAAAACTTAATTCTGTGGTCAATTAACAGTTAGTTATTCCGTTTTTGTGGATCTAGCTTTGGCCTCATGGGAGAGTCCAGTTCCAATCAAAGTTCCAATGACATTTAGCAAACTCGAGGTGCTTATGTTTGTGGATTGATGACAGTAGAGGTTTACTGGGGGAAAGGCATCCAAATAGCTTGTTGTCATGGAGATGGTGTGTAGTTGTAGTTTTGAAGACAGTTGTAGAACTTGTAATTCTCCAAATGTGAACCTTGGACAATTTTCTGGCTCTGAAACCATCTACCTCATAGTACCTGCGTACAAAATACTGTTGTGTCCTCCTCCAGGTTGTGTCCTCCTCCAGGTAGGTTAGGTTCCAGTTCTTTTAGGTATTTTTAAGCATTTAGCTATTTTTTTCTTAGCCACTGCCTGATTTATGAAGGTCAACAGCCTTTATTTATTTTCCTTCAACAATTTAACCTCAAGTTAGATTTCTTTAATATTTTGAGTGCAAGATCAAGGTTATAAACAACAATGTTTTTCCATAGCCTTTTTTGCTTACCCTAATCCAGGGAGGACACAACCAGGGTGGATCTGTTTCAGGATTTTATGCTACCTCCGGCTCTTAACTAATTTAATTAGATAAATCATTTATGTGAGCTGATGCTACGGACTGCACATTTACCCGTGTGGACATGTGAGCACTGAAAAGGTGAACATTCATTTTTATACTAATTGTGAAATTCTGGGTGGGAACATTAGTTGAGTAGGGCAATATAAGCCTGAATACATAACGGACACATAACTGTAAAGGGTAATTATGCAATGATGAGAAAAAGACAATCAACCAGTAATTAACCACAAGTCAAATAAAACTAATCAGTAACGGTTCATCTCCCCATTGTATTGCTTGAATTTGATACTGCATTGTCAGTGGAGGAAGAACATTATTGCAATGCCTCAGATAAGCTGGCAAGACACCACTAATACAATATATATCTCCTTAAAAATATGTTTTCCTTTTTTGCTTTGTAATCATCATAGAACATTATGAAATGCACATGAAGTACAGCATATAGCCTAGGCCAGCGCTAAATTAAAATTCAAACCAAGAACACAAATTAATTCAACAACATGGAACAATTTAAATAAGAATAGCAAAGCCGAACAACTGAATACACAACGCCTTCTAAATTTAGTCTAAACAAAGTCACCACAGGCAGACAACCCTTTGAAATTGCAAAGGGACCAAGCAAACAACCATTTCAAATGAAGCTTTATCTGAAATACTTGATGTTTTTCTTGACATGTACTGCCAAGACATGTCATCATTGAAAGGATACACTATACATTGCTATATTTGAAACCTGTTTGGGATAGTGAGTGGGAGAAAGTCTGCTTAGAAATTTTTAGGATGGATTGTCAAGAAACTGAGCTCTATTTGAAGCACAAACACGGTTACAGATTTTTGACAACATTTTTTACGCAGGTAGACCAACATTTACAGTGTAAAGGATACCTGTGACATATATACTGTATATATATTGCAAAATAACATAAACTAAGTCAATCATACGTAAACAATGCGGAGTCATCAAGTGAAATAAAAAGAGAAAAATAGCCTGGTTAAAAAAAAAGCAGATGAAGAGATGGAACTTGGAAAGAAAAACACAGCTCTCTACTGCACACATCTATCCTTTATCTAATCATTTGAATTTAACCTTTTTTTAACAGGGGCATCTCAATGAGATCTGGCAAAGGCAGCATTGCATACCATTGGCTTAAAAAAAATCATACTTGAGACATATAAGACTACTCAAACCAGTTGACTTGTGACAAAGAAGTCTTTAACCTTTACTTAACAGGGGAATCTCAGTGAGGTTGAAGATCTGGCAATGGGCAGCGTTGCATAGAGCTGGCATAAAAATAAAAAAAAATCCCTAAGACACATAAGACTGCCCAAACCAGTTTACTTGTGAAAGCCGTGGAAATAATTACATTTGCCCACAAAATGGTGTCATGTGTTAAGAGTGGCCTACCTCGCTGGAGCTTCTGTCAGGGGGCGGGGCTGCGTACACCATGACCCCGTTGGGGCCCGGGACATCGGCGCCTTGCAAGGCCAGGGTCACGTCCGCAGCCACGTCGCCCGGCTCCTGGAAAGGACACCAAACGGCCCAGCGCAGGCACTGCATGAAGGCCGTCCTGGAGAAGGAGGCGGAAGTCACCTTGCAGGTTCAGGAGACAAAACAAATTACAGTCAATCACCCGCTAAGAAAATCTGCCCAAAAAAATACAGGTAATAATCATAATAATAATTATAATATCTGTCAAATAGTCTGTTTTGTGGCTGCAATGCCCCTGGGCGAGGAGGGAAACAAATTGCTAACTGGGAAAATCAATTACTGCGCTACTCAAAAAGACCCAATAAGACAACCTGTTTCCAAAATCAGAACCTTTAATGAACATTGGACCAGAAAATTATAATGGGGAATGAAGGGTGATTTGATTTTGGAAATCAAAGATATTCCGCTGGATGTTCTTCACAAAAGCTAGGATTCGGCTCCGTTTTACACCCCCTCGAGACGTACGAAAAGCTTCATATTCAGCCCCACTCCGTTGAGTTTAAGCACAGATTCAATACTGGGGGAAAAAACCGAGCTCTATAGGAACAGACATGTATCCCATGTTGTATTAATTACCAAGGAAGAAGAATCCCTCCTCGCATCGTAAAGGAAGTGCAGCTCAAGCACTTTATAGCAGCTGAGCCACTTCTCCACATCCCTCCATTTTCTTCCACAGAAACCACCGCCGGTGCACTCTGCCGTACACAAATGATTCTGCGTATTTGCAGATTGGTGCATCTTATTATTTTCTTTGTTTATCATTTTTGTTATTCATTTGCCTATTTTTGAATAATTTTTTTGATTAATTTGGACAGAAAGAAATGACACTCCAATATGCCAGCAAAATTATAATTCCATGCATTAATTACTGTGTAATATTAATAAACTTTAATAAGCCAGCAGTACCGTTTGGCCCTACATCTTAAAATATCCAAACAGAGCACATTGCAAGTATGAAATCATCAGTTTAAGACATGCACAAAACCAAGAAAATACCAAGTAAATTTTTCCAGAGAAGTCCATTTCCCCCACCTCTACCGGCACTCAAACTAAGTGAAGTGACCTTCACAGATGTACTTGTAAAATACATATCTAACACTCTCTTCCCTGTGAATGGTCTTAAAAGGAAAATGCCAAGCGGTCTCTGTTTGATGGACCTTTCAATTCTAAATTAGAAAGCACTGGTTCTTAACAAAGAAATACTTCTGGAAGAGCAGTTGCAGGTCAGAGCCATGGCCATGTGTTGCATAAACTCAAGCCCAAGCTTCACGTTTTGCAGTGACATTTTCAATCCAATATGATGGGGGTTGATTTAGGGGGCTGATTCAGGGGGCTGATTCAGGGGGCTGATTCAGGGGACCGATTTAGGGGACCGATTTAGGGGGCTGATTTAGGGGGCTGATTTAGGGGGCTGATTCAGGGGACTGATTTAGGGGGCTGATTTAGGGGGCTGATTTAGGGGGCTGATTTAGGGGGCTGATTCAGGGGGCTGTTGCCATTCAGGGGGTTGATGGGTGGGGGACGGGTCAGCTATTGAGAGGATTGGCCATAACTGCATACTGCAACAGGTGAATCAACCACAAGGCTATTCCTATTTTCTTATTCTATGGAACCACAAGGAAGGGGAGGAGCTGTTTTTCTTAATTGTACCTTCACATTTGCATCCCTTTTGAAAAATAACCTGTCAACTATAGGTTTAGAGGGCAAATTACACCAGCACATTGTAAAAATGAGATCCATTGGGAGTGAAATGGACCAGAAAGCATCCTACACAATTCCATAAGAACTGAATATGCGGTGTACAACAATATGTGGTGTGGAGAACTCCACTCTCAACCAAAGAAAGCCGGGTCATATCCGCCAAATCCTCAGTGGGACTCTGTTCTCCCAGGCAAAGACCTTCACTCAATTACGGCAGAAAAACAACCCAGGAGTTAAAATTGCTTAACCAAGGCAAGATGTTCTCAGCACACTGTAAGCCACCGTAGATGAGCACTGTGCTATGTAAATAAATAGTGCAGCGGTAATGTAATAAGATGATTAAACATAGGAGACCGTTTTAAATAACTATACCTTGATATGATGCTCTTCATTTATTTCACAGCCCTATATGTGAACAGGAGACTAGACCGTTTTTCACTGCCCATAATGACAAGAAGTGTCCAAGCATCCATTCATAAAGGAATAAGAGGGTTTGCCCTGAAAGAGGTCTCTGTGTGAAAATGCATTCATGTCAGCTGACATGCCGTACTGAATACAGAAATGCGTTTCTGATGGCGCTTTTGACAGACTGACAGGACTGTAATGGGAATCATTCTGTAAAAAGCAACAACCTAAAATCAAGTGCCTTCAAGCTCTCGTGACAGAAGCTTCTGTCACCATTTTAAATCCAGTATGACAGATTTACACTTTGAAAAAGCAGGGGAGTCTAGTATACAGCATAGTTTGCTTGTTCTCTTAAATTAACATGTATCACTAGATTAGTGGCTGTCTTTGGCCAGGGCGCCTCCACGTCCCTGTTTTTGCTCTCTAGTAAAGTTGAGGTTTTTAAAAAAACATCAACATAAATGGAAATATCCATTATAAGTGCTTAAAAGCTAATAGCCTTATTAGGGTTAAGGATAATATTTCTTCCTTGGTGGAATGACCAATTAATCAACTGTAATGAACATCAGCCTTTTGAAAATCCAATCTTAAAGGGAAGACTTAGATTTCTCTTCCCCCTACACCCCCCCCCCCCCCTTAATTTTGTTTGCGCATCATTGCACCTCGCCAGTGGGGGAGGGTCACCTCATGGCCATCAGTATCCTTTCACATTAATTTCCACCACCACCCGCACTTTCCAGGATGGAAAAGTCAGTGAATCCTGATGTTTCCAGGGGAAGCACACGGATCACAGATAATGAGTCTGGTACAAGCGTTTCTTGACAATTCACATTTACATTTAGTACGCTTGTGATGTTTCTGTAAACATTCAGCCAATTATGCCGATAAACAAACTGTATGCAATGACATTTAGAATGAAGGCATGCCAAAGTGCGTTACAGCCTATGGTTAAAAAAAAAGATCCTTAAAAAAAGCATATCAAAGTATTTCTTTAAGTTTCTTAAAATGTAGAATGTAGAAAACCCCACCACATTGATCTGAGATGGTTGGCATATTTCAAACAATTTCTGTACGGAAATAGTAAAAAAAAAAACACGCTTGACTCCATGTAATAATGACAAAAACGGAGTGCTGAATCCTACAAAAAGTGCAAAATCAATTAAACACTCCCTTTGAAAATATTGAAAATGTGTGCGAAATTAAATATTTTCAATGGGAATGCTCTCCTGGATTTCATTGATTAAACAATTTCTGTAAAAAATGTGTGAATTGAAGATGTGTACATTTGAAATACAGCATTTCTGTTCTCCTTTTCTCAGGCTTGGTTTTTACTATTATTCACAGATTATAGGAGGCAAAATGTGTGAGGGAGTTGGAGCGGAGGACCAGATGCGACCGAGAGGGATTCAACAAGTTATCCACATAGCGTAGGATAACCAGTAAGAGGGAAGGAATAAACACAGAGAAAGGGGAAAAAACCCCCGGCGTATAGCCAAACGTCAATCAACCCAGAGAAACGTGGGCGAACAGTCACACAGGCTTAGAGTAGAAAAATAACAAACGGGAAGAAAAACTCCCGGCGTTAGCCAACCAAAAGACTACCCAGAATAACGGGCGAAAAGCTGGCAGACTCGAGCAGTAGAGAGGGAATAAGAAACCAGGAAATGCCTCCAGCTCAAACTATAATGAGCCAACTAAAGAGGCCACAGAGGAAAAGGTAACGAAGGTACTCCTCTGAGAGGACTGGTAGGCAAAGAAGGAAAGGCTCAGAAAAGAGTAAGTGAAAATGAAAAGGTGAAAAGAATCCTAAGACCTAACTCAATTCTAAACGGGAATTTTACTGCTTTGCTTATTTGAAACCACAAGGAACGCAGGTCTCCCAAGTCCTATACCTTTACCTGGCTTTGTGAAGTGGCAATAATGACACAAAAGCCCCGGAAAAGGAAAGCACAGCGCTTATATAGCCGGCAGGACACCTGAACAGGTGCGCCAGCTAAGTACCGGGTGGCGGAAAAACGCGGCACGGGCGGCGGAAAACAACAGCAGGAGCGCCCTCTCGTGGCTCCGAGAGGAAGCGTCCGTAGAGGTGAGGAAGAAAGCTTCCAAACCATGACAGAAATGGACAGGAACTAACAGACATTCAATGATGACTCATACAATAATCCAATCGAAGACAGGAGAGCAACCATAAATAAGCATTTATTGGAGTTAGTGAGCATATACGCAGATACCCAGGGGTAGATCCAAAAAAATACAGAGCGCAGTTCACACTGCTTATTTCACAACGGCTGCAAACGCTATCGGCACCATATTAATGACTGATTCCCTAAAGTACTGATATAAATTAAGTAACTGCACAACTGTGACCTAATAGCGAGTCCAGCTCTCCAGCACAATATGTCATGGAATTAGTTGGGAAACATAGCGTTTGATCCATCAGGTCAGTCTTCATAAGATATTTTTTTTTTTTTGCAAAACAGAGTCCTGCCAAGTTTGATCTTCCCTACTGAATTAGTTTACATTTGATGCTGTGTCTGGTCTCAGTTGTCTGAGCACAATTATTCTGTTAAAGTAACTTGGCTGTTGGAATTGTCTAAATATATCTGTATAATGAAATAGCCTACTTAAATTATAACAGAAAATTACTGGGACAATTCTTTGTCATCAAGCAATTCTAGTATTGCATGACTCAACTTGTAATAAACCAAAAAATTATAATTTCTGCCTCGGTTAACCCAGAGATACCCCTGTACAGAAGACCCACACTACCACCACGTTTCAGGTCATCTTAAAAATCCATGCTTATTGCCAGGGGTAATTTGCGATCACCTATGAAAATCGGACACACACCTGCATTTACTTTCTCCTTGATTCCATTTTACAAACAGTAAAAATGTATATTTTTCACAAAATATTTTTCAGAAATTATCAGAATAATTGTGAATCTCAATGGGGAAAGAAACAATTGTCACCACTCATCAAAAAGAGGTTTTAGATTCAGACTCAGGCTCTGCTCAGCAGGAAAGACTCCTCAAACTGTATGCCCCCCCCCCCCTCCTTCTTGAGAGACTAATGTATATATATTCAACAATGATCAATCACATATACACTGCCCGTCCAAAAAAAAAGTCACCGTTGCACCCGTCATGCATAGTGCCCACTGTACAAGCCTCTGGAGGCAGTGTTGTGATCTGGGGTTGCTTCAATTGGTCAGGTCAAGGCTCAGCAACATTATGCAGCAATAAAATGAAGTCGGCTGAGTACCTGAATGTACTGAATGACCAGGGCATCCCATCAATGGGCATATTCCAGGATGACAATACCAAGCTTCATCGGGCTCAAATTGTGAAAGAGTGGTTCAGGGAGCATGAGGAATCATTTTCACACATGAATTGACCACCAGAGTCCTGACCTTAACCCTATTGAAAGTCTTTGGGATGTGCTGGAGAATACTTTATAGAGTGGTTTGACTCTCCCGTCGTCAATACAAGATCTTGGCCAAAGATGAATGCAACTCTGGATGAAAATAAATTTAGTGACGTTACATAAGATTGTCGAAACAATGCCGCGACGAATGCGCGCCGTAATCAAAGCTAAAAGCGGTCCAACGAAATATTAGAGTGGGCGACTTTTTTTTTGGACGGGCAGTGTATATATATACGTATATATATATATATTCACCAATGATCAATCACATATATATATATATATATATATATATATTCACCTATGATCAATCACATATATATTCACCTATGATCAATCACATATATATATTCACCTATGATCAATCACATATACACTACTCACAAAAAGTTAGGGATATTCGGCTTTCGGGTGAAATTTCAGGATGAACCTAAAATGCACTATAACCTTTACAGGTGAAATTAATTTGACCTTCTCTAAACTTTTGAATGCACATGTCCAACTATTCAATGTTTCAGTACTTTTTGCACAACTTGCTGTTCTCTAACAAGGAGCTGAACGGCAAAATTCACAACAGGTGTTTGATCCATGAATCGACCAATAAATTTCCTGGTTCAATTAGAATTGGTATTTAAACAGTCCTCTTCATCATGCTGTTCACATTTTGACATCATGAGACCAAGACGACACCTAACAATTTATCAACAGTACCTCGCCATTGCGAGGCTTCAAACAGGATGTTCTCAGAGGGAAGTGGCCACTGAGCTTAGAGTGTCACAGAGTGTCATCAGCAGGTTGCAACAGAGATACAGAGAGACTGGAAGAGTCACAGAAAGGCATAGAAGTGGACGTCCTTTGGCCACATCCCACACTGATGACCGCTTCATTGTGAACAGTGCCCTGCGGAACCGGATGATGAATGCCACTCAACTCCAGGCACATTTAAGGGAGGTGAGAGGCACCCAAGTGTCACGTCAGACCATTCAAAACCGTTTACATCAGCGTGGTCTGCGTGCTAGACGACCTGCAAGGGTACCTGACCACACCACCAGGCACAGGCGTCATCGTCTTGCATGGGCCAGGGAGCATTTACGCTGGACGAGGGACCAGTGGGCCTCAGTGCTGTTCTCTGATGAAAGTCGATTCACGTTGAGCAGAAATGATGGCCGCCAACGATGTTGGAGACGTCAAGGAGAGCGCTATGCATCAGCCACTGTTGTCACCAGACGACCCTTTGGTGGTGGCGGTGTTACAGTGTGGGCAGGTGTGTCTAGTCAATACAGAACTGCCCTACACTTTGTGAATGGTACAGTGACAAGCCCATACTACCTGAGTAACATCATTAATCCAGTCATTGTGCCCCTGCATGAACAACACAGGCCTAATTTAATCTTCATGGACGACAATGCTCCAGCTCATCGAGGTCGCATCATTAGGGAAAGGCTGCTGGAGACTGGGGTACCTCAAATGGAGTGGCCTGCACTTTCTCCAGACTTGAATCCCATAGAAAACCTATGGGATCAGCTGACTCACCGTGTAGAGGCTCGTAACTCTGTACCCCAGAACCTCAATGACCTGAGGGCCGCCCTTCAAGAAGAGTGGGATGCCATGCCTCAGCAGACAATAAGTCGACTTGTGAACAGCATGAGACGTCGTTGTCAAGCTGTAATTGATGCTCAAGGGCACATGACAAGTTATTGAGACATTGACATTTTTGTTGTGGTATACCCACCACTGTTGTTGGCTTTTGTTTCAATAAATTGTTTGAGATGAGGAAATCACCATTGCATGCTTCTACTTAAATGCCCTACTTTCATGATACGTATAATATCACTGTAGCGTGAACTTACATTTTCCATAAATTTCACCCGAAAGCCAAATATCCCTAACTTTTTGTGAGTAGTGTATATTCACCTATGATCAATCTTCCTTATCAAAAACAACAAAGGAATCAACTAAAAAATACAGACAGGCAGGATTGGACAAAAGCAGAGTGATGACACAGTCTATTCTTGTGTTCATTTCTGTATGAAGATGATAGGTCACACATGGTTGTACGGAACAACAGTTACATTTTCCCCAAGGCTGAACAGAAAATTCACACCTTGGTGCAAACTTCAAATCCAATATGGAAGTGATTTTTACCTGTGAACACACTCCATGTCCTTCACATACACAGTAATTACTTGAATAAATTACCCGTGGTATTGATTGCGCTGGAATTTATTTGGATGGCACTGGTTGCGACGTAACCATGGTGATGCCTAGATTCTGATAATGCACTTTGTGTTTCACCGACAGGATCAACTCAGCCTTCTCTTCAGCAAATAACAGCCAGACAATGAGACCGCAACAAAATCTGAAAAAGTTATGGGCCTGATTTACTAAGACCATTAGCGTGTGCAAAACCTTTTAAGTAGAGAGATAAACGAGTGTCCACCATCATACAAAAAACTTACAGGAAATTCATCAAAAATTAAAGGAATTAATTAAAAATATTTTAACAGATATACTGTATATCTTCAAATACAAGCTCCTGGACAAAATGGCTTCGTTTGACTTAGATGTCGGTGTTTGAGAATCTAGTGCCAGGAGGAGGTTAAGCCCTGTCAAAAAAAAACAAAGCAACACAGAAGAGATATGCACCTGAGCTACGTTATATTCGTTTTGTGGGTTACGGTACCCAATCAAATTCTAGCCCATTTGTTATATAGAATTTGGGCATTAAACTCTATTTACCAGCAACAAGTTCCTTTCAACATTCAAATCCAATGGGATGCTTTCATTTAGACATTACAGTGTTCCCTTAGAGCTCAGAAATCAATGACACAAGACTAGAGAAAACACCAGAACAACAAACAGTAAGGCTGACTCTCCAACTGTAGCTAATGCGATGCAGGCTAATGACACTTCACAAGCACTCCCAATCTCAGTGCCTTGCCTAACCGTCATTTTCCCCATTCAGTGTTCCACAGGAGGCTATGGTAGCTAGTTGTGACAGATACTGATAGGGGTTTAACAATTCACCCATCCTTTCGATTCATCGATTGGAATTCCTCTGATGCAACTGCATTGACCTACAAACGGCATTTACGAAATCAAGTTCGACGTATGTGGGCCAGTGTATGCTTAGGGTAACAGAGGATTATTTAAATGTGGGACTTATGGGGCTGGGAGGTTAATTATTTATAAGGATGGGGAGATGCAGGCAGGCAGCCCGGATAGGAGCCATCAAAGCTAGGTACAATAATACCAGTGAGGCAACCATAAAATACCTTTTAGAGCAGAACTTTATTAAAGGTGGTTTAGTGCAGACAGTAGTATGAAGGAAGAGGACATTTTGTACTCTGTAATACTTTTACAAACAAGTCCAAACGGATCCCGAACAGGATCACCAGCCATCAATTATGATTTGAATCAAATTGCTACTAAACCAAAGATTCCCACCAAGGATAAATGGATGTGTGGAGATATCCACAGAAAGCTTAACGAAGCCATCCAATAAAAAAACAAGACAGACAAGCAGTCAGTGAAATGAGGAGTTAATGATGCCAGTAGGCACAGCAAAGGGGAATTATATAACATTTATATCCTTAATGCCATCTGTATGCTCTTGGCAAGTAATTAATTCATGATAAGAACAAACAACTTGTTTTTTAAGTGGTCAATGGACATGCAATTTTGAAATGCCACAAATCTCATTTGCAACCGCTCTGTCCTCGGAGTCTTGCAATACAATTAGCACAATTAAGATGCAAATGTCGAGACAGGAAAAAAAAAAAAAAAAGGAGGAATGTCCATTCCATCATGGAAGATTTTGTGCAAATATGTGAGTACTTTTACTCAATTTTACAGAGCTAGCTAGCCATGTAGCTACTGTAACTATAAAGCTGTGGAAAAGCACCACACCAGTTTGTATATATTGTGGCACAGCGATGGGAATGGTCGCTGTGCCACGCGGTGGACAAACTGGAAAACAACAAAAAGGGTCGTTAATGTTGCCTTTAATGAGCAAAAAGAACACTCACTGAAGTCCAACAAAAATCTGTCTACTGGGCCTGGGAAACCATGCCCTTTTATAAGGCAACTAATAAGGCCCAAGGCTTGGGGTGCTGCTGTCCAGTAGACAGCAGCACCCCGACTCCCTTCCTGGCACCACTATATATATATATATATACATAGTTTGTATAACTAGAATAAAGGCATGAAGATGGCAATTACCATGCAATGTTATATTTGAGGCAATGTTTTAAAGAAAGCATTTCCAAACAATTAATTCCTGCTCCACAATACAATTTGCATATTAAAACTACATAGACGTCACGTGGCACTGTAATGGCGACATGTAGTCCAGCTGTCTCTCGTGTTCGTGTTTGTTAATTGTTTAAAATTGTATTTTGCTGTGTCGGGCTTTTGTCTTTTGTTTTTTTTTATGCGCTGTGTGTCCATTGTGGGACGGGGAAGCAGGCTGGAGATTGTTCAGGGCACTCATGCTGCTCGTTTTGATAATATTGACGAATTGTATATTCGGGATAATTTTGTTTGTGGTCGTCACCATGGAGATGCATTCACAACATATGCTCGGGAATGTCTGTTGGATCTGCAGCCACAAAGCTTAACCATCGCTCTTCACCGGAGTTGAAGATGTCGGGACTCGGGACTGATCTAGGACTGCAGGCAATCTTCAAAAGGCCACGAGGGAAGAGAAAAGAGAAGATAATGCGGGGGAGGAGTGAGGCGACGACTGGGAAAGCTGACGCAGTTCGGTGCTCCGCTTCGACAGTGTACAGAGACCGCAACACTGCGTGTATGGAGGAAAGTCGTGGAGGCGGAGCTTGTGTGTTGGACTGCTTAATAATGATACTGGACATCTCGGGATAGCGGGGGTTATTTTTAATCATGGCTGTATTCCACTTTTATTCCACTTTAATTCATGCAATGATTATATTGAATGTCTTTGTTTGATATGTTTGTGTGTTGTACGTCTGCCCCACTGTCTATGTCTTTTTTGTTGTTGCTGGGGCTACAACTGAAGTTCCCTAGCGGGAAAATAAAAGTTATTCTATTCTATTCTATAGTGTGCCTTAAATGATTTGATCACCTGTATTTTCAGGTTGTTTTTATCTGGTGATCAGGGGATTGATTAAACAGTCAACAGACTGACAATCTAGTTTAAGGATTAAGACATTAAGAGCTATAGCCTTGTCTGATTTTAAGGGTTGAAAAATATGACGTGGGAGAGGTCTGTCGTGCAGCATTTCCATCTACAGAACTTATCCTAACTGCACTCGCGAATAGGACAGTTGTGTGGGAGGAAACGTGCAAATGGTTATAAAGGCCCAAATCTACATGAAACAGACAAGCTCATATCAATGGCTCCGATTTACTATGCACTGGGGCCTGAAAACTTTCCTCCTCACAGTCAGGCGAACAAATACAGCTTCTCACTTAATCTTTCCCTTCAGACAACTCATTATGATGCATCAATAAATTAGGTGGACAGCCACAGACAGACATTATTAATTATGATGGAGAAAGTCAGGCAAACACTGACTATTCTATTTCATCCTCGCCACAGCAACACAAAAAGCACAATAAGACGCTTGACATAAATAGATTTGATTCATAGCTTTGCAACTAAATGACAAAAACAACTAAGAACCCGGAACCTTGTACTGAGCTCTGTAATGAAGAAAGGGGAAGGGCCCAGTAAGTCCACATCACTTCTGAGAAAGACTTTTAAAGCACAGTTTTGCCATTTTACTCTAGAGCAGAGGTGGAAGATCCAGGTTCAGAAAGTAAAAGTCCCCCCCAGTTTTTTGTTCCAATCACCTGGTTTTGCTAATTAGCACAATTTCTCAGCCAGGAGGTAGAACTAATTAGTGAAGTCAGCCGGCTGAGTTCATGGGTGGAAGAAAAACATGGCAGGACATTTACTTTCTGACCCGGTACTTTCCACCTGTGATCTAGAACAAACAATTTATACAACATACAGGCTAAATGGACAGGTCAGTCAGTGATTCATAAGCACTCGCTGTTTACTCTTTCTCTTAAAGAGACGCAAATACACAGTTCAATTTAATGTGGGTGGGATAATGCATCTGTCTAACTACCCCCTTATGGGCAACTATACCCTGCATTTGGGCGATAATTGTTAATTTCTATTGTCCGTGGGTTCAATGAAGCAAAGGTGGACCCTTCAAAAATCAGCTGAACATGCTGCACATCACTGCTGCAAAGCCTTACTTTCTGAGGTTACATACATGGTTACACACAAGATACTACATACAGTACATGCTAATGGGTGTGGTTTCATCTACCAATGTAATATGTTTGTACTTCTAAATAATCGAGTTTAAGCTGCCAAGAAACACAAGATTAAGTAGATTTCCTATTGATAGAATGGTCTAAAGAACACAGCAAATTTATGTTGGCTTCATTCTTGCTGTGGTTGTTGCAGTGGGCTGTAGTCTAGTTACTAATTATTATTGAGGACATTTCTAAAATGCTATAATTATTTATTATGAATAAATTTGGCAGGATTACTAGAGAAGGCTGGTCTACACCAGGCTATAGGCCATGTAAAAAAAAGAATAATCTGAAAACAAATATGATAAATTAACAACAATTTAGAACCATGACAAATAGCATAACCTAACTATTACTGAAACAATGCTTTTGATATCTTTCCACAAGACTTTTAGACCAGGCTTAATGTATTGCTCAGCTACAGAATGTGATCCAATCTCTGTCCAAATGGCACAGTTAGGAATACCAGCTTAAACTCTAAACAGCAGCAGAGCTCTGAATAATTTATAATGTAGGTGGATAACGTATCTTATAACCTACCGGAAATGTCTACTCCATTGACGAGAGAGAGATTTCATCATGAGTACCAGCTGTGTTTAACGCTGTCTGTCTGGTCCACAGCACATTGGTGAAATGGGCGGCCACTAACCCATTTCCCCATTTGGTGGTTGGGTAGTACACCACATCCAGAGACACTGGTCACACAATTTACCCCCCACCCCCTTCCTTCCGCCTTCATCTCAACATCAGGACGGCATGTGGGTCAGCTGAGCCGCTACGGCTGGAACCCGGACCGGTCAAAATTGGTTGTCAAAGAAGAGAAGCAGTCTCTGATTTATAGGCCATTATTCATTCACAACTCCCCCACGCCCGCCCCGCCCGCCCGCCCGCCCGCCCGCCCTCCTCCATTGATCAATACGGCGTGTGGAAGACGGCGATGACCACAGACACACTGCTGCCAGCTGCACTTGTACATGGACAAGGCTGCAAGCAAATAAACAAGGAAAATGGGGGAAATTATGAAATTCATCAGCCCCACCCTTTGGTTCCAGCTTTGAATCAAATACATGCTCTGCCTCATGTAGGTATACAGCGCACTCCAAAAGTGTTAGGACAGTGACACATTTTTTGTTGTTTTGGCTCAGACTTTCAGCTTTAAATTGAGGGTTTTAACATCCATATCAGGTGAAGCAATTGTAGCCATGCTTACAGATAGCCCCCCACCCCATTTTAGGGCACCAAAAGTAATTGGACAAATTAACATAAACTTAAATAAAGTCATCATATTTAGTATTTGGTTGCGTATGGTTGTATGACTTCCTAAACCAACAACATCAAAAGACTCTTGATATCTTATTTTCAGGTACTCTTACAAGCGATACTATAACCTCTCTGCAATTGAATGGATCTCTATGGGAATTGGGGGGTGGGACTAGATTAAGCTGTAAAATTACACAGGAATAGTATGGAACACATGGTTGGCCAAATGGATGTAAGTCAAACAAGCCTCAAACCATCACTCTGCTACCAGATATGCAGTAGATATGGATGGATCACTTTAAGGGTCATTTCTCCGAACTTATTTTTCCAGAGTTCAATAGGAAAATGAGTCCGGAGAAACAACCCTTAAAGTGATCCAACCATTTCCAACTTTTGATGCTATTGGGGGACAGAGAGAGGGCATTTTCCATTTTTTCCCTCTGTCAAGCAGCTAGTTAGCAAATCTGCCATATCGTTGACAAGAGACCAGGTCAGGTAGATCGTTTATGGCCTTGCAGGAGCAAATCTTATATAGGAAAACCTCTACCATCTGGCACTCTCTGGGAATTTGTGGTGTCGGAAAGTAGAGAATTCCAGAATGCCCCCAAACGTAGGAGACAAATTAGTACAATATAGTTATATGTTGTTTAAAGCCAATTTATTATTTTATTGCTCTAGGGCCACAACTGCTGGCTGGACGACTTTACAGCACATGCTATTTTCAAAGAAATAGACATTTTGTGAATTGTCTTCAATAATCGTATTTGTTTACTAAGCTCCTGATCAACATGGGATGTTTGAACTTGCACTCCAAGGCGTACTTTTGGTTCAATTATTATTTTTTTAAAATTACATATTATTAATTATTCCCTCATCCTCACCTGGTCTACTTGGGAATTCTTAAGCACCACATGCTGATAAAGAGAAGGTAATTTGGAGATTCCACACATGGCTATAAACATGGTGCATGAAAAAAGAGAACAGGATTATGGGGCATCGGGGCTCCTTTTGGAACAGGAGTGCCCTGTACAAGCATGACATGGTTTACCCAAGCTGGGGGCAGCATAAGCTTAGGGGAGCAGGGGATTATTTAAACGTGGGACTTCAGGGACTGGTAGGTTAATTATTCATAAGGACGGGGAGGTGCAGGCAGCCCGGAGAGGAGCTATCAAAGATAGGTATATTAATACCAGTGAGGCTACCATAAAGACCTTTTAGAGCAAAGGGTGGTTTGGTGTGGATGGTAGTTGTGAAGGGAGGGGAAATGTTGTACTCTGTAATATACTAAACTTCCTTTTGTTTAAATGCAAGAAGCATAAAAAATACAAACTGAGGCGGCCATTACTAGTGGGGGTTATAACATGGTTATAACAGCAGAGATGGGGCTTGGTGCAAAGGATTGAGATAGATAAAATACAATGGGACATACAGTAAATTCATCAGGAAGGATAGCACCAATAAAAGAGTTGGGGGTGTAGCCCATTATACTCTCATTCCTAGTGAGGATATACAGTGCACACCAGAAGTATTGACAACCACTATTAATGAGCAAAAAGTACAGGATTAAATTCAGTTTATCGTTTATCAAATGTCTTCTATGCTCAGAAAAATTTGAAAATGACATAGTTTAATCGTGATACCATTGATCAGAAGGAAAAACAAAACTTTAATGCTAAATAATTTAAATTTTGAAAAAGACGTGTCAGAATTATTGGCATCCCTGTGTTTAGTACTTTATGCACCCTCCCTTAGCCAGGATAACTGCACTGAGTCTTCTTCCGTCGTTTTTGATGAGGTTGGAGAACACATAGGAAGTGATTTGAGACCACACGGAATCTCTCCAGATCGCGTCCTTGGTCCTCGCTTGTGGACTCTCCTCCTCTTCAGCGGACCCCACAGGTTTTTAATGGGTTCCGGTCAGAGGACTGGGATGGCCATTGCAAAACTATGGTCAGTGAACCATTTTTGTGAAGAGTTTGAGGCAGCCAGATTTTGGTCTACAATCTCTTGGAGTTCAGAATTCCATGTAACCTAACAAGGTTCCCAGGGCCTTTAGAGGAAAAAACAGCCCCACAACATTACAGAGCCACCACCACTTATCACAGTGGATCACAGTGGGAATAAGGCTCTTTTTGGCATAACTATGCATCTTATTATGCAAACCCACCTTTGGTATTTATTGCCAAAAAGCTCAATTTTCATCTCGTCTGAGCATAGCACCCAGTTCCAATCTAAATTCCGGTAACATTTAGCAAACTCCAGGCGCTTACATTTGTGGTATGATGACAGCAAAGGCTTTCTTCGGGCGACACTTCTAAATAGCTTATTGGCATAGAGGTGTCTCATTGTATTTTGGAGACTTGCAGAGAATTAAACCAACTTCAGCAGACCTCCTACTGTGAGCCTTGGAGAAAGCTTTGCTTGTCGAGCCATCCTCATCACTGTACAATGGGGGCAAACCTGCGTCCTCTTCCAGGTAGGTTCATCACAGCTCCATGTGCTGAAGGATCTGGAGAGATTCTGTATGGAGGAAAGGTCTCAAATCCCTTGCTATGCATTCTCCAACCTCATCAAACATTACAGAAGAAGACTCAGTGCTGTTATCTTGGCAAAGGGAGAGGGTGCACAACGTACTAAATACAGGGATGCCAATAATTGTGACACACATCTTCAAAATAACTTTCCATTAAAGATTTGTTCTTCCTCTGATCAATGGTACCACAATTATACTCTATAATTTTCTCATTTGTATGAACATAGAATACATTTGATGAACAATAAACTGAACTTAATCCTGCACTTTTTGCTCATAATATAAATTGAGGTTGCCAATAATTCTGCTGGTCACAGTAAGTAGTTTCAGACATGAAGCTATTTTTCTATAGCAACGGCCCGATTTATGAAGGTCGATAACCATTTGTCATTTCATTCGTTTGTTCTCTGATCTTCCCCCATGCTGACAGATAACTAATGGGTATTGGCCTGTGTGTAACCTCATATTTATACCACAGTAAAACAGGAAGTTGAGAATGGCCACATAATAGTTCCTAAAGACTCAGGTGTGCTTAAAAAGTAAAGCATGAATGGGAATATACCTCAATTAGGTTTTTTTTGTAACTATTTCTAGTGTTGTAATAATGGTGACATGTTTCTTTGAGAATGAAGAATGAAGAATCTTTTTTACTTGATTAACTAAATTAAATATTAGATTTTTCTCATATTTTTCTCATTGAGGTCATACTGATAAATGACAAAGACATTTTTATAGCCTTTTTTTCTCATATTTACCAGGGTTGTTATAATGATTCTGGTGGGCATTGTATGGACTAGACTACTGGGAAGGGCCTTGATGTCAGAATATGCTGTAGGTCACCAGCTTTGTACTGTAGCATAAGTGCTATGCTATATGGACACAGAAAACAAGAACATTAATAGTGGATGACTTCGATTCCCCCCCTATTAAATGTGACATTGTGTTAGGACAGGGAAAATTTGAAGAGTAGTTTTCAGATATTGAAAATGACTTTTCTTCCACAGTGTGTTATTCAGCCTACGAGGGGAAATCAATTCAAGAATCCGGTTTTGTGTAATAATCTTGACATAATTTACAGCTCAGAGGTAGTGAAGCCACTCAGGACAAGTGATCACAGTGCAGTCAGTTCAGATGTATTTTGGCAAGATTGCCACCATCCAACTGTAATAAGATATGAGAGCATACGTAATGTCAAATGGGTAGAACTTCTAGATTACACGACTGAAAGAAACATCAAAATTCAAAAGATTTTCCTTAGGTGCATTCCAAAATTAATTTTTTTAAAATCTGAAAAAACAGGCAAAAGCAAACACATAAAAGAAGCAGACCCTGATGGTATACATCCAAAAAAAATGGTATTGTATGAAGACTAAAACTGGAGAAATATCACATGACTGGAAGCAAGGTAGTGTAATTCCATTATATAAGAAGGGGGCCATAGTGATCAAGGAAACTGCTGATTTGTTAGTTTAATTTGCCTCTTAAGTAAAATCCTGGAATCCATCATTAGGGAGAAGTCTTTGAAAAAACCTCCTGGACATCTTTGAGAAAGCTACAAAGTGTTTTGACTCAAATCTAGCTTATGATGTTATGCATAGGGACTTCCAAAAAGCATCTGATTAAGTATGATATGAATACCATTTGATAAAGTATTATATGAATATCATTTGATAAAGCATGCTAGTATACATGGGGAAAAATCACAGAGTAAAAATCAATGGAAGTCATGTTGATGTTATGCAATGCCTTTGTCAGACCACACTTAGAATACGCTGTGCTGTTCTGGGCAACGTACACACAAAGAAAGATCTTGAAAATGTACAGAAAAATGGGTCAACTTAATTGGTTCCGGGTAAGACGTATAAAAGAAGGAAAGGAAAGACTAATAATCTATTCAGGCTTATCAAAAGACGACATGGGCCGAGAGTGAACTACAAAAGCTTTTTCAGGCCGTTCTTTCAGCAGTACAAGGGGATATTACTTGCAGGCCCATTTTGTCATAACATCAAGAAGTATTTAGTCAATTTGGAGCAACGGCTTGCCAGGACATCTTGTAAAGATGTGGATGTTCCAGGTGAGGCTTGATGCAGTCTAGTCTGTCTGGTAAACAATGAGCCTAGATGGACTGAATTATCCATTCACATCCATTATGTATCCTTATATTCTTAGAAGTACTTAAAAAAGCTTAATAAGTAGTTTTTGGGAACTTCAAAGAGCCCATGGATGGCACTTGTCTAACAGTTGTACAGCCTGGTTTAGAGAGGTTACAAAACTTTGGAGGTCTGTTTCAAGAGTTCCTCACTGAGCTAACAAGCAAATGGCCAATGAGCAAAGAGCTTAAAAAGTTTTCTCCTGTAAAAATAAATTGGGCAGGAGAGGAAAATTAAAAAAAGAGGCTCAGGTGCACTTTGCAGTGTGGAGTACCCTTAGCAGGTATATGTGGAACTAATCTTTTCAAATTGCTGGTTGACAGAATTGTCCAATTCCCAGCAGGCACAGGTTGAATTGGCCAGCGATGAGCATGTTGTCTGAAATGAGACTACATCAGTGGAAACGTGCCTTAGAAAACATAATTAATGCAGGGGTTGCAGATCCCAAAGTTAATTAAATGGGCTCGTAACACAGAGTCTCATAGAAGGAGATAAATAACATCATTTGCAATGCATTACCTCTGATATTATATTAAAATTATAGTGTAATTTATACATGTTTTACAAATCTTTACAAAATGAGAATGCAGCCTAGGCCCATAGGAAAGTAGGCTAAATTATAATGCTACAGTTTTACCAGACGGAGACGAGCCTCAAGTAATATTAAACCGCGGGTGTGAATTTTGTAATACTGTCAGATTATTTACTCGAGTTTCAGCGATATCTCAAATGAAAACACAAATAGGACACAGGCGAGAAACAAGCTCTGACATCGAGCAGAACCTCAGCAAGGGACTTCATCACATTCAGTCTGCAATTTCCCAACATGAGACAAGACCGGAATTAAGACATACTTGTGAATTTCAAATAAATGCAAGTGCAGCTTTTTTTCTTCACAAACACAATTTATTAAGTCCATTTTGGTGTTCAATGAACCCACCAAACTGTAAAAAAAAAAAATAATGACTCCTTGTTAAGGGCAAATAGGGCCATACATGACTATTTATCTGACTTATGAATCTAAATTATGGAAGCCTGCTGCCCTAACTTAGACCATTATCACACTGACAAAGACATTTTTCTTTAAATAATCTTTTATTATACACTTATATAATAATTCCTCATAACCCAGTTAACCTTTGTAACTTAAAACATTTAAATTATTCACTATTTTATGTTTAAAGCACAACAAATGAATATCTTTGAGCATTAATTACCATCCAGTTTGAATTAAAAAAGCAACTCAAAGTTCTTGAATGACATTTAAAGGGCATTTTTATTTATTTATTCCATTTCAACAGTGTACATCTTTAAGCCATCTGCTCAAAACTTGATGTCAAGACAATGTTTATGGAAGAAACAGCAATATCAGTCTAATATGCATTTAATCAGATATAAAGTGTGCACTGTCTGACACTAAACTTTAAAAGAATTAAACAAGAACAAAGAACAAATAAATACACACAAAACAAAGAAATATATCAATATTCTAGGCTGCTTATAGTCCGTTTTACCTATTTTAATTTCAGAATGTGTTTGCATTCCTGCATCTGAGACATATTTCAATTATTCCTATAAAATATTTGAGATATGCTACATTTAAATGTAATCCTACTGAAACAGGTACGGGACCTTTTCCATTTAAACTTTTAATCATATAAGAGAAAACTCGATTCAAGTCCTTTCATATGTGACATTCAAAATTAAGTCTGAAAACTACCCTTCTACAGATTCTAAGAGCCCAGGATATAATTCAACAGAAATGAACACACCATGACATCGATTGCTTTGTGAACCTAAAGAATTAAGTCAGGAAGTTGGCCGGTCAACAAACCGAAGCAACGTTTGTGAAAAGGCAGCCGGTTATTACTAAGTAGAGTGTTCATTTAAAACCTGTCCTGCCCTGCTTAATGATTTCAGTTTACTGCTTCGATATTTTAATATAAACACCTACCAAGTGATGTACTGGTCAACTTAATCCTTATAAATAAAATAAGTACTGTAAATAAGAAAATATACTGCAAGTGATTTCATTATACAAGACAGCAATGTGGTGACTGAACTGCTATTCACAGGGCTGGAGAGTTATGAGAGCCGTCGATCCATACCATAAGCCCGGTAATCCATCATGCCTGGTGAGGGTGAGACGGTTTGAATCGGGGATCAGAGACATAAACTCATTCATTATTTACACTGTTCCACTGCTCACAGGATAGATGGGCCTCTCACCACAAGCTGAACAATTTTAACTAAGAAAAGCCTTCCACATTACAGTTTTTTTTTTGCCAACAAGCCAGAAATGCAGATCAAAACAGTCACTCATTTTTCAGTTTTTCTTCTTGGGGAAAAGAGAAGAATATAAACTGTTCTGGCACAAGGATTACCCACACTGCTTTTCACATGAGAAACCATGGAGAGAAGAGACAGATGTTTCGCTGACATTTGCCCTCGGATACATGATTGGCATTGAGAAGAGGACTGCAGTGTCTTCTCGCCAGGCCTTCGACATTTTAACTTAATTGTAATATCATGCATTTCATAAGCTAAAACCGTTAGCAGATACAGTTAAAATCAAAAGCATCCTATTTGAAAACAAAGATGGAAGTAAATGAGCTTACCGGAACAGTAAACTTTGATTGCCCTGGAAGCGCTATTACCTTTGTGAAACGTGATTAATCTTAAGTGCCTGCATATTAACAACACATACCCAATTATGTGCGTGCCATATAGAAAAGCACCTTCACTTCTTTAAAACTTAATACATTTTTGAGAAGCAAGTCAAGAGCAAGACATTAATGAAATGCCTACAACTCAAAGGATGCAACAATCTGAACAGCATCCTGGGCTATGTTCTCATCACAGCTTTTCAAACTCTTGGTTCTGAAGCAATAGTACCAAATGCGCAGTCTTTTGTACTTAAAAATAAATTGTTGGGCATTATTAAAGAATTGGCATTCTTGATTTGCAAAAGCTTTGGGCAAACAGGCCATTACATGTTTAAAATGATAACTTTATGCAATAAAGACTTGACAGGAATGAAAACACTATCACAAAGGGCACCACTCCTCCATAACAGACACTGAGAAGGATATCATATCAATTAATACGTTCTATTGATATACAGAAAATCCCCAACTGTCAACCATCTTATGAGGTGAATAATATATCATTCAGAAACGCAGTAGAAACGTGCAGCCACGCTGTACGTACATCAAAACACACCGCAAATATAAATCACGCTTTAATCAGAAGTTATACAGGCATCACGGAGAAAAATAAATCACACTCCCGAGATCTGCTCTGACAAAGGAGTCCACCTCGCAGCAGCACTGATTGAATACATTTGGCAAGGGGAGCGGCTGAACTAAACTCCATTTCGTTAAGAGACTACAGAGACTTTGAGCTCTTTGCGGGCCCAAATATGCATTTTCTCATTCTAAAATAAACCAAAAATAATAATAAACGCAGCTATCAAAGCAGCAACAATCCAAAGACAATAAGGTTTAACACAAACCCCCGCGTTGCATTTTGCAATTTCATAATACAGCCAGTACCAATATAGGTGTGAGACAGGGAAACGAGGAAGAACTGTACATATACCATAACCCCATCATCCTATCAGAGGGTTTGAGTGAGCTGGATCCCAATCTAGGGCACACAGGTTCATTACACAGCACATGATTACACAAATAATAGGCACTTGCACAGAATACAGACATGCACGTACGCACGCATGCACTCACACGAACACATTGCACTATTAACACTTGGACTTAGTGTAGACGCCACTGTCTTTGGACGGTGGGACTAACGAAAGCACACGGAGAAACCCTAGCTGGATCTCCACACAGACGGAACACCGCGATTCAGCCCGCAGCATCACCATGACACCCAGCACTGCACAACAGTGACACGCACACACTGTAATTTGACTGGTTACGCATTTATTTTTTCTCTTCAACCTAACCAGTAGAGACAAGGGCGACTACAGCATTAAACGCCGGTATGCTGAAGGGACTGTTTAATAACTGCTATTTCAAGCTTTTGTCAAATACAGTATGGCCGTTAACCCACATGACTCTATGCAAGTCTCATGAGGGGAATGACCAATTACGGTCCCTGACTACACACTCATCTGTAGCCGGTTCACACATTCAATGGAACTTTGATCACACACCCGTGAACACATCGGAAGCTAATGTTGTGGATATAAACCGCCAACTACAAATAAAGCTCATCTCATTCACTGCACACTGTAATTCCAGAGAGAACCTAGACGGCCGCCTAAAAGTCACATTCCCCAAGCAATTTAACTGCGGCATGAGGAGGTCCACAGATAATTACATCAATGAACTCTGGCATTCTAGCAAGGCTACTTATAATGTCTCTCTCCTGATGGTGCAAGCCCAGTCCCACAACCTGAACTTCATGCACGTCGCCTCAGGTCACGATGGCCTGAAATATCATTATAAACATGACTGGCTTTTCCAAGGGCTTCCGGCAACACATTTCTTTCAGCGGTAAACTCTCGCTGGCTGCCTGGGGCGGATAGTTAAGGCCTTTCAGACATTCTGTATGTGACGAACGGACCCCTCAAGACAACGGTTGCCCATATAAATCCCAGCTAACCTGGGAGCCCTTGACATTTAGTGGAGAGGCAAAACACATGCTTTGTGTACTGTACTGTACTGTTAATTAACTACAAGTGTGCATCAAAGTGTGTGTTTACACACACACACACACATACACACACACTTCACACTTTCTTAATTTTTTATTTTTTATTTTTTTTACATCCTTATTCCAGACTCCAAATCCAAATTTGGAGGTCCTCAAATAGGAATGTCATCATCCATATGGGGATCTCAGCTGTCAATTACACCCAGAGCTATCACCTCCCAGCGATCAGACAGATTCGGCCGAGGTGTTGGTGCCTATTCAAGAAAACCCAATTAACTTATGGCAGTGTGTAGAGATGTGCACCTCTTGGCACTTCTGTGGATCATTGCAGGTCCCAATTAATAAGCAACCATGTCTGCTCTTCATTTCCATATGTTGTTTCAATCCTCTTGTGAGAGTCACAAGACTAGAGGACTAGATCGCTCCGTGTTGCGGTCTGTTCTTTGAATGACTGGTGTAAGAAAGTTGTTGTTGTTATTACCGAGTGTTACTTTACTTACGAACATGTCTGATGGCTGTTATAGTGAAGGAACAGTGTTAATTAATGAATGAAGATGCACTTTCGTATACAATCACAATATGGTACATCTAAAGCAAGCCCAGGATAACTTCTCGTCTCAAACTTACTTAACTTCTGTTGTCGGCATTAACAGCACATTTGTTTTACTTGCAATTAAAGTTTTAAATCATTCCTGGGAATGAGATGAATCAGGTTGACACACTACGAAACTCAAGTTTCTATTGTACAGTGCACATGACATTGTACACAGCTCCAATGAAAACACCCTTTTTGGAACTACAAATCCAGACAAGGCAAGCAGAAGTAGAACACAGTAGAACATCCAAGATATAGCCACGTCAGAAACGGGGGCTGTTCAGAACTCTAAGATGTACTTAACTTTGAAAGAGAAGTCAAAATATAATTTTAAATATGTGAATCTTTAATTTGAATGGTTACTTAAATTGCCATTGAGGGCACTCTCATTTTGTATCCATAAATGTTAGTTTCAAGTCATAGTCAAACAAGCAGTGAGTAGGATGTCATTAGAGAATTCTTTTTTTTTTTTTTTTTCCTGTCAGCTTTCCAAATAATAACCTAGATCTTGTTTTAAGTGAGTTGCTATATTTAGGATCTTTTTGCAAACTGTCTGCTTTTGTTCTGGCCCTTCTTTCTATCAAACACTGTTCATTTTTCTTTAAAAATAGTGCTAAGACATGTCCCGTCTGATGTCCAGTCTACTAGGGGAGAACTTGGCTCCTAATAACTTGAAGATTCAGATAAGATGCACTTGTTCCTTTGCCTCTCTATTTACTGTGATGCTCCAATGTTGAAGAGTGGGCATGATGTGGGCATAATGGGGGCATGATGTGGGCATGATGTGGGCACGATGTGGGCATGATGTGGGCATGATGTGGGCACGATGTGGGCATGATGTGGGCACGATGTGGGCATGATGTGGGCATGGTGTGGGCATGATGTAGGCATGATGTGGGCATGATGTGGGCATGATGTGGGCATGATGTGGGCATGGTGTGAGCATGGTGTGATAAATGTGCTAAATGTGCACATGTAACACAAGAATAAAATATTTTCATTGACAGAAAAATGGAAAAACAAAAGTGTAGCCAAGTTGAAACATCATTAAAAAAAGAAAAATGCATTAGCGCCAAGTAGAAGAGTATGCCACCCAAGTGGGACTGTGAAGTGAAAGCAAGCTACGGACGCTTCTCAGGAGCGAGGGAACATGGACGTGAGCAGCGACCCGCCGATGAGCAGGCTCCCGCCGATGAGCAGGCTCCCGCCGATGAGCAGGCTCCCGCCGATGAGCAGGCTGCTTCAGACCACCCTCCTTAATCTGCATGCGTCTGTGCACGTGTTTGTTTAAATACACAGTTACATAGTGAGCAGATACTGTGGCACTTGCTTCATTGTGCTCCTCCCTCTGAAATAAGCTAAAAAAAACTCACTCATTTTAAATGGGCTATTGCAGATGTAAAATCCATGTTCAGAAAGTACAAGTCCGCCCCAGTATTTTGTTCCAATCACCTGGATTTGCTAATTAGTACAATTCGTCAGCCAGGAGGTAGAACTAATAATTTTATACCTCCCCACAGTTATGGGGAGGGGTGTATTTCCAGTTTTTTTAATTAAAGTTTCATGCTCACCTTTTTGCATTTGTGTTAATAACCAAGATAATGTAACCGAGTCTCTTTTATAATAAGGAGCTTGAAAAGACATAATTGTATTTTTATTTTTATTATTTAAATACTTCCCGGTACACACCCTGTTCAGTTGATGGATGGGCTCTGAGGCTCAGAGCCCATCCATCCCAAGGTTCAATTGTGTTATTGTATCTACACAGAAGCTAGCCGCAGTAGATAATACAACGCTTGGCATACTTATCAACAACACAATCATGTTGCAGCCAAGTGTACAGAGGATGAACCCGTGTTTCACCCATGTTTCAACATGTCACATGGATCGTTGCATGATGAGACTACACGTATAACAGAAAATTATTTTACGCGCATCCAGGGTGCCAGGTCCAAGTACAATTCAGTACTATTCCGTTTGGTTGTTTAGGTGGGGTAAAATTGTCTGAATAACTCTGGCAGTGTATTCCATCTCAATCTAGACAAACACAGTAAATATTAGCATTATTAAATACGTATAAATGGCGGCAGAAATGAATGATAAGTAATCATAGCGATCGCTGCAGAGCCTGGTCCTCATCAGGAAGACCTGGACTTGCACTGGGAATGGGACTGGGATTGGGAATGGTATTGGGAATGGCCGGGAATGGCGCTGTGTCGGAGCTCTCCTTTCGCGCAGCAGCTTAGCGGCTCACCGGAGGACGGGCGTGAGGCTGCCATTAAGCGCAAGAAGGTCCTCCCTCCCTCCGCCAGCTCCCGTCCCGGGAAGGGGTGTGGCCTGCCGGTCAGTGCCGACTGGGTAAATCTCAATCCCGGCGCGGGGAGATTGATGTACTCAGTCTCGCAGCAGGGGGGGGTAAGACTGACATTCATTTTAATTAGGAAAGCATTGTCTCTCTGCCCGAGTCTTCCTTATTTATTTAAAACGCCCTGTGGGAGAGGGAGAGAAACTAACACACCCTGGGGAGAAATTACCTCCTAGGGGTCAGCCTTCTATAAATACCTCCCCAATAACAGGATAAACATACAGCGGGTATAACTAAGCACATCCGCCCACACCCCCCCCCCCCCCCCCCACCCTCCTCACTTTTGTCAATCAACAAGAAAACTCAAAGATGAACAGCACACACGCACACACACACACAGACTTGTGAAAAGAAGCCTGACAGCTCCCGCATCCTGTCGCACATCAAGATGAGGGGGGGGGGGGGGGGGACACCCAGCTGCCAAACGTCCACAAATGGGGGGGGGGGGGGGGGGGGGGGCCGGGGGGGGTGTTGGGGGAAGGGGGGCTTCCTAATGAGTCCCTGCAAAGCTCTCAGAAGTAGATTCAGCAAACATCATTAAAGCTGCCGAGACACGTGTGCCACTGGAAGAACAGTCACTAAAAACACGGGTTCATCCTCTGCATACCTGGCTGCAACCCAATTAAAAACCACTCAAAAATCTCAGGCGGAAAGAAAACGTCGCGCATGCACATATTCAAAAAGCCGTTCAAAAGCGGGACGCGTGCTTGTCATCTGTTTGCGCGTTGCTTAGCCAATATCCCTTTGGTAATCAGCAGCGAAATAAAATAAATAAATAGGAGATAAAATGGCTGATAGGGGAGAGTATGCCTGAGCAAACATCTGAGGCGTAATTACTTGAACCAGCATCGGGAGCGCGGAAACCAAGCAAACATTCAGCCCCAGTACACTTCGTTTAATACAAAGCCAAGCAGCCGTAAAAAAGAACACCTCTTCACGTTCAGTTGGGGCTTCTTTCACTCGTATTGTGCTTCTTGTTCGGTTCATTTGACTGCGGTTTTGATTTTGATTATTTTTATTTTTTTTTTGAAGAAAAATTTCAATGAAGGGAGGGGCTTTTGTGATTTTTTTTTGTTCACCCTCCCTGTAAAGCTGAGCCTAAAATCGGTTAATGCCTGAAGAGACTCTCCCCGAGGCCTTGGCTGCAGAAGCTCACACAGCAACGGCCACAGCTGAGGGGGAAATGCTACGAGTAGCCAGAGAGAGGCGGCTTCCTGTTCATCTGGAATGGGTAAAGGGCAGAAAGCAGGGGGGAGGGGGGGAACAAGCTTCTGTTCAGATCAGTTTTTGGGGAACCATAAAGGTCACTCATTAACGGCTGCTCTCTCTGAGCCGGTCTGTAATCCAACATGCCGACGCTACTGCCAAGTGAGGTTAAAGGTCAGGCGGGATTGAAAACACGCTCATTACCGTTAGCGTTAGCTTCTTCTTCTTCTTCTTCTTCTTCTTCTTCTTCTTCTTCTTCTTCTTCTTCTTCTTCTTCTTCTTCGTCTTCTTCGTCTTCTTCACTTTAGCTGCAGCCTTGCCAGCCCTGGCACTGGTTCTGCTCTCACGGCAGAATAAAACGCACATGAAGCTAAGTACCGATGATTATATTACCCATTCACCGTGCGTTCAATCGAACATTACAACAAAGTGCCTCAAATACAGTAAGTCTTCTCAAAATTAAAGTGGACTCAAGAGAGACCGTTTCCAGGTTTACAGCAAATCAACAACCAAAAATGAAAGGCAGGTTAAACCCTATTGAGTTCCCAGCGTATTTAACCCCCTCGCCCGTTAAGAGGTCTTGGATGACCCCCCCCCACCCCCCACGGACTATTATTCTTCACAATGCCACCATTTCCTGGCAAAAGCATCGCGTCACACGCCAGCTCGGCCCTCTGCATGGCTGTGCCTCTTTTCCATTGGCAGTGAGCTGATGCCAGCCCAACGGGCGCACTACACAAAATCCACTTTCTGCAAAGCTGCTCGTCACATGAGAAAGATTGGGAGCCGGTACAGATGAAAATAATACTGAAAAGATGTCAAAGTCACATGGCAGGGGAGCGCCCCCACCAACCTCACACTTCTGCACTTACTGACAAATCAAATGAAGAGCCATGACTGTTTTTACGACTGGTGGCTTATTTCATTCTCGTCTTGTTAAGATAAATCAAAAGGAAACACAATCCCAAGGAAAAAAAATAAAACTTTTAAATGTTTTAAAGCACTCCCATTTCCAATTGCTTGCGAGTTCTTACTGGTGTGTATATTTTCCAGTTCACTCTATGTATTTCTGATTGAATGAACTCTGCTTGTAAGGTTTATGGGCTTTAGATGTAAAGTTAACAGTCACAGAGAGCTGAGAGCTAGTCCAGATGGCTCTGTGCATTACAAAGTACAGCTATGATTCGACTGTGTGCGATGCAGAAAGCCCTCGTCAAGAAAAGAAGTTTGTAAAAGTTTGGGCAACTGTGTTATCTACACCAAGAAAGGAGGAAAAAAAATATTCTGCTTGCTTTGTGGGGACCATTTCTGAATCAGCTGATGCACGCACGCACACGCACACACACGCACGCACGCACGCACACACACACACGCGCACACACACACACACACACACACAAGACAATCGCACACAAATACTGGGGGGGGGGGGGCAATGTTAAACCACTCACTGTCAATCACATGGATAGCCATTAGGAAACAACAACACCAAAATTTCAGTGAAAACACTCAGCAGATTCAGCCAGTCCAAAAATGCAATTAAACAATAATTTCATCCTAAATTAAGGACAACTTTTATAATCGACAACTTTTATAATTAAAGCCACTTAACTGACAGTTAAAAGGACTCCACTGCCGAGATAAGCCACATGCTTCAAAAAAATAAATTCACGAAAAAGCAGTTTGAGAGGACAGAGGATGACATCACCGGGAGCTTTTAGTTCTAATGTACACTCAGTGGAGCAGATGCACGACTGGTAACCGTAACGTGGAAGCACATTTCATGTTCAGCAACTCTCTTTATGGACTCTTTCTCGGTGTGAAAAGGTTGATAACACAAAAGGAAGAGGATAATGTTTTTGCAACACTAATTAAATGCGCGTTAGAAACAAATGCATTTTGTTGCACTTCAAATTCTGTTCTAACAAAAGTGAGTTCGGAGCATAAATTTATGCGCTCGGGTCAAAGGGTCGCTGTTAGAATCAGACAAAGAACAAAGAGAGAGGCGAAGCTACAAAATAGTTTTCCAGTGCGAGTGTTTCTGAGTGGCTGTCATCGGAACAAACGGCCCCAAAGCTGAGGTACCGCAGGTTCAAGCCTCGGCAACATCATTAGCCAACAACGACCGGGAGCCAACAGGTCACCGCTTGTCATCTGTGAGTGATGGGCCTGTCCTCCAACCACTAGCTTACCTGCAGCAGGACTCCCAGAGGAGGGGGTCCAGGTAGCACAGAGGTAACTTAAAAGGCACGATTGGCAATTTCAAACTGGGGAGAATACTGGTGCGAAACCGTTATAAAAACGCACATGTCCAGCATTTCTTTGAAAGCAGCCTGTCAGATTTTATTATCCGCTGTGTTCCCAGGAATGTGAACCTTGACCTTGCGCGACGCCCACAAAGCTGTCGGACTTTTTGATTTTTTTGCACCCTGACCCGAGAAGCAAACAAACACTCCCAGTCCCACTGATCATAACTGAAGTCCCACCCTCCTTTTAGACCGACGGGCGGCGGCAGGCCCTTCAGAGGTTACACACATAAAAAAATCAAGACATTTTTGTGAGCCCAGACCAAATGAATTACTTTGCCATTACCCGCACCACGGTCATTACAACATTGTCATTACACTGTTGGATTGATGTACACCCAGAACGGTCAATGGATCAGCCGTCAGTCGCAAACCCAATCAATGCTAGATTAAGAACTCCCCTCCTACTCAGTCGCTGAACGGTTCCTGGACGGAGGCTAAGTCCAAATGAAAGCATGGCTTAGTCCTGCCACTTCTTTCAATACATGGAAACAAAGAAAAAAATAAAAATAAATGTCTTCAGGCGTTAAAGATGCCTGGTGTTTGGATGGATTTTACAGCAAATCAATACTATGTTGTTTTTTTCCCCCCATAGAACAGCTCCATCTACTGTTCACTTCTGTCTGAGGTTTCCCAGGTATAATGATAAATTGTAAATTTTTATTATTATTAATTAATTTTTTTTGGTGTGCGGGCGGGGGGGGGGGTATATGGACCTGATGTAGATGATTGTTCAGCACGCAGAATTCCACACACTACTCTGGCCCACACTATAAGGGAAAATATATGACCACTCCCATAGCTCTCTGTTATTTAAGGTCCACAATATGGCACTGATCATAAAACTCACAGCCCTGCTAACCCCGATAAGGGCGTTTGGGGGGGGGGGGGGGTGCATTTGCACGGCGGTGGCTCTGCTTTAAGCCCGAGGGGACCCTTTTCACCAGGATGAGCTGTGATCACAGTGCCGAAGCATCACTGCTCCGGGATCCAGGGCTCCCTGTGGTCCTGGTGCTCACGCCAGGAACATGATTCACATTGCAGGGGAGACTCCCTGTCCGAATGTAAGAGGTGTCCTTCCTCAAATCCAACAGTAATCGAGGCCTCTGGGGATAATGGGTCTTTTTGAGACCCGATGAAATATTTAGGTTTTCGTAGCACTGAGTCAAAAATCATCTTCCCCACTCCCATAGTCAGCGTGGACGGTGCAGAGCAATACCTTGCCTTTAAGGCTCTCCTCAGACAGATAGATCACTGCGCCGGGTAGTTCACTTGCCAAATTGCGCGCATTTAATAAACCTCAGACTGACCGTTCTGCCCAAAGTGTCACGGCGAACCGGCGAATTCAGTTTCTAAGAGATTAATCCTGCAACGCGCGCTGCCAAAAAAACCCAAACGACCTTACGGTATTTCCACTTCATTTACAGCACATAACACCGGTGCGCACCAGGCAAACGAGGTGAGAAAGCTTGCGTGGGGAGTGTGCATAACTAAACAACTTAGAGAAGCTGCTTAAATATTCATGTTTTATGTTTATGGGGAAATAATGATCGTGCGGGGGCTCTGTATCACACCGTGGCTGGGAAATGGTCTGACATTTCGTCTTTGAAGCCCAGGCGATACGGCGGGCAGGCATATCAATAACGCGGTGGGGACGGAGGATTTCGGCTTTCTTCCGCTAAGGGGGATCAAACGCAATTTGTCTAGATGCTCTGTTAGGACGCGTCTCTAAAAATAGCAGGTCCCCTCACGCGCCAGCAGCCTACCATGACACGGAAATACAACCCATTAATGTTTCAGGGCCTTTTTTCAGGTGGAGCGCACCGCCGGCCCCCCCGAAACTCCACATCCCCATCCGCCTCGATTAGTCACAGACACATGACGGCACGCTCCGCACTCCAAAAGACCACGCCCGACACCTGCAAGCACAATTAGGCGGTCGTTTCGTCGTCGTTTCTCTTCCCTCTTACCTTCCTGAGAAATGCTGTGCGCTTCATAAAACATTCGTCCTGTTCGGGAGGCGAGGCTCTCATTTATATTTAGGAAATTTCAAAAAAGAGAGAGAAAAATAAAAGGGAGTATAATGGGGGTATTACACCAGACTCCGACAGGCTGCTGGCAACAACAACGTCAGTCTATCAGTCACATTTTAGTAAAAAAAAAAAAGAGCTGTCAGAGAGTGCTTCATGGAGAGCGTTTCATAGAAACAATACGACTTCCTGTGGAAGCACCATGAAAGGAAGAAGAATGATGTTCTGCCAATAGAGAACAAAAGCACTCAGATCGTTCGGTTTTTAAAGGCGATGGGGTGTGTTTGAACAGTGTCGGTCTCTGGACTGCCCAACTTGACATTGGCACAGCCCCGCCCGCCACCCACCCCCCCCCCCCCCCCCCCCCCCCACCCCCCCTCTTCCACCATAGTTCGGTCTCCGAATGGAAAATAAGAGACGCATTGCATTTGCGTCAAAATGAGCCACCAAAAAAAACATCATGCGGTTTACCCACAATCCTTCTGACGTCACGCGAATGTTTCCGATTAGGCGGTCATCAACATGCAGAGTTTGTGTATGCTCAATTTTAAAGCACTGCTGTTTTTTTTGCCAATATGCGAGTCGAAACAACTCATGACTATACATACAGGCCCATTCAAGGCCTTTCCATCTCTCAGACTGGCTCTTATGTCGTGGCATTTGGCATTATTACAATGGGACTTTATATTGCAGTGAATGTGAAAGGCAATGTTCTGCCTGGTTATTTCTTTGGGGTCACTCTGAGCTGAACTCCAGTGGATAAGCACCGCAGTCAATGTTAATAGCACGGCCTGCTATATGGCACACAGAAATTCCACCCCCCACCTGGTAAACTGCGTAAAGCTGTCAAACGTCGCCGGCTCTCATCCCGCGGTATGTATTTTTGTGTGTGTATGTGTGTGTGTGTGTGTGTGTGTGTGTGTGTGTGTGTGTTTTCCCCTCCTCGTTTTGGTTTTCTAGTCTCCACACACACACCGCACATATCTTAGCAGCTAGAAATGACTGCAGTAGATAAGGGCACCTAGGCATAACAGCAGATCCTTGCCATTTCATTTCGAGAGGATAAAAGCCATTGGGTTTTATGGCTCTTTTGGGTGCGTACTGGGAAAGGGGAAGAATGAGCCGGAGCCTATGCTGAATAAATCCCACGAGATTGGATCTGGGCTGCACAGCTGCCGGGAATCACATATTCACTTCTTTTTTTCTTTTTTCTTTTGCTTTTGCCGAGTGTTTATTTACTCAGGTTGGTTGGCCAGAGACATCTCTTTAATTGCCTCTGGGGAGAGCACTTGTGAGAAACAGTGGCCCCTGCAGGACAGGAGACGCCTTGCGGGGAGGGAGGGAGGGACGCGCGCGCGTGGGGAGAGAGAGGGGCAGTGCGTCCGAGGCCTACCTTTCCGTCTGCGCTGACGGGGGCTGAGAAAGACGTACTCCAGCTGGAAGACGATCGCGAAAGCCGGGTGACTCGCCACGTCCTTCAGCTGCAGGCGGCTGCGCAGGGCCAGCACGTGAGGAGGCGGACGAGGCTGGAGGGAGAGGGGCAGCGTTAAAGACAGAGCGGGGCAGAGACACTGGAGAGGGGACAGAGTCAGAGACATAGCAGGGCAGAGACACTGGGAGAGGGACAGAGTCAGAGACAGAGCGGGGCAGAGACACTGGGAGAGGGACAGAGTCAGAGACAGAGCGGGGCAGAGACACTGGGAGAGGGACAGAGTCAGAGACAGAGCGGGGCAGAGACACTGGGAGAGGGACAGAGTCAGAGACAGAGCAGGTCAGAGACACTGGGAGAGGGACAGAGTCAGAGACAGAGCAGGGCAGAGACACTGGGAGAGGGACAGAGACAGAGCAGGTCAGAGACACTGGGAGAGGGACAGAGTCAGAGACATAGCAGGGCAGAGACACTGGGAGAGGGACAGAGACAGAGACAGAGCGGGTCAGAGACATTGGGAGAGGGACAGAGTCAGAGACAGAGCGGGTCAGAGACACTGGGAGAGGGGACAGAGACAGAGCGGGTCAGAGACATTGGGAGAGGGACAGAGTCAGAGACAGAGCGGGTCAGAGACACTGGGAGAGGGACAGAGACAGAGCGGGTCAGAGACATTGGGAGAGGGACAGAGTCAGAGCGGGGCAGAGACACTGGGAGAGGGACAGAGTCAGAGACATAGCGGGTCAGAGACATTGGGAGAGGGACAGAGTCAGAGACAGAGCGGGTCAGAGACACTGGGAGAGGGACAGAGACAGAGTCAGAGCGAGGCAGAGACACTGGGAGAGGGACAGAGTCAGAGACAGCGGGTCAGAGACACTGGGAGAGGGGAGAGGGACAGAGACAGAGTCAGAGTCAGAGACACTGGGAGAGGGACAGAGTCAGAGACAGAGCAGGTCAGAGACACTGGGAGAGGGACAGAGTCAGAGACAGAGCTTGTCAGAGACACTGGGAGAGGGACAGAGACCAGAGCTGGTCAGAGACACTGGGAGAGGGACAGAGTCAGAGACAGAGTCAGAGACACTGGGAGAGGGACAGAGTCAGAGACAGAGCAGGTCAGAGACACTGGGAGAGGGACAGAGTCAGAGACAGAGCAGGTCAGAGACACTGGGAGAGGGACAGAGTCAGAGACAGAGCGGGTCAGAGACACTGGGAGAGGGACAGAGTCAGAGACAGAGCGGGTCAGAGGACACTGGGAGAGGGACAGAGACAGAGCGGGTCAGAGACATTGGGAGAGGGACAGAGTCAGAGACAGAGCGGGTCAGAGACACTGGGAGAGGGACAGAGACAGAGCGGGTCAGAGACATTGGGAGAGGGGACAGAGTCAGAGCGGGTCAGAGGACACTGGGAGAGGGACAGAGACAGAGTCAGGAGCGAGGCAGAGACACTGGGAGAGGGACAGAGTCAGAGACATAGCGGGTCAGAGACATTGGGAGAGGGACAGAGTCAGAGACAGAGCGGGTCAGAGACACTGGGAGAGGGACAGAGACAGAGACAGAGTCAGAGCGAGGCAGAGACACTGGGGAGAAGGGACAGAGTCAGAGACAGCGGGTCAGAGACACTGGGAGAGGGACAGAGACAGAGTCAGAGTCAGAGACACTGGGAGAGGGACAGAGACAGAGCAGGTCAGAGACACTGGGAGAGGGGACAGAGTCAGAGACAGAGCTTGTCAGAGACACTGGGAGAGGGACAGAGACAGAGCTGGTCAGAGACACTGGGAGAGGGACAGAGTCAGAGACAGAGCGTGTCAGAGACACTGGGAGAGGGACAGAGACAGAGTCAGAGCAGGGCAGAGACACTGGGAGAGGGACAGAGTCAGAGACAGAGCGTGTCAGAGACACTGGGAGAGGGACAGAGACAGAGCGGGTCAGAGACACTGGGAGAGGGACAGAGTCAGAGACAGAGCAGGTCAGAGACACTGGGAGAGGGACAGAGCAGGTCAGAGACACTGGGAGAGGGACAGAGCAGGTCAGAGACACTGGGAGATGGACAGAGCAGGTCAGAGACACTGGGAGAGGGACAGAGCAGGTTCAGAGACATTTGGGAGAGGGACAGAGTCAGAGGACATAGCAGGGCAGAGACACTGGGAGAGGGACAGAGTCAGAAACAGAGCAGGCAGAGACACTGGGAGAGGGACAGAGTCAGAGACAGAGCAGGTCAGAGACACTGGGAGAGGGGACAGAGTCAGAGACATAGCGAGTCAGAGACACTGGGAGAGGGGACAGAGTCAGAGTCAGAGTCAGGGGCAGAGACACTGGGAGAGGGACAGAGTCAGAGACACCACCATCAGCTCCCTATGCAGCCCCCTTTCTTCTTCTTTCATAGTTATACTCTCATAAATTCATTGACTCTTTTGGAGGGAAAGGAGGCCTGGTTTCACCTCTTTCACATTCAAAATGACAAGCTGAAGCATTAATGAGCATTCATTGGACTTGCTCCATGTGTACAAATCAGTATGCAAGTTTGCATACACCCTTCTTTGAAACATACCGAGGACTGCGAAATAAGGTTGGGCAAACAAGTTTCTAGACAGTCTCTGGATGCCCCAAGAGACTGGAACTGACAAGTGTTTCTACACAGCGCGGCAGAGGAGTAGCATGTTTTCTTCCCAGGAACGGCATAATTACTACCTACACCAGTCTATTCATAACGCTGTTTTCAAACATCGCAATACCGTTGGGACCAACCCAAGAAATTTCTATCCGTCCATTTTGAGATGGCAAGACAGTGCAGGGCGGTTGTGCGTGTGCGAGAACAGAAAAGTGCATCACAGATAATTTATTAAACGCCAGTAGGATAATCACTCTTTAATAAGTTAACGTCTAATAATAGTTTCCGTCATTGCTGAAGCACTGGTTCTCTGCACAGGCATGGTAACGGCTGCTCAAACAAAATGAAGTGCTTTTCAAGTGCGTTCTTTGCTGCTGGAACGCGGTATAAACGGTATAAAAATGGCTATGATTGTTCATGTGTGTGTGCGGTGCATATTGTCTATATGGCTCCCTTATGGTTAACATATTCTCCCCTCTCTCGGCACACAAGGGAAATTTGCTAAGACTGTGGCAAATCGCTGTGATTTGTTCAGAAATGCACCTGCGGGGTGTTCCGCCCCCCCCCCCCCCCCACCCCGTAAACTGAATATCAAGTGAATACGATCAAAATAGTAGTCGTTGGGTTGCTTTGCAAGAAGGCGCAAAGGTATAAGCCATATAACAAGGGGCCCGCAAACCCCGTAAGGTGAAACAAAACGGCGTTTTAATAGTAGGGCAGCGCTCTTCAGGGCAAAATACGACACAATAAGTGCTCTACACAAGCAGACAATGAACCAAAAATATTGGCTGCAATTACTTGGAGAGAGTTAATGTTTCACCTCACATGGGCTACAGGCCCTATTATTACCCATTATTATACGGATTCTTTACAATAAATGGCTTCAAATAAAAAACGGTCTAATTGCTAATGTCTGCATTTTAAGAAGAGCCAAGTGCAACTTCCCACAGTTTCCGAGCTTCGGGTTAACTAGACGTGAAAAGGAGTAGCAAAGCATGATGGTTGCAGGTGTAAATTGTGGGCGTGGCCACCATACCCACTGGGGCAGTGCCTGAAAGTAAGCTGAAAATACTTCGGTAAGTCATAGTATCCAGCTTCGTGGATCCTGGAAATTGAAAACATGTCACATTTAAATTATGCCACTGTTATGCCATTGGATAATATACCAATATCCAACTTAAAATATACTAACCATTACGGCGGCGGAGCGATACTTTACGTTACCTATGAATGTAGTGCCGGCACTGGTCGACAAAGAAGAGCAACAAGTTGCAATGGCCACGTTCGCTCTTCCACAGAGAATATAGGTCAGCACAAAGTAAAGGATTCAACGATAGTTTGACTTCAAAATGATGGTATAAACACTCAAAATAGACTCGTCGTATTTTATTTGCTTTGGGTGCACTGTGGAGTGTTTAAGTGCGTTTGGTAGTGGATGCTATGGGTTACCTTAGAGTGCGCTAGCATTAGCAACGTGTGTATGTCCAAAAGAAGGGACAGCATGGAATTAGCTGAAAATGGTTTCCATCAATCAACTACATCATGGGTAAGTCGTAATTGAGACATTATGTCCAAAATTCCAAACTATCCCTTTAAGGTCGATTTATTCCACTATGCCTATTTTGCACTCGACATTGATGGACTTTTTGTGCAACCCTTTTTTTGTTTTGTTTTGTTTTGTTTTTTTTTATGAAAAAATAAAATTATGCAGGCCAATTTATAGAGCTTACATTTTCAACATTACTCATTACTTCTGGCCAGAAGCCCAGTTCCCTAACAAATTATGCACTGAATGAAGATTATCTCTTAATATCATAAGAGAAAAGTTAGGTCTCCTGCAATGAAGGTCATGGTAGGCTAAAATAAATAAATAAATATCACAATTGTAGTGTTAAAAATATAAGCACATTTATACAACAATGAGATTCGAGCGAGTAACGTGATTGGCCGAGACGCGTTCCACCAGTGCTGGTATTTAGCATAACCTCACTGCCATTGCGTGGACGCGTTCTATAGAGCGTTGCCTAGGAAGCATAAACAACAACAATAGCAACGGCAAACAGGGCGCTAGCAATTTGGCGAAATAAAGAATGAGTTAATCTAAAGTTATTGCTTCAATATTTTTTCATTACTTACTAAACGTTTATGTGTGCATAACATTGTTGTATAAAAGAAAGTAGATCACTCGAGGATTTGTGCGTTATTGGATATAATCACTGCGGAGACTACTCCAGTTTCCAATATTTCCAATAACGCACTCCCTCTCGTGATCTATTGCTTAACTGTGCACATATACAGCCATGATAGTCATGCAGAAACAGCATTGCTGACACAGAGGGGTTGTAACTAAGTTGCGTCCTCGCCCACACCTTTAGGAATCAGGTGTTTTGCCGTTACTGCACAGCAGTTGGCTCTCCCTCTCTCCCCTGCTGTGTGCACTCAGCCCTGTGATTGGTCGAGAGGGTAGAGGGGATTGGGGATGGTCACACACCTGAGCCTGCTGGGGAGCCCCGTCTGAAGCTGCCGCTTGGCGCTGCCACTGCGGCCCCTGCCCCCCTCCGCCTCGGGCTCCCACCACCACCACCTGTGGCCTGTCCAGGAACCCCCAGCCATTGTGCACCCCCACGTGCAGCCTTCTCTCCTGAATCTCCACCGAGTTTCCGTCCGGATGCCAGTTTTTCTGTGGACATACATGAGCACGAGAGAGGGAGAGGGAGAGGGAGAGGGAGAGTGGGAGGGGAGAGGGGGAGAGGGAGGAGGGGGGAGAGGGAGAGGGGGGGAGAGAGAGAGGGGGAGAGGGAGAGGGGGAGAGAGAGAGAGAGAGAGAGAGAGAGAGAGAGAGAGAGAGAGAGAGAGAGAGAGAGAGCGCGAAAGAGGGATGGGGGGGGTGGGGGGTGGGGGGTGAGGGACAGTGAGGTAGGGACATGTTACCGTGGACTTAGGACAGAAAAGCACTGTTTCCATGTTTGTTGTACCCGCATAAGCTACATTCAGACCTTGCTGTGCACTGGACTCCTTGTGCCATAAAAGCGTCATAACTTCCTGTAGAAAAGACCTTCCCACCACATAAAATCATATCATATTTCAAGATAAGAACATGTTTTTTTCCCATCTCCCCTATGAAAACTGTAGCCCACTGGTTTATCTATTATTGTGTATTTAGACTGCAGTAAAGCAGCAGAAAGCGGCATGGTTTTACAGTGTATATACTGAAAAGTCTGTATTCTCTTGATTTGCATAGTATTCATAACCCTTGTGCACCAAAGCCCACACAAAAGGCATAATTGAGCAGTTACCATGACTATGACAAGGAATAAAAATGCATAAATAACTAAATAAATACATAATGTGCCACAGTGGTACATATTTTCGGATGTGTGGGACATCACAGCATCCCATTCTGTGTGCTTTGTGAATGTGACACGGGCTGTTCAAACTCAATGTGACAGTTTAGTCTTCATTATAAAATATCAGCCCTCCTGTTGCTCGGAGATTCAAACGGCGCATCCTTGAACCGACTCGCAGTGCTGTGTCTGCAGCCAGTGATGTTCCTCTAAGCGCCAGCTTCCAGTCCGTCCAATCTAAACACAGCTCCATGTCCATGTCCTCCCACTACTCCCCCCCCCCCCCCCCCCCCCCCCCAATCCAATTATTGTATCAGCTGTGCATCTGTGTTTAAAAAGGCAGCTCGAGAAGCGGACGTGTGCATCCCTCTCCCAGAACTATCCAATTCACTGTCGCAATAAGCACATCTGAAGAATTTCTTAAAGGCACATTTATGATCTCAGAAGCGGAAGGAATGAAATGGTGTGGGGTTTTTTTTTTTTACACTTAGTGGAGAAATGCACACATAAACAGGACTATTAGATTCATCCTAGAGTCATATGAACTGCATGATGGATTATTGAGTCCAAGTCTATACTTTCGGCTTCAAATTTCAATTACTAGGATGAATACACACCGCTGTTTACATGTGAGGGCCACACTGCTAAACAGCAGAGCTAACAGCACTGTTACACAGGAAGGGCACACCTGTCACACAGGAAGGGGCGCACTGTTACACAGGAAGGGCGCACTGTCACACAGGAAGGGCACACTGTTACACAACATAATCTACTAAATTGGTGCAGGGCACATACTAGTCAACTCGAGGAGTCCTCACCAGCCAATTATGTGCCACAGTCAGCACTGATTAGAAATGCGATTCCTTACTGAGCGTGCATCAGTGTGCTGAGAGCTGTGCTGTGGATATGCCACACGGGAGCACCCCATTCACACAGACCCAGTGAACGGAGCCACCAGGACAACGTGGGTTGATGTAATATGCCTGAACCGGAATACTAACAATGCTATGTGTCAACCAACTGGCAGAGCATCCACGACTCAGCCTTTGGTTACTGGAGCCTTTATGGAACTACTGAGGACACACAGCCCTGTAGCATCATGGTCTTGGCTCGTTTCGCTGAGAAATGATGTAACGCGGGCTTGAGATTTTGTGAAATCAGCCTAACGTCCCTCGTCTAGAGTCCTGGTTCTTTCCAACACACAGATTTGTTCCCTTGCTTCCTACAGATAAACAGTCAGCGTCAAGGCTGGTGTTAGAGACCAGCGATCGTTAGCTTGCAAAAGGCAGCTGTGTAATTTCAAGCTAGTTTGAACCGGATTCACAAACAGAAGGGTGGACTAAATGACTCCACAAAGATGCCGCACGAGGCTACATTTTTGCTAGTCGTGTAATAAAGTAAAACTGTTCAAACTCTTTGCTAGTCATGCAAATTAACATAAACATACATTCATCTTAAAGGTTATTGTGAAACATCAGAGCTTGAGAATAATCTGATAAGTAAACAGCCTAGTGTTTTGCCCTGTTTATTGTTGTAAACGATATACACAGCCCAAGCACCAGCTGTGTGGGAGCTGTCCATGGTGCTAATCTCACAAGTTTTGTTCCACGTTTTTCCACAACGAACCTGTTTTTAGCGGCAGCATAGCACTATGTTCAGGAAACTGGGCTACAATGCTGAGGTCGTCAGTTCAGTTCCCAGGCGGGGGCGCTGCCGTTGTATCCCTGAGCGAGATACGAAAACCTAAATTGCTTCAGTAAATATCCAGCTGTATAAATGGATTATACTTAAAGAATGGATAAGAGCGTCTGCTAAATGCTTAAAGTGCAAATGTAAAGTGTCTTTCCAAACAGCATTACACTTTGTTTTTCTAAAAGCCCTTCTTCAAAGTATATGGTTAGCCGTCTTAAATGGCTGAATTGTGGTAATGTTATACAGGGGATAAGAGATGGCTGTTAAACAAGTTTCTTAATATTATGTACTATGCAGATTAGAGTATGTGATTTTCCAACCTAAACTAATTTCATTTATAGGCCCATGTTTCACTTGTATTGTCTTCAATGTGTTTTGTTGAAACCGTTTGACAGAGGAGAGTTTGAATCGGTTCACTCTGAAAAGCACATTGTAGTGTTTCCATTAGTACTTAAACTGAGTCTACCATGTATACGACTTTAAAAATGCAATTCTTGGCACAGTTTCACATAAAATCTGAATAACCCGATGAAGTGATAAACTGTTAGCATTATTTCACAGCTTAAGATACACATTTTAAATTAAAGGATCCTTTTGAGATGCAAATGCACTGGATGTGTGTGTGAATTTGAAAGTGAAGGGCCCCTTTGGAACATAAGTTAATCACGGTACATTAAGAGAAACTTATAACTGTCCAATGTTAAGGTTTCATTTCTGTTCATGCATACTGTAAATGTAAACCAACTAAGAATTGTGGTCTTTGGCACAATGTTACAATAATTGTATGCATAAACCCTATAATATACCCACCACACCTTGAAATATCATTTAGAAACTGTAAGGTCTTTTAGAAATATAAATGTGTAAGAAACCCTCTTTCTTTCTTTCTTTCTCTTTCTTTCTGTCTTTCTTTCTATTTCCTTTTGGAATAATGTTATACGTATAGCTGTGTAAATATTATATTTATAGTGGGGCTTTCTTTTGTTAAAACACAAATTGTTGTTTGTTAGGTTAACATTACACTTATTGAGTATAACAGCAGCCTTTGGGCCCTCTTGGCGGTACCACATTGTTGTGTTCCTGATGTTGGCGACCGTTCAACTGTCCGTCACTCTGGATAAGCGCATCTGCTAAGTGTTTGCAATGCAAAGTAAGAAGGACGCGTCTTCAAAAGAATTATAAAATATACTGTGCAGTCCAAAAGTATTTGGACAGTGAAACATTTTGTGTTGTTTTGGCTCTGATTTGGATTTGAACAGTGACAATGAGGTTACATGGTTTTTATAATCTGAATGAAGTGTTACCTCATTAGTCCTTAATGAATAAAGAACACTAGGATAACTCATTAAATCCTTACTTCTATTATCTTTTGATTTGTTTAGTCAAATTATCTATTTATCTTAGGTTTAAATCATCAATATTTACAGGCAAGAACTTGGTATAGTGTAAATCAACTGTTTGAGAAAAATATGCATAACGACTATTAAAGCATGTATTTAAGGACGTTTTTAAGCTTTAAGAGAAAGAAAATATGTCGATACATCAAACGTCTGCTCTGCTGGCAACAACCTGCCCTCTGTGCTACATAATGTCAAGGGATATTTACTTAAAATTCATAATGGTATTTGCATTCATTAATGAAGCTGTTTGCAAGGGCATAGTCATCTTGTGGATTTGCCTTTCAGAAACAGTTAATCGAGCATACACAAATGCAATCCTGGGCATTCTGACGAACGTCTAAGCCTGCATAAAAATAAATAAATGTACGAAGCAATTTATTATGACCTCCAAGACATTGAAAGGCTTCATTTGCATAATTTCTTAAAAGGCATGAAAAGTAGGCTGCAAAGTGAAGCAGACATCAGTTGCACATATACAGTATGAGAGTGAATGACTGCCCTTCATTTCTCATTAAAAAATTTGAATGCTTTTCACTGTCAGGTACATATAATATAGAGGAATTATGTGCAAGCTCAATTAATATGAGCAAAAAGTGCAAGATTAAATTCAGTTAATTTTTTATCAAATGTCTTGCCTATGTTCAGAGAAATTCGAAAATGATACAGTTTAATTGTGATACCACTGATCAGAGGAAAACCAAATCTTTAATGCAAAATTATTTTTAATTTGAAGAAGATGCGTGTCACAATTATTGGCATCCCTGTATTTAGTACTTTGAGTATCCTCCCCTTGCCAAATAACTGCACAGTCTTCTCCTGTAACGTTTGATGAGGTTTTGAGAACACAGAATCTCTCTAAGTCCTTGGTTCTCGCTTGTGGACTCTCCTCTTCAGCACACCCCACAGATTTTCAATGGGGTTTAGGTTAGGGGACTGGGATGACCACTGCAAAACCATGATTCTGTGGGCACTGAACCATTTTTGTGTAGATTTTGTGGTATGCTCTGGATCATTGTCCTGATGGAAGATCCAACCATAACCCACTTTTAGCCTTCTGGCAGCCAGATTTTAATCTAAAATCTCCTGGTATTTGATGTGTAAGATCATGCTGATAAACAAAAAGATATTTTTCTTACCTTTTTTTGCTTAAATTGTTCTAGGGTTGCCAAGTATTTGTGGGCACTGAAGCTACAGAGTATTAAGCACTTTAAACTGTAATATAAGCTCCTGTGAAATGTGTGATAGTTTTTAAAAACCTGTCTGTAATATTAATAGTCAAAAAAGCTTCATTAATCAAGGCAGTGCCACAGATATGCATACCCCCATGTATGTCTGAGTTCTATATACACATTTTGAAAATTGGCTATCGCACCAAAAAAGAATTCCTCATATTGATATTAGTTTTGGCTAAACGTGGATTGAATTTGATTTACATATTTAATCTTAGTACAATTATTGAAATTGTCCATTAGCTCTATTAGTTGACATGCTTTTGGCATTGTTGTCTGTAGACGGAGAATTATGTAAAACTCTCTTTTAACCTACGTATATACAGAGGTTGGACAAAATAATGTCAACGCAAAAAGTTGATGCATAGCAACCACCTAATCTAGAATATTCTGAAGACAATACTATCCTGAAGTTCCCCCTGGGAAGGTTATTCTGTTTTAATAAGGAGTAGGGCTACCCTTCGCCTTCAGAACAGCTTCAGTCACTCAACTGTCTGTAGAGGGATATTATCTCATCTTCAAGAAGGAAAAGCTCTAGTTCTTTGTGGGATAAAGGGGGTACAAATCTACTTCACACTCTGCCCTCCAGAACGTCCCATAAAGTTTCAACAATGTTTAAATCTGGTGATTGTAAGGTCATGGAAGGCGTCACACTTTATGCTCATTGAACCCCTCTTGAATTTGTTTAGCAGTTTGTATAGGGGTACATCTTGGATTATGGTCATATAGGGAACAGTGTGGAACCGTAGGGTGCACTTAATCTTGCTTCTTCCTTGGCCATTATAGGACAGAGCAATCGTCGGACCCTATGACTGCTATGAGATGGCTGCCCACACATTAAAGATCCACCACCATGTTTAACAGTCCAACAGACATTGTGAGTCAAAGGCCTCCTTCTAAAAAAAAAAGAGTAAAAGATAACTCATCAGATAATACTTATTTTTTCCATTGCTCAGAGCTGCAGGTTTTGTGCTCCTTACACCAGGTCATGCATCTTTGTGCATTCGCCTTGCATACAAGGCTTCTGAATGGTGCCATAAACACTTGCTTTGTGAACTTAATAAACATACCCTTTTTGCTGAGTCTGGTGTATTCAATTTTGTGGTCATTTTTCAGACCACAGTATTGGGTTGTTTACCAACTATCTTTTAAAGTGTCCTTCGGTCCCTGTCGGCGAGCTTCAACTCGTGGCCACTGTTCCCCTTCGCCGATGCAGTTAGTTCATGTTCGGCATATTGTCATAATTTTCATTACTTTTTCCCCTTACCACGTTCAAATTTATTTTTGCAGTTTTTAGTAATCGATGCACCTGCAATTTATGCACCGAGTATCTAGCGTCTTTGGCAGTCTTTTAGTGGCCTCAGGTTGTTTTGGAAACACATGTCAAAGTGCCGATTGTAAGACCTCTTTTATAGCCGCGATATACTGCTAATTGCCATTGAACTTGACTCACCCGTGTAGCTGACTCTATAGACGTTATTTACAGTACCTACTTCAGTCTACTAGCCACTTTTTCATGTGCTGCTTCCATTATTTTGTCAAACCCCTGTATTTCACACAAATATATTTTTGGGAGCACCGTGTAATTTATATTGACATTTATTTTCAGCGCAGCATGCCACATAACAGTAGGCCTCCGACATATAATAAACGGGTTAAAAATAACTGACATTACAGAGCATGATCTGGTTGCCAAAGGAACATTTCTCAAACTTAAAAAAAAAAAAACTGCAATGGATGAACACCCTGTAAGGAATATTGAGTGCATAAATAATGAAAATAGTAATCAGGGAAATGACAAGCAAGGTGACAAGTCACCAAAAAAAATCATTTGGATCTCTCGAAGGCGTGGCCACTGCCTGCCAAGTCCAGTGTGGGAGCTTGTACAGGCGCCATGCCTCCCAATGCAGGGAAGGTGATGCATTAAGAGGCCATTCAGGTCAGAGTGCAGGCAAGCCGCTGCATATTTCTCAGTGCTGAAAGATGACTTAAGGTTCTGCACTTCAATAAGGGCATTACTGTACAATGCAAGATAATCAATGTGGCGATTAGACCTGTCGTCCTGATAATAGGGTGCTCCTGTGATGTGATTGATGGGTCGACTCTTTATTTGCTTACGGGGTGAGCAGACACATCTGCCCCCAACCCGCTGCTTCAACACAAGTCAATCCTGGCGCGTACTGGGGCTGGGATTCAATCAACATTTGTCCTTAATTCTGGCTAACATTTAAAAGCAAGATTTTTTTTTTCTGCTTCACAAACACAGCCGTTTGGCAAGTCTGCAATGGCGACATCTAACTGTGAAAAAGATTCATACTGCATTTTGCTTGTTAGTCATAGTTAATCACAAATTGAATACAGGGCCTCCATATCAGTGGCTGTGGCTGTGTATGGAGCAGCAGCATTAATTCAGTGTATTATGTTACCAGGAAATCATTTCTTTTTGCCTTTTTTTTTTTTTTCACCCTTCAGCTAAATTGAAATGTATTACTGATTACTGATAAAGACTGAATTACATCTCGTTGTCTAAATGTGACCATAAAACTGGAGCTCTCCGCGTTTTAAAAGAAAATTAATTTCCGGGAATGCCATTGTGCACTCTTTAGAAACCGCCTGTATTTTTCTGTGCACAATTGAGCTGTGGCCTTTTCATCTTTCTCCTTCAGTAATGCTTACTGAGGCAGTTATACACTACGTGTGTTTACCTGCATGTGTGCGTGTGTGTTTGGAGGAGGGGGGGACTATGATTTATTTTCTTAAGTCCCAGTTACTGGTCTGAAAGGGATGAAGTTTCTCTACTAGTTAGCACTAGTTACACGGAAACTTTTATATTATTATATTATTATATAATAAAAAACTAAAATAAATCATAATAAAATATCTAACCCAATCCAGACATTCAATTTATAATTTCTATTTATAGTTAATTCATAATTATTTATATTTACATTTACATTTGAAATTTACATTTAGTGCCTAACAATAAGCAAAATCTCTCCAAAACTTCACCATATTGCTAAAAAAAAATGAAATTTTATGCCAACACATGAAATTAAAGCTAGGCCTGAGACCTGCACAAACTACAGCAATGTTCAGTCCTCTTAGCCAGCTTCCTCACTCACTGGCAATAACACTAAAACTCACAGAGAAAATCCATTGAGAATATATACAATCCACATGTAGAATGTAAATAAAATGGCTTTTCAATCATATTTGGTCCCTCCTCTTTGAACAACACAAATGTAGGTAGTTTCATGCCATTGTTCTATAAAGGACAAGCCTGTAATGAAGAGATGGGAGAAGGGAGCTTTGCTGTCTCAAGTCTAACAGGGCGCATCTGTTAAAGCTTCTAATTTCCATTTCCCTTTAACACTTCACCATGGCTGCTGGCGTCACGGATTTCTTTCCTGCCCCCTAAATATGAATATTTTACAGCTAAGAGGCTTAAGAGTGAACAATGAAATTGCCTCAAGTTAAATTACACTCCATTCCCTTCGTCATAGTGTATAAACCCCACAGAGCGATGCTCGCGCGGAGCTGAAAACCTTAAACGATGCATCTCCTTCCATTTCCCAACCCCTTCACGCCATTTACTCTGAAATTTTCCCATTTTGTGGGTCATCACTATTTTTGCTGGGAGAGATGAGGAACCCGTTCTGGTGCTTATGCTACTGCACATGCACAAATAACACGCATTTCCTCAATTGGGTAGTTATATTGTGGAAGCGCCAGCTTCACGTTCCTCTTTAAATGTAGACCAAAATGTCATCCCGTAGGAAGAAGAAGGAAAAAAATAATTACGTACTTAACACAGATCTCATCTCTGACAGAGGATGCATGCCGAGTGCAACATTTAAGGAATTATTAAGCTTTCACCGGTTTACTCATATCTTACTAAGTCTTAAGGCTTTCAAGATGCTTTTCAAAAATAAATGGGGGGGTTGTATGCTCGTACAACGGGCGATTCAAATTCTGCAATTAAGAAGTTGCAATCTGTTTTAGAGCCCGGATAAGTGGCTGTCACAACATTATGCTGAAAGCACAGCAACTTAATGCCTTGACCCAACTTTAATGTCTAAAACCTTAAGCACCTAATGCTTTGAGATAAAATGTGCTTGATCAAAGAGAGAAAGAGGAAAGGTGTGTATTTCTAAACATTGAAAACCCCTTCAGAATTATGCTTCATCTTTAAAAAAAGTGCATTTTCTATTTGATGTTATCTGGAGCACAGTAAAACTGATTTTTGCAGAGCACGCTCTAACCAGCGAATCGGCAAATGGAATTACATTATCCATTTGGTTAGCATATGCCCACATGCAGAGCAACTTAAAGAAAAAAAAAAGAAAAAAAAATATATATAGTATATATCCATACAGCTGGACATTTACTGAAGCAATTCAGGGAAAGTACCTTGCTTTAGGGTACAACAGCATGTCATCCCCATTCATAAAACTTCAAATCATGCTACAAATGCAATGAGTAGATACCAATGAGTTCCTTTATGGGTACTATCTACTGCAAATCTTCTTAGAGTTTTCAGTTCCAGTGGAACAAGTAACAAGCATTTTTGTCTCTAAACACGATGGCAACTGCATTTCTGTCAATAACAGAAGCCTTCAGACTTGTTTCACGGTTAAAACTTGAGGTTACCACAAAAAATGCTCCACTGTAATTGAATGTCTGAATGTTTTGGCGAGGCACTGCAAATAAAACTAAAATCCACTTGAACTTTAAAACACCCAAGAAAGCTAGACTTCAAAAATAAAGCTTACATAACAGGAGCTCCTACTAAATGTTCATTTAAAATTTTGACATGACGAAGTAGACGAAGTAAATAAAGTAGACTATTTGCAAGACCCGGTTAAAACTGCAGTGGTATTAAGTGTACAAATACCTTTAATGCAACTTGGCAGAAGCTAACATTTCCTATTAGATTTTGGGGTTATTAGCATTAGCATTCTTAACAGATGTTTTGTGTCCCTTATTGCCCCTGTAAACTAACCCACAATTCAATTTAACAGCAGCTTTACGATAAAAATAACTGCCAAGTAGAATTAACACTAAATAATCTACTGTCTGCTGAATAACCCGGAACTTGGAAGAAATGAGCAAGGTCACTTAGACTAAATTTAGACAGAACAGTTGCTACCAGAGAAAACCTGTGGAAGGAGGATTAAATAATGGTATTCAGCTTCAAGGAATCAAGGGGATTTTTCTAAAGGAGATTAAAATTGTGTCTTGGTGCTGGGAAACTGCCCCCTGAGCTATAAAGGTTATTGCGTTTAATAGGACGCACGGATCCTGGACGAGAACATTTTTATGTTGTTTTGAATTGCATTCTGTGCATAGTGACAAACCATATGGCTGCTATAGAAATCCTGGAAGCAGCAAGCCGGGGCCAATCCCAGTGGCCCAAGACCCTACCTTATTAGACACCACCTGTGCAAACGCACTCCCAGTCATGCATTTCTCACATCCAGCGGAAAAGAGGCAGCAGCTGTCATATTTCACCGCGGGTTATTCCCTTAACTTGTTCTCGTGCTTTCTGTACGTTGCTCTCTCAGGCCATTAGTGGTCTGGCTCAGCAATCAGCTCACACCAGCGCCAGCGCCACCCAGTGAGATAGAGAAAGAGAAAACAACTCCAAGTCCGACCCCGTGTGCCGGTGCGTGTTTCTCCTGAAACTGGAGAGGAGAAACGTACAAAATACAGGCTATTGCAGAGGTGTGCAGCGAGGGCTGCATCCATTTCTGATTTTCATGCCAAACTTCTGGCCTTAATGACTTCATTTGCCCTCACATTTAGGCCATCTGACATTTTATCTGCGTTTCGTGATAAGTCTACGAATGACAGCCGAAGACTGTTCTTGTGTCCCTATATGAAACGTTTTACAGTGATCTAATCTATTACCGAACCTGTGTTGGTGTACACAGCCAATTAGCTCATTTAGCCAGGGTAGTCGGTGGAAACAAAAACCTGCATGCACACCGGCCCTCCAGGACCGGAATTGCCCTCCCCTGTGCTATTGGATCGATATGGATTGAAAGTACGTAAGGAATGCACCTAAACTTTGAATCACTCGATCAAAGGAATCGGGCATCCGGTGAAAGTGACATCATGCATTTTCAGGATACAGGAGGATTTATTCTTGAACACTTGGTCACATGGTTCTCAATTCTGTAAATCACCTGAGTTTTGGCCTTTCAGGCATTCAGTTTTAGGTTTGGAAGGGGTGAAACCTGCATGGGGGGGGGCGGGTGTTGGATTGTGTTCGTCACACTACAGTCATCCACACCGTTGGATTCTTCTTCACACTGCAATGACTCATCCATCAGTAGCGGTACACGATACCGTCATTAGCACTTAATTCTCAGCCTGAAAACTCAGCTCCTCCTTAACAGATTTTAACTGATGACGCCTTTCAATGAGGGCTGTCCCCGAGTGACTTAAAGATGCAAATAACCACTGCTTAGCGGAGGTGGAAAATCCAGGTTCAGAAAGCAAAAGTCCTCCCTAGTATTTTGTCCCAATCACCTGTGTTTGCTAATTAGCACAATTCTTCAGCCAGGGGGTAGAAACTAATTAGTGAAATCAGCTGGCTGAGTTCTTGGGTGGAAGAAACACATGGCAGGACTTTTACTTATGACCCCTGGACTTTCCACCTCTGCTGTTGACAAAGGCAGACACTGGGCCACAAGGTGACACCATGAAAGTTACAATCAACAAGATGTCTGGGGATAAAGCACTCCAGGTTCACCTGACATTAGTCAGATCAGTTTCCTTCTGTTTGAGATGTTTGCCGGATACATACCACCTGTTCTGGATGTTACAACATTACATTGATAAAACATTATCAACGTAATCTTTCATCTCGTCAAAATTATGTTTTCCGTTCATCGTTCCTACTCGGTGACAGCCGTGTCACGTCACTGGTGTAAGATTGCGTGCATGTTAATTACAGTTATGTTACATTTAAGCCATTATCCGGAGTGACTCACACTGCTTACATTATTTTACATACAATACATTTATACAGCTGGATATTTACTGAAGCAATTAAGTTTAAGCATCTTGTTCAAGGGTAGAATGGTAGCGCCCCTCCCGGCCACTGGGCAACTGAACTTACAACCTCAAACTTACTCCAGTTCCCAAACCATTAAAGCCAATTCATAGCCAAAAGAAGTATGCGTATGGACGTCCGCAGGGTCTGTGCGGATCTAAATGACATCATAGCCGACACAAAACGTACGTCCGCCTAAGCGGTCTGCCCCCCGCCCCCTCCCGCGCAGACCCGCCGTTTCACCTACAAGCGTAGACCACCTTCTCCATATCACAATCTTCTTCCATGACGGACTCCACTGTTCTTTGCAATTTGCATGCAAGAATTATGGGAAATGTAGTCCCCCATTAGATCATTAGTCAGAACATTAGTTTGACTGCACTGCATAAGAAATTATGACACTCAACACTCAACTAATACATGCAATGATGAGTTGCACTCAAAAAATTATGCATCAATTATTAAAAAGGTTAGTTTACAACTGAAAATTAAACCTTCAAAGGGGACACAGCAAATTTGTGTCTGATAGGCCTTAGATATATTTAGATATATTATAGACGCTTGGTAAGGTTCAGGATCTTTGTTATGTTTAACAAACATGCTATTTACAGTATATAGCAAATATCTGTTATTGTGGGAAGACTGGCCAGATTCAGCTGTTCTCCTCGTAGCTCAACCCTGAAGCTTCAGGGAGCCATGGTAACAGACTATGTTTTTCATAAATGTAGCAGACAAGATCAGCGTGCCTATAGTGAGAGCATATGCACACCAACCGCTCTTCTGGAAAGTGGCAGTTATGAAACACGCCGTTTCGCACCCATTGGCCTTATTCTGTCTCAAAACTTCACACTTAAATGCAAACATGGTTTTGAAATGTGACAAAATGGTGAAAAATATCCCTTTGTCCTTTTAATTCAGTCCAGGCATATAAAATTCCATTGTTGAGCTATGCAAGATGATATTACCCAACAACTACCCCTGCAACCACAAAGAGGAATGTTCAATGACTTTGTTTTTAAGCAATCAATCGAAAATTATTTCCACTGCAAACGCCTCAAACATCCATCCATCACAGTAACTGCGTGTTGTGAACAACTAAATTGCATGAACCAGTTGTAAACAGTCAACATTAAAAAATTAATAATTAAAATCACAGATACAGTGTGGGAAGTGACCCTATACACCCTATATAGCCTAACTGGCAGCAGTTGCTCATGAAGCAAACCCAAGGGAAATGTTTTTGTTGTGAATACATGATGGACTCATAAATATACTGCAGGTAGAAAACAATGCATAGTAGCACCATTGTATTTAACCCATTGCGAAATTACAACATTTTAAAAATATTATTAGCTAGTGTGTAGCGTGCAAAAAAAATAAAGGTTTCAACATCATTGCTATACTATTGTGCATCATTATTACAAAGCACTGGTTGTTATTAGTATCACATTTTAGTAAATGTCTCATCTCATTTTGGTGTAGTTTTTTGCACAATGCACAATTGTAACGTCAGACTCTCGCAATAACTCGCTGCGGTGGTGAATCACAGGGTGTCCCAACCAAGGAGCCAAGACTGGGCTTTCGTTTTGAAGCTCACTTCCTGGTTGGGCTGGGAGCGGCAATTGTGCCATTGCTCACTAGCGCCACTGCGATTGGCTCCAGGTCTTTCACCATGTAAGTCAATGGCAGCAATGTGGTCAAAATACACAGTCAATAAATTTTTCCCACAAGATTTAATTGCAATAGGTGCCTTTCCTTCATCTAATGCCTCTGCATGTACTGATTTTAAAAAATATTGTGTCGTTTGGACAGGGTATTAACATTTGTTCAGGACCAATCAGAGGGACAGGTTGAGTCCTCTTCGGCTCCACGGAGCAAGCGCAGTTTGTACAAACCGGTGGCGAAAAAGACTTCCAGAGACTCAATTCGTTTTTTACGAGGCCGTGGGAAGGCAATGGGTGACGTCACAGTGACTTTGTCCATATTTTTATACAGTCTGTGGTCCCAACTCAATTTCAATAATTTTGCGATGAGACTAGCACACAGAACGCGCGACTCTAGAAGAGGTTGGTTTAAGAGCCATGAGTGGGCATGGTGCAGGATTGGTTTCATTGTGACCAATCGGGTCGGCCCCTCTCCTTCCCTTTAATGCCACTGCATCAAGGCCATAGTGACCTGCAGTCAATTTAAACTAAGTATTAGGGCTACAAAATGAGAGTAGCTTTTTCAAAAACAACAGAACACAAATTTCAACCCATGTCCTGCTAACACATGCCGCACTTGCACTATGGCTCTCCCCCAAAACAGAGCCCTTAATGGGGGTGCGGGTGCAGTACAGTACAGTTGAAATGCGTCTCAACGCCCTGCTTAGAAAGTAACACTTAGGTTAATATATTTGTTGGTCTAATTATGCTTCATCCAAGCTCAAACTTAGAAGAGGAACACAATAGAACAAAATAGTACTAAAATTAAATGTTATCTGGTTATGACCCCATACATAACAATTTGATTGTGTAAATGCAGACTAAAGCAACTGCCATTGAGACGTTAATTGATTTTACTACCATAATGGTTGCAATACTTCCCAAACCATTCTGATCGCCAAAAAGGCCTCTCGTTGAGGAACGAAAATGTGCAAAAAACTTTGCACAGGTCTCCACATAATTACGCAAAATGTGGTGAGACTGAGGAATCACCAAGAGGGTGTCTGCTCTAATTAAGGGCCGGATTCAGAGATGGCCAACTTAAGTCAAGCGCTTAAATGCCTCTCCTGCGCAGATTTAGTGTGAGCTGACTTACACTGTATTCTAACTTGTGTTGCACAGGTGCTTATCTCAAAATGTGGGTGGTCCAGGGCATGATATTCTAATTACCTGTTTCTTGTACCTGCCCCTCGGGTTGACATGTATGTACTAAAAAATCTTTGTGGGGTTATGCGTTTTCAACGTGTCAGTGATACGTTGAAACAATCGCATTTGCCGTTTGGAAAATCCTGCCTTTGCACATGGTAGTTGCTCTTGCCGGGTGACGGGGTATAGGCATGCAGTGAACGTATTAATACACCACATTAATAAAATGATCATAGTTTCTATTGATGACTGGGATATACCCATCATACAATCAAAAAAATAATCGCTGGACAGTGGTTGCACGCAATATTACTAAGTAAACAAATAAATCGTTAGATTTACTTAAAAAATATATATATATTTTTACGATTTAGCCTACCTAATAAAGTAATATACGGTAACATAATAGCCTAGATGTGACGTCTTCAAATTAACCAGTTGAAGTCACATGTACTTAATAATAGTCCATTACTTGCAACCACTGTCCAGGGCATCTGTCACATGCTGGAAGGATGTGGCCAGGAAGGAGAGAGATTTTAACTTGAAGCACTGGTAGATCTACACTGCGGGGAGTTACTTTGCGCTTCCTAATAATTTTAGAGCAGCTATGCTCACACAAGTAGGCTACAAAATTTTCCCTGTGTCAAAGCGATTATGATCCAAACACTGTCTATCAATGAATCCATCTAATATTGGTCTGGTATTATATACCAGACAATCAATCATAGCCTACTTTTACATATTTTTCTTTTTATGACAGCTCTTTGATATTGTAAGTAGCCAGGCAAAGGAAAATAAGACCAATATTATTTTCAAAGAATATGCACTCATTCTAATATCCATTTTTGCGAAAGATGCTGTATGTTTCATAATCATCTATTGGTGGCGCTAGACATAAACAACCTTTTTTTCCCGAACAAAGTTGCGCGGAAAAAAATGATTAAGTTTAAACTCTGAATACGCGTATCTTGCAGACATGCCTCCTTTTCATCAAATCTCCACACCGCGCGCGTAATGGCGCGTACTGTATGTACTGGAGAGACGCTTAAAACAGCGGATAAGTCCAATGTCTGAATCACAAATAGCTTAAGCTATGCGGAATTTCGGGAGTAAGTCATTTGCGCGTGCTTATCTCAACTCTGAATCTGGCCCTATGCGATTAGAAGCTAGATTTTTGTCCATAAATCTTCTGTGATTGTCACTACAGTGAGATTAAAAGCATGTTTTATTTGTGTTATTAGCAATCATTTTGCCTATGTTGTTTTTGTTTTGCTCCTATTGTTGTCCAATTACAGTTGGTTTGCACATATAAGAGTGGGTCAGATGCCAAGCTTGCTTCAAGAGGAGAGGAGATACTATTTTTACAAATGAGTGGTCTATAACTGCCTATTATGAAATGTGTGTGTATAACACAATAGTCCCAATAATATGACACCAGAAAAGGCTTAGTTGTAGCTAGATAACATTATTACAGTCATTTCCTGATTTTGTTATTGAAGAAAAAATAATTTTTCAGCTGTGTTTATAAAGTATGGGAAATGACATTTACTGCACTTGAAGAAAAGAAATAAAAAAAACAGCAAGTATGGAGCCCTGGTGGCACAGAGAAGATTACTCCCTGTCGTAGAGGCTTTAGGCGGCATTAATGCAGGAAGGCACTAGAATAGTTGGAGGAGAGAGATAAAAAAGCCAACTTTATGACAGTCTAATTCAGAGAGCCAAGAAATTGCATTTGCAGAAAAAAGCCACTGATCCAGGGCAGTGTCTGAACTCCCCCTGAAGCTCATCAGACAGTGAAGTGGGAGGGAAGAGGACCCTGGGCAGCCGAGAGCCTCTCAGGGAAATGTGCTGTATAGCACATACACTCTCCCTGAAGCCAGGAGCTTTACATATGCCTGTCCAAGTAGGCTGTATGTTACCCCTGCAACACTCCACTGCGACAATGCTGTCTATGAAGAAGCTATCATTTTAAACTAGTAACCCACACACGCACACACAAGCGCGTGCACAACCACACACACATGCACACACAAGCGCGTGCACAACCACACACACATACGCACACGTACACAAGAATTCTTGTCCACACAGGCCCATGTATAAAAAAAATAATAATTTTAAAAAGCCAAATTTTTTGCAACAGCACAAATGCAAATTATAACACATTTTATGATATTTCTAATTGATAACATTTGACCTCTTGTGAGCAGAAACGGTTTACAGGGGATAAGTAGCCTCCACATCAGAGGAGGATGTCTTTGCTGTGAGGCAGCGCTTGACAGACAGACTTTGACAGGCCCTGACAAATTCATCTCCCAAACAGTACAATGGAGTTTCCCCAAGGAGGGCAGCCCACTACAAAGTAAAAGTGCAATTTATGTTGCTACAAAGGCCATGCCTATATCTCCTCAGTACGAACAGACACAGAGGCCACGCCTATATCTCCTCAGTACGAACAGACACAGAGGCCATGCCTATATCTCCTCAGTACAAACAGACACAGAGGCCACGCCTATATCTCCTCAGTACGAACAGACACAGAGGCCATGCCTATATCTCCTCAGTACGAACAGACACAGAGGCCATGTCTATATCTCCTCAGTACGAACAGACACAGAGGCCATGTCTATATCTCCTCAGTACGAACAGACACAGAGGCCATGCCTATATCTCCTCAGTACGAACAGACACAGAGGCCATGTCTATATCTCCTCAGTACGAACAGACACAGAGGCCATGTCTATATCTCCTCAGTACGAACAGACACAGAGGCCATGCCTATATCTCCTCAGTACGAACAGACACAAAGGCCATGCCTATATCTCCTCAGTACGAACAGACGCAGAGGCCACGCCTATATCTCCTCAGTACGAACAGACACAGAGGCCACGCCTATATCTCCTCAGTACGAACAGACACAGAGGCCATGCCTATATCTCCTCAGTACGAACAGACACAGTCAGTACGAACAGACGCAGAGGCCACGCCTATATCTCCTCAGTACGAACAGACACAGAGGCCATGCCTATATCTCCTCAGTACGAACAGACGCAGAGGCCACGCCTATATCTCCTCAGTACGAACAGACACAGAGGCCACGCCTATATCTCCTCAGTACGAACACACAGAGGCCACGCCTATATCTCCTCAGTACGAACAGACACAGAGGCCACGCCTATATCTCCTCAGTACGAACAAACGCAGAGGCCATGCCTATATCTCCTCAATACGAACAGACACAGAAACAACGGCAGCTCACAATCCATTTACCTGTCTAACAAGTTGCTTTTCAAGAGGCCCTTACAGGGAAATGATTCCAGTTCCTTCGAGGAGTTCAACAGAAGGGCAAATGCCAAATGCAGACCGAAAATTGGACAACAGGCACAAAGTGCGGCCCATCAGTCGGTCCCTCCATTTTGCCGTGGTGTCAGAACCTCTGGAAATGGAAATGTGAGTTCACAGAAAGAAATGACTGCAAAAAATAATCCTCTCCATGGAATTTCACCCAAAGAATTGTCCTTGGTAAAATATATATATATATATATATTTAAATACAGGGCGAAATGTGCAGCACAATCGGTAGGCCGGTTGACTCTCAAAGCCAAATACAAATCCTATGCAATAGCACCTATATGGAGCCCATCATCCCTGCTATATCTGTTACTCTCTGCCTTCTCCGTGTCTGAATAAAGCAAACCTAAAATAAATAGAAAAGGAGGGCAGCTTGTTCGCTCTTTTTGACAAATTTAAATCAGCAAGACGGTCTAACTAAACAGTTCATAGCTAGCTAGGTAGTTATCCAGCTAACAAACTCCTTTTGACCATCTTATGTTGAAATACGAAATCAGTCTTAAAATCAACAAGTTTTAAAAATTACAATTATATGAATAAAAGTAAGGTATAAGAATATATCAGCAGCAGGCCAGAGGTGTGTAACTTGTCAAGTAATAAGAAGTTGTGACGAAGGAGCCTATTGTGTCAAGTTTTGTTCAATGTGGATTTCAGCAGAGTATATGAATATTTTTAACAAGATTTCCAACATCAAACAGGTATTTCTGTTGACAGAAAAATTATACATTTTTAAAATAAATATGTACTGTAATGATCTGAAAGGTACACTTATAGAGTATACTCATTTTCAACGAAAAAGTAAAATACCAGTCGTATGTTTTAAGCTATTTTGGAAAGAGGTATAGGTTAATAATTTGATTTGGCCAATGTTTAAATAACAGATAAAGAAATTTAATATTAATGTTTAATAACTCCACCAGAATTCTTGGTAAAACACACTTTTCTCATAAGAAAAAAAAAAACCTAGAGTTACCAGAGTCTATTACGTATGCTACCGTCCTGAGTTTTCAATCAACAAGCCAGTGGACCGTCCCCACTGCACATGCCGGTCATCCAGAGCCTCACAAAGTTACTATCCGAAACTTCTGAGTGAAAATAGTTAAGACTTTCAAACTGTTAAAGGGAGGTGGACCAGCAGTAACAGTTACCAGCCTCTGAGTTTGTTTCTGTCTCCATTTCTCACTCTCTCCCAGAGAACGAATCGTGAGGATGTCACACCGGGTGGAGGTGCCGCTCTCACCTCCAAAACAACTTGCTGAAGATAAGTGTCAGACTTCCAAAGGTCACATGCTCACTACGGGTCTAATTAAAACCAAGCTGTCGTAATCCATGCTGCATAAATTATCGCTTTCGCCGCGAGACTTCGTGCCGTCTCCCGGGGAACATTTCGTATCAGAACGCAGTCGATCTTGCCATTCCGACGAAAAAATATGATTGTGCGTCAAGATCTTCTACACAGTCTACTTCTTAACAAAAGATTAGAGTGTGGGATTTGGAATGATCTTGAAGGGGAGCGCCTGGGTGGGAAAGTGAAGCGGAGACAGCAGCGCTACGTGGTCACGCTTTTGTGACTCAACATTCCATCAGGGAAATTGGTCTCCGGGGTAAAACTCGCTTACCGCCGCCATCTGCATGCGCTAAAGGACATCACAGCAATTCCGTCAGCATCAGTGTTAGACATTAAAATAATTAACTCACCTTTCTGTCTGCAGCTATCTGCCAGCAAGACATTCTGTTGTCCTAAAGCGCTTTTGTTTGTTCACACTCCCACGTTAAAAAGCAAAAAAGGCACAAAAGTCACGACTAAAACCAATGGGCAGTGCTGCTGCTATTGCCCTAGGGCATCACATATGCAAAGAAAGTCCTGTAGACAGTATGTTTTTCCCTGTAAGCCTGTGCTATTCTATATTACGGGCAGATGGAATCGCTATTCTTCAAACGGTGCAAAATGAACCTTACATCTTTTCCCACAACCACAATGTTAAACGCCGCTATCTCCGGATCAATCGCACGCTAACGCGCGCACAGCGGTTGAGCTTTAATGCCGTATATTTCACAGGGAGAGAGCTGGGGAGAGTGTGTGTGGCACGGTCCACAGGGTAGGCAACTCTCAGCTCATTTACCAATCCCCTGTGCGGCTGGGTTCAATTCCCCACCATGACCCTGTCTGTACTGTGATTCAATCTCAATCTGTAACCCTCCCTGTTGTCCCAAAGGAACTAATGGCAAAGAGTGTTATTTTATTTATTTATTTTCATGTGTCCACTAGCAAAGCATATAGTGGTGGCAATGAAAACCTGTTTTAGGATTTATTACAAATAGTATGCTAAAGTGCACTTGAAGGATACTAATTTATACTTGAGCATGCTTCAAGTATAATTAGCTACACAATTATACTCAAAGTGTGCCAACATACAATTTTTCACATGGGTATTGTTGTTTATTATGATGTGCAATAATATGATAATGAGATATCCCTGTAAACTGCACTGGATGCAAGGGTAAATTAATGGTTTAATGGCTGCAGAGTTTATTGCAGTTAAAACACCCACATCCAAGAAAAGAGACCGAGCTAGTTTACCGGATGTGGAAATATAGGCAGGGTTGTGTAAGCATTTAAAATAAAAAAGTTACCGCATACCAGTGACTGCCTCCACTGCATCAGACATTAAAATTGTATTTACATTCAAAAACAACAGCGCTTCCTTTCGTTTGTTTGTCCACCACCAAATGAACTGTTCAGAATACAAGCCAGGAGAAATGAGTTCCACCCGGACTGCTGTGGCGGGAAGACCGTCGGCTGCCTCGGAACGATAATTACATTTGCCATTGAAAGGCTTGCCTTCCTGATGCACCATTTTAGGTGCAAAACATGTCACGAGAAATTAGTTTTATTTCACGTTAGATAAATGCCATCAATTTTTCCCCTTGGGGGCCTGTGAAATATTGTCCACATATTTAACCAGCCTCCAGCATGTAAAAGCAGTGGTTAGAAATGCATACCGTAATTCCTACAAGCATATCTGATGTTAATAATTGAAATGGCTGATACAGGGTTTGTAAAAGGGAAAGGCCTTACAAAAGCATTTCAATAAAAACAAATGACAAACATTAAAATGTATTCATTTTACATCACGAATCAAGGACACCCGAAGTCACTGCATAAAATAAGATTTGATATTTTCCATTTTCCGAATCGAAAGTGAGAGTGAATGCAGGTGGATTTACAGTCATTCTTTATTCACACAGAAGAAAAAAATTAAAAAAGGATTGCATACAGCGCTTTATGGAGGAAAATTGATGTTTAATCCTTAAATGATTTTTTCTTGCATATAAACTGTTCTTTAAGCCATTGAGGTAGATTTATATATATAGCACCTTTCATACGCCAAAATGCAGCTAAAAGTGCCTTCCAAACAAAATACTTACTTTCTTAAAATTCATGAAACATAACATATCCTTTGTTCTGTAAAATATGTGCTTTGTAAACACGTGATCTGGAGGTTGAACATGGCATGTAAAGTTCACTTATGATTGACAGTCCAATCACTGATTAGTTAAAATGAAAACAATCCATTTATCCAATTATTTGAGCAATAATCATGGTCTCTAATTGACCAATACCAAATCATCCTGTCGTGGCCTGTTTTCTTTGTGTCTTTAAGTAAAACGAATAAAAATGGTAATTTAGATGACACAAGTTGAAATATTAGATTTTAAGAGCAGCAGAATATTAAAATACAGTGTGACCTGTTTGCGAGCATCAAATGTAAAAATAACTCACAATGAGGGATGGAAAAACAGAGTAAAATGGTTCCTATTTAAATGCTGATAAAAATGCACCATAATAAATGAGCTAACAATAGGCATTGTAGTGTAATATATGCGTATCACTTTGGGTAACATTAGCCTGTATATTGCAGCCGCGTGTACAATGTTTAGGCAAATAAATTCACATGAAGTATGTGTCTGCTATTTAACAAGGCAGCTAAAATAAAGGTTCTTTCTGCTGACAATAAACATTGCCTACTTGACAGTGAAAATGAACCAAGCTAAAGCCACTGAGTCTCTGAGCATCCCCCCCCCAGTACACTTTCAAAACTTCTCAAAGACAACATCATGAAAAAAAGGATGGAAACAGAAAAATGAATGCTGGCTGGGAAGGCAGTGATGCTTCAGGCGGTGCTTATTAAGACATGCCTCACTCAGTGGACCAACAGCTAGCAAGCTATGAAGAGCAACTCTACTTTGAGACTCCTGCCAACTCGCAAGACGATGAGCGTGAAATGGTTCATTTGTTTCAAATGAACGATCAATTTCAGTTGACAGTAGCAGAACAATTGGTGACACGCGTCTTCCCAGTCATTCTAATAATGTTGCTTGCATTAGTGTTTTGTAGCAAAACATTCTCAAAAACTACTGAGGTCACTATATGATGACTTAATTTTATGTTTTAGTTGAGTGGACTGCAACCTCAATTAATATAAGCAAAAAGTGCAGCGTTAAATTCAGTTTATTGTTTATCAAATATCTTCTATGTTCAGAAAAATAGTTTAATTGTGATACCATTGAACAGAGGAAAAACTAATCTTTAACGGAAAATAATATTTATTTTGAAGAAGATGTGTGTCACAATTATTGGCATCCCTGTATTTAGTACTTTGAGCATCCTCCCTTTGCCAAGATAGCAGCACTGAGTCTTCTCCTGTAATGTTTGATGAGTTTGGAGAACAACGGATTTGAGACCATTCCTCCATACAGAATCTCTCCAGATCCTTCAGATTCCTTGTGGACTCTCCTCTTCAGCTCACCCCACAGGTTTCCATGGGGTTCAGGTCAGGGGACTGGGATGGCCATGGCAAAACCTTGATTCTGTGGTTTTGTGCAGATCTTGAGGTATGCTTTGGATCAGTGACCTGCAAGATCCAAACCCGACCCATTCTTAGTCTTCTGGCAGAGGCAGACAGATTTTGGCCTAAAATCCCCTGGTCCATGATGTCACGTATCATAACAAGGTTCCCAGGGCCCTTGGAGGAAAAACAGCCCCACAACATCACAGATCCACCACCATACTTCACAGTAGGGATAAGGCTCTTTTCTGCATAACTATGCCTCTTATTACGCAAAAGCCACCTTTGGTATTCCGGTAACATTTAGCAAACTCCAGGCACTTATGTTTCTGTTATGATGATGATGCTTTTCTTCTGGCAAGCCTTCTAAATAGCTTGTTGGCTTAGAGGTGGTGTCTAATTGTACTTTTGGAAACTTGGTGATCCCAGGATGCAACAAACTTCTGCATTTCTCAAACTGTGATCCTTGAAGAAATTTTTGCCTCTCATACCACCCTCCCCAGTGTGGCTGGGGACAAACTACACTTGTGTCCTCTTCCAGGCAGGTTCATCACAGCTATAGTTGCTTTAACCTTATTAATTATTGCCCTAATGGTGGAAATAGGTAGTTTCAGACATGAAGCCATTTTTCAACTATAGCCATTGCTTGATTAATGAAGGTCAACAACCTTCTGTCTCATTTCATTTGTGTGTACTCTGATCTTGTTTTGTGTGAGACCGTGGTGCTCACTCAAGCACCGCAAGCGGCACTTTTACTGAGTGAGCTACCCAGTGGCCCATGTCAATTTTTTTTTTTTTTTTTTAAAGTGATTGTTACAAGCAATTTCCAAATCCATTAGACGACCCACATTAAAAGCAATGTTTCACTGCTATAGTATTATGGGACAGCATTTAATTTTTATACATTTTTTCTGGATGTTTACATTGCCAGTAATGCCTAGCACCGCCTACAATGACCATACAATGACCCTTCAGTTCTTGCCCGTTACTTCCTGGTGTTTTACTGGATGTCGAATATAACATAGATGAGTGTTATATTCCAGGTGGTGCAAATTAAAGGACTAGGCCCTGGTACAGTGACACACCCATTACCCCAGGGGTGTGCTGGGGGGGAACTGTGGCACATATCCCACGGGCCTTCCTTCACCTCATTGTGCAATAGCGCCCCCTCTGCTCAATCAGGTGTACAACGGGGAAGTGTATTCCTACACAACAACTGTGCAGATTAGGTGAGGGACTTTGGCATGAAAAGAATAGGAGGCTGGCAGAAAGTGTGAGTGCCTGTCTGTGCACTCCTGAATTGATGAAGGACACTGCAGCACTGGGACAGGCCGACACCTATAATTAGTCCGGGCATTTGAAATGCAGGAAAATAAATTTTTTTAAAAACTATACTAATTTATTAAAAAAACAATCACTCTGTATTTTAAATTGAAATATTCCTCTCTTTCACTTGGTTTAAATATTAAATCATTTCAGAAACGTAGATCACAGCTTTTGAAAAATAACAAACGACTGAAGGCGCATGTGTCAGGCTCCACTGAATGGCACGGCGACCGTACGAGGCAATTAGAGCTGCTGAAGGTTTCATTTCCAAAGGTCACGGGGTTGACCAAGACATTGCATTAATAAAGAATGAAATACCTGTGCCCTATGCTTCATCTGCAGGCTGAAAAATAAATCTTTACGAACCATTTAAAGTATAACAAACACTTACCGGCGATAGTATTTTCTTCAGAAAACCAATTAATATGACAGACAGGTATATAAATGGCCGTATGACACAATAATGACAGCCCTAGCTAATACACACTTCTCCGCCTATAAGGCAAAGCCCTTGACAAAACAGTGTGAGGATCAGGGCTGCTAATTAAACCGTTTTGCACATGCTCAGTGGATTCCCATGAGAAATTTCTCGCACAACTCCGAGACGGCGCACCGCACAGTATTAAAAAATGAGGCTGGGAGGTAATGACTGTTCCAAGACTGTGATATCAATTCTCATCTCTTCCACAGACATCCATCTCTTAAATGGACGGAGATGAATGGGGTCTGCACAAATGTGCGGTGTAAATAATTGCAAGCGCCTGAGCACATCTGTCATACATTGTTAAGAGCGCCGTCTTTTTTCTCTCGGCATCCAAAAAAAAAAACCTACAAAACTATTACCTTTCAAATTCAAGTTTGGTGGATCAGAGATGGCACAAGATCTGTTGTTATAGTTGAAAACGCTTGATCTGCTTGGCACGTATTATCGCATCTGGCGGGAAGCGGAGCCCTGCCTCGCCACAGCACAGATTGTAGGGAGTGGCATACCCGGCTGAGGTGGTCGGCGCTTAGCAGCTGCAGCAGTTCCTCCTCAAACTTCTCCAGGGAGGGGTAAAGAGCGATGGACAGCTTGTCCAGGTAGCAGGTGAAGCTCTTCAGCAAGCGAGGCTTCCGCAGCGAGTCCGCTACAAAAGCAAAATAAATAAATAAATTGAAAATACAGTACACAGGTGGCAAACGCTCTCCACAGTCCACCCCCTGTCTGTTCTCACTCTCCAAAAATTGATTGAGCCAATCTGTTCGGCTGTCACCAAAACATGTGTTATGGTCTGCGGACGTGGACCGTCTCACACAGAGAAGTTATTTTCAGAGAATCAAAGAAATATTTCTAGGCACTTCTAAGAGTCAAAGCTATGTAAGTGGTTAAATCACAATCTAATGTACAATACTGTGAAAACTGCCAAGATTAGTTCGTTTTTCAAAGAATTGCCTGGGACTGTAAAGTAACCGTCTAAAGACCCCCTAAATCTGTTTCTTTTCAGTTTTTGAACAATTTCTGCAAAAGAAATGGGGGGCGTATAAAATGAGATTTATATGTAATGCAGAAAAGCAGAGCCCAGGCCCTTCGCTGTGTGTGGGGTCACAGGGCACCGTACACCTAAGTGGGTGAATCCCATTGGCCTCTCCCAGAGTTATATAGCATTCTTCATCTGAGCCTATAAAAGCCTGTCATGGGCCAAGCAGTTTGATAGTTCTGAGATGCTCCGAAAAAGAAATTGTGTTTTTCTAAAGGGGCTGGATACCCCCAGGAGCTGTTAGTCCCGCAATTCTAGCTGCATCACCACAGAATCAATAGACCCCGGCCAAGCAGCGTCACCCCCGAATGCTTTAAGGAGATGTTTTATGGCCACTGGTGTTCTTTGAAGTCTAATAAGAATCTCGGAACGGGGAATGAATCTGATTCAATTAACCTGACGGTCCGGTCCAATCATTTTTATAAATCTATTTTTTTTTTTTTTTTTTAAATCTGCCATTTTTGGGGGCCCAAAACCCGCCTATCTGTGATACTGTGGATCGGTTTTCACCTTCCCTCTAATAAACCCAAAGTCTGCTCTAACAGTTGGCTTCATGTGGTATTGATCGGACAGTGACACACAAGGACGGGAGTGTACTTTAGAACTCCCGTCTGACACCACAGTGGCCTTTACGGGAGGCCATTTCCTCTTCCCATTTATGTCAGGGTCACTAATGCTGCAGGGGACAGCAACCATGTCTCATACATACGGTACGGTGTCATACAAAAAAAAAAAAAAACAATAGCAATTTTAGTCACGTGGGCAACTGTTTTTTGTTGTTGTTTTTTTTCAAAAATACAATCTACACACAGAGGCAGCCATTTTCCACAGCGGGTCTAGTTGTGAGAGGGAGAGATGGGGGGATGGGGGGAGCTCAAATTAAGAAGTATCTGTGCTTTAAAATGGAGACTTAAAGCACCAGGCAAGCGCACAGCTCTTAAGACAACTCGGGTCAATCCGCTCAGAGATTAACCAAGGCCCCACGCTCGGCGTGTAATATCCCTCTACTGTCAAACTCCATCCGTTTTATTAGCTTCTCCTGTAAACTTGCTTTTATCCACTGCAAAGTTCAAATCTAAGGATAGAGGGGAGGGAAATTGTGACTCTTCACTAAATCTTATGTAATGATGCACAATCTGGGAACCTTCCTAGGCTTTGACTGTGGGCTGAATAAGAAAATAGGTTTCTTGCTATTCCAGAGGAAAGCGTTCTGTATCGTCTCTCGGCAATGAGTAATCGCTTCAGCCAAAACTCGAAATGTATCACTTCACACTGAGGGATACGTGTGCGGTAGAGGTTACTTATGGCCTTTTGATTCGTCCACTTGCTCCATCTCTGAACTCCACCCATTCCAGCCTTCTGCCTCATACATGCACAGGCCCGATGCCTTTCAAACGTATCAATGTTATAAATCAGCGCGGAAGCAACCTCATTGCACTCAGCCGCAGAACTTAATATTCACCAATCCATGAAATGTACTGGGGTGATTCACACCTAATGCAGTGCAGATTTAAAGCCTCACCGGTGTAAATGGCATTAATTATCTTGAGTACTGCTCAGGATATCAATAGGATTATTGCTCTGGTAGCATTTCCCACGAACACCATTTCAGTACATGCAGCATTTAATTGATTGAAATCCTGGATGCACGGGGGAGATGTGCACGGAATCTGAATGGATCTAAACACTTCCAGCGTGCGCGCGCGGAGTGAACATTCTCCCCTCGCGTCTTCTCTCCAATCAGACGAGGTCTCCGGCGACGTTACAAGCGAGAGCCTTTCCTGAGCAAGGGAAAAGCGATCGAGCGGAAAACCGCTCGCGTCGGCCGTTAGCCTTGCACTTCTTTTGCACTTCGACATTAGACTGAAACGACTCACAGTGGAAATTTAATTATCAGCGAAGACGGCTGAATTTCAGTTAATTTCAGTTCACCGCCCGTCCACCTCTTCACCAGACCCTCAAAATAAATGCATACCTGTCAATCTATGGTTTGCCCGTGTTGCGACAAATTCACAACACCTTAATATGTACGTACTTGCTAACTAGGCAGCCTGATATGTCAGCAAGCCATATAACATTAGCAGTATCACATGAAAATCAAAGTATTACAAACTTGCCAAGTCTAACCAGCTATTTAACTTAACTATTTAACCCAGTAATTTTGGATGCAGTTAGTGAGCTGACCAGCTAATATTAGACCACTATAATGTTTATTAGGTGGTTTTTAAGTGTTTGTAAGTTATGCAATAAAGGCAGCGGTATATGGCATGAAAATACATCAGTATACTGTAAATGTTAGCTAGCTACCTGTTACCTAATGTAAGGGTAGCTAAGTTCAAAACAAATGACTAAAGTTACAAATTCTGAGGAAAAAACAGAACTGACATTGCTCGCTTTTCCCTTCCCCGTCTTAAATACATCAGCGTCTGCAGGCAAATAGGTTACGTGATCAAAACAGAATTTCTTAAATACGGCTTTTAAAAGCTTTCAGAATACAACAAGAAGGTTGAGAAAAGTATTCCTGAAATCTATATTACATGATGAAGTTACAATTCTTAAATTTCTTTATCAAACTGTGACACTTGAGAGAAGTAAATGTGTTGTTCTGGGCACCTAAAATGGACGACAACAGAACAGGTTGATATGTTGAAATTAGGAGACTGTATCACCTTCATTCACAATGACACCAACATCCTGCCAACACATGGAGGTGTTGACACTATTCCATGAAAAATGTGTTAGGGAAATGAAAGACTGCCAACGAGAGACTCGAGACACTGGCAAAACGTAATTGCTATCCCAGATGTTAAAAACTCATTCCTCCACGATTCTGCCCTTCACAATTCAGGCAACTGAAGCTTCCATTCAAATTTTAAAAATGAGGTTGTGATGAGTAAACGAGAGCCATCAGACAAAGTTTTGGTAATCAATCAGTGGAAGTTTTTCACAAAAGTGAATAAAGACATCTCTACAGCATTTTAAACAATTTTCATCAAGTTAAAGTTACACCACAACACATATATTGCAGCATTCGAGACATTTAGACAAAGTTCTGACAATTTTTTTTTTTTTTCTATTTTACTTAGAAGGCATATAATATTACATGGAGTATGCCATCTGTTAACAAAGATTTAGGACACAATGTTACATGTACCTGGAGTTATTCAGCCGAAATACCTTCTAGGTGGGATAAAAAATCGGTTTGCCACGCCAGACACCTGAGGTCAACACAGTGTGGGCCGAGCCACTACGCCTCACCGCCCAGCCAATGTCACGTCTATGATGAATGCTTGACCCTGGGTATTTATCACGGCTCCCGCCTCTCTCCTCACCTGCGTCCCCTGAGGAGGGCACTATCCCGGGAACGCTCTCCGCTCCGGACACCAGCATGTTGGGAGGGAGAACGTGCATGGCCGTCTCCAAGGCGGGGTGGGGCTTCAGCGAGTACTGCAGGTGAGCTCCCTCAATCAGCGTCACGAGCTTGTGCTCTGCAAGGACAAGGAAGAAACACAAGGTCGCAATCGAGTTCACGGCATCTACCGCGGGGGCACTGTCGTTTCCTTGTGAGAAATCTAGGGGAAAAACCACCAGTAAGCGTGGAGCGGAAGCCGTGGATGAGTTTTCGAATCAGTTTCAGCGTAATTCCCTGTAAGTAAGGCACCTAATGCGCAGTTGACATGAGACAGTGCCCCGAGCTCTTGACACACACTCATTTCACCCTTTATTCTCTGGTGCACAACGCAGGTCATTTCACCAGCATGAAAATCATGACAAATCAAGGCAACAAAGACACACACTCCCGTCTGACAGCAAGAGATCGTAGCTGCGCGTTCCATTACGCCGCGGCTCGTCTCAATAACCCGGCCGGCATTCTCAACCACGTCCGCTCGGACGGAAATTCATCCCGTTCCGTTAAAGGGCCGCGTACGAGAAACTGGGTCACTGGCCCGAGGGAGCAGGTGATGGCTCCTATCCCCCTCTTTACGCGGTAAATAGTGTGTACAATACCCTGCAGCCCTTCCACGTCTGTAACGCTATCCGCTGTACAGACCAGGCTGCTTCAGCCGGCTCCACAAGGCCTCGTCTGAAAAATAAATGGAGGTTTATAGACAAGGACTATCAAGCTTCTGGACTATCAAGGTTCTGCTTAAAACTTGATTGCAAAAATGAGTCATTCAAAAGGCCGCATGTGCAGTTTCGACAATATCCATAGTTATATTACCTCATTAACTATATTTTTGAAAAGGAACTTCCTAACAAGCTAAAGAGGCTAAAGAGGAGTCACAGATGGCTTGTTTCTGTAAACGATGGCATTCCTTTTATTATTATTGGTATTTCAAAGAGATTTCAAAGCAGAATCTTTCCGATTGTTCTAATCCGTCTAATCTAGGCCTTGGGAAACCTTTCTGACAGATTAAAAGTTATGTTGCAGAGAGTTGTTATGGCTGGTGAAAATACATTCCCCAATGTAAGAAAATGAATTAATAACTTTATTAATTTTATTATTTATTAACAACTCATTTTTAGGATGAACTCTCCCTTTAAAATATTTTTGCAACTTCAATAGAACACAAGTAGCCATTTTGTGCCAAATGTATCATTTGTGTGTGAAGGAAGAGCAGACCTTCCCCTGGATTGGTAGGACAAAGAAGTAACAAGCCCCTTCCACACATCAAACCCATAACATTTGAACATGTTCAATTATCCAGGTTAGGTAGTGATTTTCTCTATTCACAGATACAGCAGGTTACAGATACAGACCATTTCCATGGTGCGTCTGTTCACACGACATTCTGGATAGATTAGGATCGGCAGGACAATTAATGTTAACGTTACATTAGTTTGTCTTTAAAATAGGCAGATATTTCGCTGAACAATAGTTTTGGCAGAGATATAAATCCTACCAACACAACACAGTTGAAGAGTGATCATTTTCAGACCTGGGTTTTCAACAGGGGGTCTGTGGACCCCAGCGGGGCCGTGAAGCTACCGTAGGGGGTCCACGATCACACCCTCAGCTGCCAATCAGCGGCCAATCAAGATCTTAAGAATGAGCAGTGTGCATTTTTTCACCAATCAACAACTTCAGCGATCGATTCAGTGCTGCTGAAACACACTGAAAACATGCAGACACTGCAGCTCTAGGACTGGATCCCATCACCTGTGGTTTATAGGACTGTGATACTATCTGGGAAGCTTCACTTTAGTGTCCATCAAACAAGGCTAGTGGTCAGAAGGCTGCAGAGCAATGCCTGTCAGGCTGAGACCTGTCCAGCACAATACATGTCACCATACACATATTTCATTCACCATCTATCACACAGGCCTTGTGTTAGCATCTGATTCTCCCAAACCAGCCCATACTGCTCTCATTGCCACTTTCCCACTTTCTCCCTCCCTCCCTCCCTCCCTACGCTGCTCTCCTTCCCTCCCATTCATCTCTCTTTCCCTTCCTCCCCCTCTCCGTTCCTCTCCCTCTTTCTCTTCCTCACCCTCTCTTTCCCTTCCTCTCCCTCTCTTCTTCTCCCTCTCTTTCCCTTCCTCTCCCTCTCTCTTTCCCTTCTTCCCCCCTCTTCCCCCCCTCTCTTCCCACTCTCTCTTTCCCCTCCTCCACCTCTCTCTTTCCCATCCTCCCACTCCCTCTTTCCCCCTCTCTTTCCCTCCCTCCCCCTCCCTCTCTCTTTCCCTCCCTCCCCCTCTCTCCCCCTCCCTCCCCCTCCCCCCCCTCTCTTCCCACTCTCTCTTTCCCCTCCTCCACCTCTCTCTTTCCAATCCTCCCACTCCCTCTTTCCCCCTCTCTTTCCCTCCCTCCCCCTCCCCCCCCCCCCCCCCTCCCCCTCCCCCTTTCAAGCAGCGAGCAGAGAGAACAGAGGGACAGAAGAAGCAAAAAGCTGACCCACATTCCCAACCTAAATCTGCAGTAAGCGCTGAAAATCCGCCTCGTACCTCGCAACTTCCAACGCCGAGGATCAGGCTTCAACTGAGACGCAACACCCCCCCCCCCCGATATCAAGGAGCACATTTTAGCTTTCAGTGCATTTACTACAGGAGCAGGAGGGTTTAAAAGCAGGGAAATATCGAACCGTCTCTTCCTTTACAAGCACAAGAGGTAATGAAATTTTAATAGGATCTGGCAAAACAGCCATGACACCCTGGTATGAGGACAGGAACAGCTTTTTTTCCATAATTTATGTCTCATTATTCCTTATTCATCACAAACTTTCAGAGGCTGCCAAGGAGCAAACTGACTATGAACAATTTTCTAGACAGTAAACTTTATGTCTGTACGCCAATGCCAAAATCTGGAGAAAAAGAAAACACACGCACACGCAAGCACACACACACACACACACACACACACACACACACACACACAGTATATGTGTTCTGGCAACACTAATCAAGTGCAATTTTTTTCACACCAATTTCAATTGCTGCTCTGCATCAAACTCTTCTTTTAAGTTTTAAAGGCTTTTTCAGAAATTGACTGTGTTCCAACAGTTAACGGTCAAATCACCAGTAACCAAGAATGATTATTTCACACATTTATTTAACCTCTGTCCATATAACTGTATGAGTGATCAGTCTGGCAGATGTGATGATGGCAGATGTCCTTGGCAGTTTATTTCAAGGCTATGGCCCTGCTTGGGGGGAAAAAAAAAATTATAATAATATTCAGATTGAAATGTCTGAAAACAATCATGAATTGTAATGATGCCGCCAGAGCCATTTAAAAAATGCATTACATATCTACGGGGCGTAAAACAAATCAGGTGTAGGAAATGAACTACCACAGCATAATGCGCACTGAGCTTCATTGTCTGGTGTCTTAATAGGTTTTTTAAAATTGTGCTCAAAACACAATAGCTGACCTCTTGAGCACAGCATTTGAATTTGTGTATTTTCTCATCTATTTCAATCGCTGCCTTGCATTAAACACGGCTGGAATAAATTGGCCATTGGAGTGCAGTAGTGTACAGAGAGGCCACAGAAGCCCTGTGCAGGTATACATCTGCGCTCCACCATCGCCAACACTGAACGCTTCCTTTTTTCAAAATTTTATGAAGGGATTTTTTTTTCTTCCATTGTTTACCGAACAATAGCTTGGAGAATTACCCCTTGTAAAAGCTTTTACATCTTGTTTCAGTCCAAAAGAAAAATTACACACAATATTAGCCAAAGAACAAGAAATGTAATTGCAACTGCATTGATTCTAAAATTCCCTGGGATAGAAAGGGGCAGCATGCCTCCTATTTCAGATCAACATGCCTCTTTGTATTTCATGGTAAATTTTAAGTCTCCTCTCCCATTATCCACAAGCCACCCTAACAGCCTATAACAGCTTTCTCAGATTGCTCCTTTGAGGAGACAGATTGGGGACTGTAACACTCCACTAAGCAAAATCATTACATAGCCACACTATCAGCGAGTGCAGGATGAGGTAAAGTGATCAACGGTTGGCTGGCTGATGTCATCCCCATCGTTTATGACTAAGATACCTACCATGAGCTCAACGACCAGTGCAGTGCAGCGTGGCACATCCCCCAGGCACCATTTCCAAGGGAATACATCAGGCACATGCATCCACATCTGTCTGTCCCTCTCTGTCTGTCTGTCTGCCTTTCTGTCTGCCTTTCTGTCCCTCTGTCTGTCTGTCTCTGTCTGCCTTTCTGTCTGTCTGTCTGTCTCTCTGCCCCTCTCTCTCTTTCCCCTCTTTGTCTCTGTCAGTGTCTGAAAAAAAAGCTCTATTGGCATGAAATACATTTGTAAATAATGCCAAAGCATACATACAGAAATACATTACATACTAGAACATGAATGCTGATTCATTAAAATTGCTATACTTAACTGTGGTAACAGTAACAACCTCCACTACAATATAACAGAAGTATAACCACAGCAATAAAAAAATATAATTTAAAATGCCATGACTCTCTCTCCTACATCTTCCTACATCTGCATGTTCCCATCCACCCCCATTTATCTCTCTCCCTCTCTCTCCTCTCTCTCTCTCTCTCTCATCTACATGTTCTCCTCCCAATCTCTCCATCCCTCTGTTCCTCTCTGTTCATTTCACTCCTCTTCCACCCCCATGTCTCTGTCTCTGTCTCTCTCCCCCTCTGTCTCTCCCCCTTCTCCCCCTCTCCCCTTACCTCCCTCTCCTTCTCCCCCTCTAAAAGCGCAACGGCATTGAATAGGCCAGGAGCCAAGCAAATCGTCTCCTCTCTAACAGCAGTTACTGACTCACAGGAACAGACTGTCGGAGTGTAAAAAGAAGAAAACTGACAAGTAAAACAAATGAATGAGCTGTGATGCTCTCCTCCCAGCCCACAGGAAGCGGGGAGCCAAACGGTGCTCTAAAAACTGAGGGGAGCAAGCGCTGAAAGAACATGATCGCCGTGTGAATCATGTTCAGCTTTAACTGACATGACCTTCAGGGCGGCAGGAATGGAAAATTTGTACGTGCATAAATAATAAATAAATAATAAATAAATAAATAAATAAATAAATAAATAAATAAATAAATAATAAATAAATAAATAAATAAATAAATAAATAAATAAATAAATAAATAAATAAATAAATAAATAAATAAATAAATAAATAAATAAATAAATAAATAAATAAATAAATAAATAAATAAATAAATAAATAAATAAATAAATAAATAAATAAATAAATAAATAAATAAATAAATAAATAAATAAATAAATAAATAAATAAATAAATAAATAAATAAATAAATAAATAAATAAATAAATAATAAATAAATAAATAAATAAATAAATAAATAAATAAATAAATAAATAAATAAATAAATAAATAAATAAATAAATAAATAAATCACGGCTAGGCCTTGTCACCGAGCCAAAACACAACGCTAAGCCCAATTAGAGACACACACACACAGAGTAGACCTCAGTGTACAGTCGACAGGGTTGTGTGTGCGCACTCGCAGTACAAAAAAAAATAAAACATCCTCACAATCTCTGCCGCTGCTGAACGCCCCTGGTAAAGGTGCGCGCCGTCTTTATCCGTTCGACACCTACGCACTGCTGCACTGAAATTTCCGACAAGGCGAGTGCCTGTCAATCTCCCCGCACTCTGACGGAGTGACTCATTAGTGGTGGGGGGGGGGGGGGGGGGGGGGGGGTTTGTGCCTCTCTGCTCCGCGCTGTCGCCTGTCTCCGGGAGCCCTTACGGGGGGTACGCTAAGCTCCGAACGGGACGAGGGGAGAGGGCTGGCGTGGCCCCCCCCGCTGGCGGAACACACCTGTGACTGATCCCAAAAGCCGGCGGCGGCCCCAGGTGCGCGGTCTTGTCGGAGGGGAGCGATGCTCCTCTCCTCAGGGCAAAATCAGGAGCGCTGAGCCGGCCAGGAGGGGAGGAGCAGATGGAGGATGAGAGGACAGCGGTCTGGATTCCATAAACATTTCCTCCTTCTCTTTGACTCTTTTTTTTTTCTACCATTTCTTACAAAGTGCCAAGTCTTTTTTGGCGATTGTTCAACTCACTCTGTTTTGTGAATAAAAGACCTAAGTTCAACACTTAACATTTGACACAAGCATACTGCAGCTGAACTAACGGACTGCTTGGCCATTGTTCACACATTATGGCCAGTTCAAACATGATTCAGAATAAAAAAGTCAATAGCTGGCTAGAATTTTTAGTGCATTTTAAGCCACACCATAAAGTAATAAAGCAAACATTTGGAGACACGTTTACAAAAGGTTTTGGCAAACTACTATCTTGATCAATGAAATCACTACATATATTAGTCTAGCTGGAGCTAACGCTTTATGATCATGCTAAAGCTTTTAGTAAATCTGTCCTATAACAATTAAAATCTGTACATGAATACCTTTGTCAAAAATAATATAGACAAGTTCCCAACAGGGATGTAACCCAGGATGCTAATTTTCTTTACATTGTAATGATGTTTGATATCCTTTGCTCAAACACTTAGACCAACAGTCTTGGTGCCATATTAATTTCAGTGATCTAATGGACCCTTGAAAGGCAGACAGATCCACGGGATTACAGCTCTAGTTTCCCACAAAAACCGGCCATTCTGTTGCTGTGCCATAATTACTATTCCTAAGAGTATTCTCTCTTGTGTTACATACATTAATGAAGCCTCAAAGGCCTCAGCAGCCACAGTAAAACAGCAGAGAAAATATAAAGCAGAATCTGACCACTAAACCAAACATCAGACCTGTAATGCTAATTATTCCCTAATTTAAAAGCAAATGACATAATCAAAAATGCCAAGACCAGTTAGCCACAGCTGTTCTCCATCTACGGCTTTGCACGGACCTGAGAGAATTTCTCATTAAAGATTCATAAAGCAGACTGGAAATAATTCAGCTACAGATCTGTGCTTCCTTTGCGCCAACTTTCTCCTATTGTAATATTCTGTGCAGTCGTATATACACATATTCGTTTCTGTTTTTGATTTAATTACACAACCGTTTCTAAGCAGCTGGGGGAAGAAAATAAAATTTAAATTAAATAAAAATCCGGGAGGTATTTTTAAAATAAAAATATTTTAAAAAATACTGCTTAGAGCAGAATGTGACTCTCAAACAGAAACGACAGGCCCCACCACGAAGCTTCTATATTCTATTACTCTCAAGAGAAAATCACCAGCATTTCAAAGAGGCAAAGGAAGGAGAAGAGAGTTGTCTGTCAGGTTTGATATGCTCGGCTAAGCTACAAAAGCTGCCATTTCTATTTGCCTCTCCGCACAAAGACTTCAAAAGGACTGGAAGAATATTATATATCCCCAAAAGACGCCTCCTGTACCAGTCCCTTTTATAGTGATGTAAATACCTGAAATGTACATCACTGTAAAATTTAATGGAAAACCTCTGGCATCATTACACACCCATCAGTCAAAGTAGGGCTGTGTTCCGTGGCTCCTCACCGTTTAAACTCATACCGTGGTCTATCACAGTGGTTCCCAAAGTGTGTGCCGTAATGACTGGCCAGGGGGTGCCGCAGGATCGGTTCATTTCCATATTTGACGTACGTGAAAAGCAAGAGAAGGCATCGACTGTCAGTGGAGTCAAGAGACTGTGCTCTCAACAGCAGGCTCACACGTCCCACTAAAATGCCTGCTAGCTTCACACATGGAGTTGTTTTTGTTCTTTGATTTTCTTATTAACCTAAAAAGTAGGCATATTTTACCTTTTGAACAAAGCAAAAAAAAAATAAATGCGTCAAATTGACATCCTTTTTTTAAACACTGATCTGTAAATATGCACACACAGCAACAAAATAGCCTTAGTTCAAACAAGTCAATCAAAATTGTTGACATTATTTTTTTCTTATCAGTTGTGTGGTTGAGAATTATCTTTCATATTAAGATGTTTTCACTTCATATTTATTCCATTAACATATATTATTATAACATATTCATGATGTCATTTTTAGCTTAGTTGTATTTTTGTTTTTTTTTGGGGGGGGGGGGGGTGCTGTGAAAAATATAATTACTATGAAGGGGTGCCTTGGTTTGAAAAAGTTTGGGAACAACTGGTCTTTCACTAGAAAAAAGTCTGGAAGCAAGTGGTACGCCTCAGAGGGTTAGTTAAGAGGCAGCGGGCTTTGTCGGTCCAGACGACAGCAAATTATAACGTCCGTAACCGGCTGTCCTCTTTCATCACTGGGTTTTGTCGCGGAAGGACGGGTGACCCTGTCGTGAGCTTTTCACCGTTTGTTTTCCTCACCTCCAGCCACGCGATGCCGATCTAGACAACCTTCCAATCTGCACACCTAGATCTATTTCTCAATTACTTTCCATTTCAGCATCCCAGTTAATTTGACTGGAGCTGAAAGGGCCAGAGCCACATTGCTAATTCAGACAGAGCAATCACCGTTACCTCAGACGGTCTACCCACAAGTCCAATGTGAACGCTCGTCTCGACTGCTTTCAGGAAGTGACAGCGACGTGTATGACTGGGTGTGGGGGAGCTTTGGGCTGGTATTTTTGTTTATGTAGATTTTTATATAATGATAGGTTTTAATGATTGATTTTGCGAGAGTCTGTCATTACATTACAGCTCAGCAAGTTGATTGGAATGGCCCTTCTTAGAAGGTTGATGGCCCTTCAGTCACACACTGGAGCTGACTGGTGATAACAAAGATGGTAAGAACAAACCCTCTCTCTGCATCTATTCAGTTCAATGACAGCAGACACATTAATACATAGTTATGTTAAATAGGGGAACAAATATCCTGTTTCTACCCAGAATCCAGTAAAATGCTTCATTGCTCCATTGCGTCAGTTCTTTCATTCTGAGTATTGCATTTTAAATGCGTCAGTAATGGTAGTTTTTTTCCAGTTTATTTTGCAAGTGTTGCCAAAAGATTAATTGCCAGTTAAGAAATAATCTTCAGTTAACTGTCACTTAGATACCTGGAGGGTGGGGGGGGCGGGGGTTATGGGAAAGGATGTAAATACAGTCATAATCAGTCTTGGCACTAATATTCCAATAAGTCACATGGGGGAGGGCTTAATTTGTGTCCATTAATCCAAATGCGAAGGCTACAGAAAATGTACAGAATGCATGTCGAGAAACACGGCTGAGAAATAAATATGGGCCTACAGATGAATAAACATGGACAGTATGTTATATAACAAGTGCATGGACCAGAAACCTGGTTGTTCAGCAACAAGGTCTAAATAGTCTCAACACTACAGCCACTGAAAATAATACAGTAACACAATAACTTCCGGACACAGACATTGTCTATACTTCACAATTTTCACTTACAATTTTTATCATTGTCATGAACATTGACGCTTTTAAATATAGATAAATGTTCTGAAAGCTTTAAGTATTATTAATTTTAATGCAGGCTCATCCAAAAAGTTCTCCTCCATTCAAAGGGCATACAAACTATATTAAAGCCTGAAGTCAGCATTGCGCTGTTACTTTAATGCCTTTATCCATTCTGAGATTGAATTCATGGCTTATCCCACCAATATCAAGCCTCAATCCATCAACTTCTGACAAAAATAAAACAAACAAACAAAAAACAGGTACATTTGCTTCTTTAAAATTCTTAAAACAAAACTCTGAAGTGTCCCTAAAGCACTTCAAAGAAATGTCTGTCAAAATGAAAACCATTTCATAGGATATTTACAGGAATAACATGCAGTGATATTACGGGAAACTGCCTCCACAACTGATGGCATAAACTGCAGAAAACCTCACATCGAACCCACAACTTGAAACTCATGAGTTTAAAAGTCAGTTATAAAGTGGCGACTGGTGGGTGGAATTCAATTTCAAATGTCAAACACAACCTGATTAAGAAAACTGAGGGGAATCACTTCACAGCGATCCATCAACTTAAACATGACTTCGGTATAAAAGTTCACAGCTCTTTCGCCATCTTTCCTTGGATCAATATGTCTCTTTATGCAATTGATATCTTTAAAATGAAAACAAATCTTCCGTATGAAGAAGTGAGAGGGAAAACTCACGCTCTATGGGTTCATGCAACGCCTGGTACAACAGGGCTCTGGGGCTTCCATGATAAAGATTCAATCTATGGAAAAAAAGAACAAAAAGAAAAACATAAAAACCTTTTTTTCTTTTTGCCTCTATGCAATGTATACAATTCAGTAACAGGGATAATGAATTATACAATACCCATCTTCTGTATAAACGAGTCGGTTCTAAGCTGGGCGAGACATTTGAAATACAGTAACCACAGAACTTCATATGACCTGTATTAAGGGTCATACTAGTAAATGTTTCACAGTTTTTTTGCAATTCCACATCACCTTCTATCTGCTTGGCCCGAGTGTGGTTCCCCTGGACTGGATTTGCCGGAGAAGAGGCGCAAAATGCCAAACCCGCACCCCAGTGCATGCTGGGACCCATCTGCTTTCTCAGTCACACAAACCACCTCCACTACAGCTACCATACTAGGATGTCTGAGTGAGGTGTGGAAGTAGAGGACCTGCAACACAGAGACACAGCCAACCACAAACAAAAAAAACTAATTACTCGAGGAGCCCCAGTTCTGGATTATTTTTCTGATCAAATGAAAAAAGAAATAAATAAATAAACCTAGACCTTTTAGATCATTAAAAATTAAAGGATAAACGGAAGATTAATGGCTGCATACTGTGTACTTTGCATCCATTTCTCATTTCTATCTTTGTCATTTTCACAGCATTGTTTGCCCTATAACTTCACAGGTGCACAAGTCAACTTGTGCCACGTGGGACATTCATAACAGCCAACAAGATCACTGAAAAATTAGGAAAAGGCAAAAAGATGCACTTATGACATATTGTTTTCACATTAACAAAAAAAATGCAAATCAAAGACTGTATAATTTTACATGTGATGTGACCTATTATAAACGGTGCCTTAGACACACATATAACAGGAGCAATAAGTACAAGAACATGAGGCCAAAAAATCAAGCAGGACAAACGTAATGTTTCCTGTAAAGGAAGGTTGCACTGAAAAGCGAAACAATGCTCTTTGATGATGGGTAGGGGAACGGCTTATAACCATCTAGTTACCGAATGGTGTTAAGAGAGATAAGAATTTGTCTGATAAGTAGACTAGTGTTGTCACGATACCAAAATTTTGACTTCGATACCGATACCAGGTTTAGTATCATGATACTCGATACTGAAACGGTACTTGAAACTGAAACGATACTGATTCGATACTCGGTACCTCTACTGAAATGACCTTAACCCTATTTACTTTGGCCCTTCAGAGGCAATTTCCTCCTCGTTTCTACTAGTTTTATTTAAATGTCAATATCTAACTAAATATTCCCTGCACATCCATGGTTTTAAGTTCGAACTGAAGAAGAAGCTGTATCATTCAGAAATTTGCTACAGAATACATTTATTTCAGAATAGTCACATACAGTACAGTGTTTCCCCTAGATTTTTTTTCAGGCCGGGTGGTAGGCCCCTCGAAACTACCAGTGTTGTTGCGCGTACACGGTGTCATCAAACGCGCATGCGGGGCCGAGGTAGTATCATCGCGCAGGTCGGGGGTACGGAGAGTCGTCGCACACATGGGGAGGGTGTTGGTAACAAAGTGGTACATTTCTCCATTCTGAGCTAAAATAACATTTGCTCACAAAGTCGTATGGTAAATAAATATTAGTTATTTATAATATTAATAAACTTAAAACAGAACTTATATACAATAAACCCCCCTTAGCTTCACAAATGATATTCAGAACTATACAATTTAAACCCAGGACAAGGAGTTTGTTTCTACCGGTTTTTAAGGACTGTTTCTGGATCAGCTATCTTTGCAGCACTGTAGAGCTGCTTTTGAGACTCCTCCATAGTGCTGATCCATAATCAGTCCTTAAAAACAGGCAGAATCAAACTCCTGCCTCTGCAGTATTAGCTTTTACTCTACACTAAAATGTAAGAGTTCTGGTCAGATAGCGAAACGGACGAAAGTGCGCCATTTTGCGTAGAGGCGGGAAACTATAATTACACCCTCATAATATCAGCGCTGCCATTGAAAATTTAATTAGGCCTAACGGGAAACCGAAGCTGTTTTGGCAAGGGTTTTTCCAGATGCTATTTTGATCATTCCAGCATTCTGCGGTAAGGGAAATATTGCAGCTACATAAAAGAAAAAGAAAAAAAAAGATTATATTAAAAAAAAGAATAATATTAAAAAAAAATTTTAAGTACCGAACGTCGGAAAATTCTAATACCGAACCGTTTTTTTTTTTTAAGTATCGAAAAAGTACCGAAGTTTCGGTGTACCGTGCAACACTAAAGTAGACTAAGCCTGTTTTGGTGAAATTGAGTTTAAAGTGATAACATCACCCAGAGATCTGGGTTTCGCGTGCAGTAATCCTCTTGGGAGTGGAGAGTACAGTGTCATCAGCATAACACTGGTATAAAAAAACAAGCAGAAACAGCATATCCAGGTTGTTTAGGTGACACGCAGAAAGAATAGGGAGGCCACATATTGGTCCCTGGGGGACTCCAGTGAGAAGCCAAGACCAGGCTTCTGCTGACGACATGCCTCTCTGATTCGCTGCCTACCCAACAGGTAAGAAGCAAAGCACCCTAAGACAGCACTTGATAATCCCATCCAAGCTCCGAGTGGAAAGGAAGATCAGGTGGTTAACTGTGTTTTACACAAACAAGTCCACCAGGAGTGAAACAGAGCAAACAGAAGTTCACATTATGGAAAGGAGGGCATCGGTAACTCAGCTGAACAGCCATCTCTGCAGACTCCCATGCAGGCCCGTTTCCAGGCCAGGAGGTTGTCGAGAGAGAAAATACAGGGCATTTATTAACACCAAGATCAAGTGCTCGGGGAAAGAAAGGGAAGATACTAATTTTTTTTAAAAGAGATATCAAGGTTTTTTGTGTTTTTGTTTAGAAGAGGTGTGATTATATGCCTGTTTGAAGCCAGCGGTAAGAGAGGTAAAAGCCAGAGGTAAGAGAGGTATTGAAAGGTAGAGGGGTTGATGGAGAGAAGATCTGGAGACAGAGGGAAGAGAAGACAGGTTTTGTCGGTTTGTGAAGCAACAGGAGCCGGGAGAAATCAGAGTGGAAGCAGAAGAAAGGTTGAAAGAGGGCAACGAGCAGGTGACGGCATAGGGAGGCGGCAAGGGCGTACAGCAGAGACGAAGGAAGTCAACAGTGCTGCACAGAAAAAATGCATAATGGATGACTGCATCCATCTCACTCAAAACTGAAGGAGAGCAATAAATGCTCCTTATATGCTCCTATAATGAATCAACCTTGTGATCAAATACAGTGCATCCGGAAAGTATTCACAGCGCTTCACTTTTTCCACATTTTGTTCTGTTACAGCCTTATTCCAAAATTGATTGAATTCATTTTTTCCCTCAAAATTCTACACACAACACCCCATAATGACAATGTGAAAAAAGTTTTTATTTTTTTGCAAATTTATTAAAAATAAAAAAATCAAATTTCTCATTTACATAAGTATTCATACCCTTTGCTTTAACGCATTTTTAAAGTATCATATTTCATATTTGGTCGCATATCCTTTACATGATGTTACTTCCTGAAGTCTGTGACCATCAACATCAAAAAACTGTCGATATCTTATTTTCAGGTACTGTTACAAGCGATACTATAACCTCTCTGCATTTGAATGGATCTCTATGGAAATTGGGGGGTGAGACTAGATTCAGCTGTAAATTACACTGGTACAGTATGGAACACATGGCTGGCTAAATGGCTGTAAGTTATCAAGGGTCTGAGCTATCAAACGAGCCCCAAACCATTACTCTGTTGCCAGATATGGAGTAGATGTGGATGGATCACTTTAAGGGTTGTTTCTCCTGACTTTTTTCCCCATAGAGTTCTATAGGAAAATGAGTCCGGAGAAATAACCCTTGCAGTGATCCATCCACATCTACTCCATATCTGGCAACAGAGTGATGGTTTGGGGCTCGTTTGATAGCTCAGACCCTTGATAACTTACAGCCATTTAGCCAGCCATGTGTTCCATACTGTACCAGTGTAATTTACAGCTGAATCTAGTCTCACCCCCCAATTTCCATAGAGATCCATTCAAATGCAGAGAGGATATAGTATCACTTGTAACAGTACCTGAAAATAAGATATCGACAGTTTTTTGATGTTGATGGTCACAGACTTCAGGAAGTAACAGCATGTAAAGGATATGCGACTAAATATGAAATATGATACTTTAAAAATACGTTAAAGCAAAGGGTATGAATACTTATGTAAATGAGAAATTTTATTTTTTTATTTTTAATAAGTTTGCAAAAATCTCAAAAAAACTTTTTTCACATTGTCATTATGGGGTGTTGTGTGTAGAATTTTGAGGGAAAAAATTAATTTAATCAATTTTGGAATAAGGCTGTAACAGAACAAAATGTGGAAAAAGTGAAGCGCTGTGAATACTTTCCGGATGCACTGTACATACATTGTTTTCTGAACTCACCTTGAACAGTTTAGTTCTGAAGAAATAGAGCTTTGTAAAAAAAAATTTAAAAAAACACACCCTTTTCATTTGCACATACATTTCATACTTTCATCTCAATTGAACAGAATGTGTCTTTACAAAAAATAGTTTTTTTTCCCCCCCATTTCATTCAGGTTTCCTATTCTCCACTGACTGGCCAATATGTACTGACAATTTAAAAGCACGGAGACTTCCCTTTCGTACTTGCTTATTTCCCACAGAATACAAGGCCAAATTCAACAGAGCAGTATATTTCACTTTAATCTGTGATTCCGCCTGTACTTCCCAATCTCACTGGAGCTGCTGTTAGACACTGTCTTTAATTGATGGGTCCAAAGACCTCATTTCCCACATTCCAGCACTCAGCTCATTAAAGTCTTTCTGAATCTAAAATAAGATCTAGCAGTTTCTATATTAATTAGGTTGGAGTTGTAAAGAAGTATAAGTGTTTCTTACCACATTTAGCCTATGATAAATATGTAAAATTGCATTTATATGGTTTTAAAAAATGAAACCATGAGTTTTATGATAGGTCCTATGCCCATGGTAAAATATCCAATGTCCTTCAACAATCATTCAAATATTTACAAAAAAAATAATAATAACTATTGTCCTACAAGTGACAGAAAACTATTTGCTTACCTCAAGGTTGATTAGGCAATGTATTATAAAATATAAACACACATACTGTATATTCTGCCCTAATTGGCCCCACCCTGCCACGTGACAGATTTGAATGCTCTGCAGACAGCCTAGTCTGATATATTTGATTCAAAGGATAAATAGACAGATGGACAGATTTTTATGATTTCTGAGCAACCCCATCAAGACCCACAGGGCTTGGATCAGACTGTATTCAAATTGTGGTTATATTCCCCACATATGATTGTCTTGTTAATATTTCTTTGAAGTTTTTAACCCCCTTTATAACCATTAATTTGCAATAAACACCATTAGATTATCATGACCTGTTCAGCAGATAAGGACAGGGTGGGCGTGTATCCTGGCTGGTTAATATTCATACCCATAACACGTCATACGTAAACAATTCCTCGTCGCTAGGTTACAGCAGGTTACCGACCCTTACAAAAATGGCATACACCAGAAACATCGGCATTATACAACCTTACTCATATTAACAGGACGAACCTGGCGTCGAAGAGCCAGAAGACGACATATACTGAATCCACACTCTGGCCAACAGGTTTCAGAATGGCGAGGTTATCCTTTAATGCTTTGGTCAGGTACTACGAGCTAACACAGGTCGGTTTACATGTAAAACTATTGCCACTGCGTTAGCATTTTCATTCAACGAACGTAATGTGAAGCATCTGCGGCCTACTTTTTTTGTTGATTCCTGTAGCTTTTATCGATGACTCTCCATTACGTTACGTTACCTCAGGAAAGCGAATAACTAACGCTAGCTGATGAGGTAATGTCATCTTCTGCTAATAAGAGGAGCTTGCCACCTTCCATGTAAATGTGAGCTCGGGGAGAATGGGGACATTGGGCACCGTTCTGATAATACAGAAGCGAGCCAACGCGAACGAGAGCCTGCAGATGCAGTGGAGTCTACCATCGCTACAAACAAACCATGGCTAAATTTGCACGTTAGATAAAGATAACGTTAGGTAATGAAACTCCTGAATATCCCAATCACAGAGCAGCGTTTAAACAATGTTATTTGAGCCACCTTTTTTCAACATAACATTAAACTGACTGAATATTTTATCTACTCTTCTCGCGTTTTTTTCATTTTTTTCAAATATATAAGACTCATTTTCAAATATTTTTGGGCCATTTGTGAATACAAAAAAGTATTACATTTTGGAGACTCGCTATTGTCAATTAAAAATCAAAAAGCAGAAGTACATGCCTTTTAATTTTATTATCCATGGTGGCTACTTGAATATACACTGCCTGGCCAAAAAAAAAGTCGCAGTTGCACCAGTCATGCATAGTGCCCACTGTACAAGCCTCTGGAGGCAGTGTTATGATCTGGGGTTGCTTCAATTGGTCAGGTCTAGGCTCAGCAACATTATGCAGCAATAAAATGAAGTCAGCTGAGTACCTGAATGTACTGAATGACCAGGTTATCCCATCAATGGGCATATTCCAGGACGACCATGCCAAGATTCATCGGGCTCAAATTGTGAAAGAGTGGTTCAGGGAGCATGAGGAATCATTTTCACACATGCATTGGCCATCAGAGTCCTGACCTTAACCCCATTAAAAGTCTTTGGGATGTGCTGGAGAAGACTTTACGGAGTGGTTCGACTCTCCTATCGTCAATACAAGATCTCGGCCAAAAATTAATGCAAGTCTGGACGGAAATAAATGTTGTGACGTTGCATAAGGTTGTCGAAACAATGCCACGATGAATGCGCGCCATAATCAAAGTTAAAGGCGGTCCAACAAAATATTACAGTGTGCGACTTTTTTTTTTGGCCGGGCAGTGTATTTTCTCGCATACATTTTATATTTTGGTTACATTAGCCTATAATAAAGGCTAATTCATGACAGAATTGTAAAAAAGACTTAAGTGGGCTGTAGTTTATTTTCAAGATACAATAAGCTATATGAGAGTATTGTTTGGGGGCACACTGGCATATAATATAATGATGTTATATGCGATTCATAATTTCCATGATGTGCCCTGAGAGCCAGTTCAGATGCGAGGTGCTTGGGTATGGATTGGGCTCAGGCTTGAATTTGAGGCCTGATAAAAACTCTACTCACTACTAGCACATTTATTTTAGGTCTTAAAGGTCTTCAGAGTTCTCTCTTTCGAAGACATTACTTTCCAGGACATTTTATGGGAGGGACAGGGGAGATTGCGGACCGACTGCATCAAAAAATTCCAGGTTTTCCAGGACACATGGGAAGCCTGGTCTTAAGTCAAAGATGTTCCAATTTATGGAACATAAGTCTATGTTACATGAATTGGAAAAAAGAAAAGATGTGATTTGTGCTTTTGTGCTCTTTCTACAAGGACACTCACTGTGCACCAGCTTTGGCTGTGATGAGAAAGCTAGAACTGAACAAAGAGTCAAAAGCTATTTGGGCCGCAGCTCTTGATCAAATGCTATCAGAGCATAAATCATCGACAGGCTCTCTCAAGCACCCATGGACGTGTTCACTGAATTGACAACCTTGAATGAAGAAAAAAACAAGACAGTGGGGAGGCGGCTATTTATATCAGCAACACACGGAAAACGCACAGCTCAACGATGAGACTTCTCCCACAGAGAATTCCCCTTTAAGCCTATTGAGAAGTAAAAAATAAATAGTAAAAAAAATCCACAAATGCAAATCAAGTTGAATCGGATACTCAAAACAACCTTTACTCTGTCAAGGGTTTTTAGTAAGCAATACAAGGTAAGCCCAAACAAAAAATCGTTTCTACCAGGAATGTGAAGATGTAACACAGGGCCAAGGAAATGACATTAGAAGTTTTGCTTCGCTTCACCACAGGAGGTAAAGACTTGTACGTCGATGAGGAAACAGCTTGCACACTGACATTGCCAAGGATACCGTATGTTTTACCTAATGGCTGCTTATTTAATTTTGAAATGGCTTTATCAACAAACCATTAACTGGGAGTCACAAGGGTAAATATTCCCCCCAAAACACAAAGACAAAGAGAGATAATAGGCCAACATTAAAACAACATGCGACTGAAGCGGTAGCTCTCTTCTGTTAGCAGGGAAGCCATTATGAAGTGGCAGTTCTATTACAGTGACAGGTAAATTAATTGAGTCACGGCTAAGTACTTCTCAAACAATGTGGTTCTTTCATTTACAAAAGACAGACATTCTAAGGCAGCCATCATTGTACCTTTTATATGTTCTTCCTTTTCCTCTGAAAATTGATCTCAAAAAATACTATCATTAGTGTTTCAGCAGCACTGCATGACATTAAACATGAGCTTACACAATGGTCATGGCAATTTGAAATGATCATTTAAATATATATTATTTTTATGCTCAATCAGTCAGTAAGTCAGCAACAATCCAGCAATGACGTGTCTACATCAAGCTGTTGGGTAACCTAAAATCTCCCCTTTGAAGTCAGTACCACAGCTTGATATTTCCCATTAAATTCAACCACGCAGGTTCTGAGGTGCTTGAGGCTATTGCTGCCAACTGTACTCAACACAATTTCCCACAATTCTTAGGGACAAGCTCAGGGGCTGCTTTAAAGCATTGTTTCACATAATTTGTGGTGTTGATTAAGTCCTGATAACAGGATAATATTTTTCCCCCTCAACATAACCAGATAAAATGGAACAACCACTCTAAGAACCACTAAAATGTGTCACTCATATGCGGCAGAAAAAGCCAAAGTCTGGCCTTCCAAATTCGTTGAGGACACCGTAGAAAACAGCATGAACGTACTCATCCATGTCCTTCATACCAATTCCCTCCATCGAGTTCACTTGTTGTCTGGCTTCTTCCATAACAACTATTATTTCATTTGTGCCGGCGGGCGCTACTCATTCAGACGAGAAATATGTCCCAATAACGTGGGAATAAAGAGACCGAAAGAACGAGGCTCCGAAATATATTTCAGACCCGGGAGATTACTCTCAGGCAACCGTCTGCCTCATTTCCATGCAGAGCACAGGGGCCGCCGTGCGCAGACCGCCGGTTCGCCCCGGCGTCGGCCGTCCCCTCTCACCTAGCGCACCGCCGGGAAGCGCGGGGAGAGCCACCTGCAACCTGCGGGGGCAACACTTTTTACATTAAATAAATAAATCAGCACATGCGGTCGTCATGAATAAGTGAGGAAGGGGGGATCGTCCGTCAGTTACACAGTTTCACTCAATTATTCAAGGGCCAGTACCCACTTAGTCAACATAATGCCGTATAACCATCTTCCCTTGTAGACTGTGAACTGCACTCTGTCTGCACGGCTATAAAACATGGCTCGGAGTGACTGCTGAGTGTGCTTACCTGCAGCAGCGTGAGGGATTAGCGGGGAAAGGCTAGCAGCTCTCCAGTGTATTTACTCACCCATGCTAAAGCTGACTACACACATTTTATTCGTTCTGTATACACAGACCTGCAGGCCTCAAGTTCAGCCGTTTCCAGATTCTGGACAATAATTGCCCGTGTTTCTTAATTGATTGCAGACTGAGTGGGGAAAACACACATGCACATGCACACACACACACACACACACACACACACACACACACACGGACATTACTTAATAATATTGCATGCAACCACTGGCCAGCGATTATTTCTTTTGATTGTGTGATGGGTATATCCAAGTCATCAATAGGAGCTATGATCATTTTATCAATGTGACGGATTAATACGTTCACTGCCTTCCCCATCACGCAAGAGCAACTACGATGCACAAAGGTAGGTTATTAAAGGCAATGTCACTGACACGTTGAAAATGTATACCCCCACACACGTTTTTAGTAGAAAGCTGGCAACCCAGGGGGCAGGTACAAGAAACAGGTCATTAGAATATCATGCCCTGTGCCACCCACATTTTGAGAAGCGCACCCGCGTAGCGCAGGTTAGAATACGCCATATCTCATCCCGCGTTAAATCCGCGCAGGAGAGGCACTAAAGAGCATCACTTAAGTTGGCCATCTCTGAATCCGGCCCTTACTGAGGACTGCTAATTAAATCTCTTGATCAAAAACATTTTTTTTGAAACGACAACACTTCAAAACATACATAAAGAAAGATGTGTCTTTTGACCTACAAGAAGTAAAATCTCATATTAACTGATCCCCTGAACTATTTGAAGTTTCTTTTCTAATCCTAGCCACAGAAAGGTGGCCTGAGACAGAGGAAGCTGACCTGGGAATACCTCTTTATGAAAGCACATCAATTATGCCTGAATAGAATCTTCAGCGATTTTCATTATTTCAAATATAACTGTCATTATCATGTAGCCTCCCAGTTTTTTGTTTTTTTGTTTTAGTATTCCATGGACACATGCGGCGTTGCAACCACCATTTCCTCAGTTGGCACGCTCCCCCGTCTCCTGGAAGCGTCTGCAGGTGATTTTCACACGACCGCGTTGAGAAGAACAGAGATCAACGGGGGTGTGAAATAATAACAAAGCTTCCCTGCACTTTTCTTTGCAAAATATCACCTGGCTTTTGTCACACATCAATTAGCTCTCACAGTGAGAGGATTGGGTTGGGCTACGCTGTAATGAAGACAAATAGCCTAGCATGGACCACGGGCAGATGCAGTAAATCCATGTGCATGGGCTTACTCCTGCATTTTAAGCAAGACTCCGTAGCCGCATTAAAATATGTGGCTTGAATCATGGGAGAGGACTTGAGGGGCATTATTATAATTAGTAAAACAGCACCTTCGCAGTGCAATGTTTGCAATTCTATTACAGTCTTGTCTATAATAAGAGGCACCTTCCTGCGTTAAAACAACTTCCTTTTGTGGAAAAAAAAGTCAACACCGCATTCAGAATTTTGAGTCGGCCCGGTTGCTGACTCTAAACATTAGCTTAACCATTTGACCCACCAGTACCATTTCCCCCACACAACACATTCAAGCATATTAGGGTTTCTTTTTTAAAAGTTACAGCAGGGATTTCAGGCTCACAGGGGTTTTAAGGTCATAGAGGCTTGTTGTCCACAGACCTGTACAGTGTGTTTGTCTGCAGGCCCCTGCAGCCTTTCGTTGTTTCCTGACAATCATCAGCCAATTTAGGCCTCGGAAACAAAGGTGTGCGGACTCTTTAGCCAATCAATGGCTCACATTAATCACTGATGTACTGAAATACACCATAACCTAGGAAACCCTGCAGAAGTGGAGTCTTACATCCGTGTGTTATAGAGAAAGTGTTTTAACAAGTGAACAAAAAAAGGGAAGAAACTAGCCTATATACTGGGGGCACTTATAAGCCCTGCAGTTCAAGCGAAGCAAGATCAAATTAATTCAGTTTCCAAAAAACAGATGGTGAGGTTGTTCAGAAGGTGGGCTGTGGAATACTTTTTTTAATTTATCCTTTAATGACTTTATTCAAAATACAATATCATTTCTAATTGGTAGCAAAGAATGCGTGAACCAATGTGATCAGCTGAATTCGGTTGAGAAAGACATTCCATCTTTAATTTGTGCAGATTAGCAATATTCTACATGCATTGTGACATCACTCAAAAACCTACAATTTATTTACTGGATTATGACATGCATTACAGCGGAGTTGTTTCAAAGTATGACAAATACATCTATAGAAATCATTCCTCCCTTTACAATCACCTCTATCTTTTTTTAAATTTGATTCTGAAGTTTAAAAATCATTCAATGATAACCTTATTGCATACCGACCAATCTGAATCAGTGATGAACACAGTTATGGCTCGATGACGACAATATAGCTTTGCCCAAAATGGATGCAACATACAGCACATCAGAGAAAAAAAAACATTTTCATTTTACCCTCCCTGCTTTTCTCTCTCCAACTCCCTGGAGACGTGAATGACACACTTTCCTTTTCTCTTTCTGGAATCCTCCGACACTTTTGTTGAGACAAGCCGAGATCTGAATAGCAACAACGAAACTCAACTCAAACTCAAACTCAAACATGGCACGCTGTAGTTTTTACACCAGAAAAACTAGCCACTTAAACCAACCCAAATATGCGACTTTACGTTGAAAGCTGCAGAACTCTTTATCAGTTAATGGAGGTCTCAGACTGTGGAGAGGAAAGGAAGCCCCCCACGATGTTTTGTTATTCCTTGAGGAATAAACACATTACTGCCCATTGAATTAACTGGCCATTCAGTACAATCCATTTTCTTCTATGGTACCCAATTTTGATCCCAGTGGAGACAAATCGGTATGATGTGCTTTCACAGCAGAAAATACTGCTATGGTAGAATTCGAATAGAGGCGATCTGATGAATGAAGTGAATTCTTTGTATATCAGCAGAACTACAATTTAATGAAAAGTGTGTGCAAGTTCATGCACTGAGACTGCAAAAACTCCACAATGTCCAGTGTCTTTAGTAACGCCATGGAGCTGAAGTTCTTCCCTGGCCCTTCAAAAGCTATCGGTGTTTACGAGCAGCTGCCAACTACCCCTGAATACCTACATTTCCTCAAGCAGTTAAAGGAATTCCACCGAAAAATTATGTTTGATTTGTCGAAGAGTAGCTGTCCTCCTGATTACAATGAGATCTTAGCCAACTCTCTACCTGTACTGAGAGCAGAGATACAGCCCCAAACTACTGCGCATGTACCAGTTACCTGCCTTACTGTGAACTACAACAGCTATGTGCTTACAGTTTACGGGCAGGCGTCAACGCCATTCACTGCACAACAAAAATCTACATTGGAGACCGTGTTAAATGTACACCAACAGTGTTAGATTTACACCAAAATTTTTGCTGTGTGGTTGCCACTCCCACTGAATACAACTGGAGGGGCTGGGCATTACTACTAGTCCTGGAAGTGGTTCTTCAAGAGAGGCTAATGTTACTGACTGGCAAGCTAGCCAGTACAGTTCTGCAGAAAAAAAATGTCACCACCATTAGCTGGAGTCTCAGGGGAAACGGGGAAAAAATACAAAAAAATTAAAAAAACAAGTGAAATACAGCCATTCATTTAGCTTTATTTAGGAAAACGCAGCCCTTCATTTATCTACTTTCGGTATAGTGAAAACATATTAGCTAGCCTAGCCAGAAGTCTGCAACACTCACTCTGTTACTCATTTCTCCTCCCGGCCCTTCTAGTTCAAGGTCTCTTACACCAGTTAATTTTTGGGGATCCAGAAGAATGTCTCCAAAACACCCTTATGCATGTGTTGTTCAAAACAAAACACTCTTATGCATGTGTTGTTCAAAACAAAACACTCTTATGCATGTGGTGTTCAAAGTCAGTGTGTGCAGTCAGACAGACTCTTCCCTCTTAATCGGTTTCTTGCTCAGTCCTGGCGGCTACAGCATGAGAAGGTGCCAGCTCACGTTATTCAAACTCAAAACGGTAGCCTTCCACCTCCGATTCAAGTAAGATTTCTCGGAAGGTGTCGTCATCCAGTGCATAGTCCACAAAATCATTGGAAGCCATTGTGCTGGAATGATTGGTAACTTAACTAAGAACTTTTTGAGCTAGCTCGCAAGCGCATTCATTTTCTCAGGTACTCCATTTGGCTCACCTGCTCTCTTTTACTACAGTTTTGTCCACAAAAGCAACTCTTCTTCCTGTCCAACAGGAAACAAAAAATAACCCGTCCACCAAAATGTGTATGACAAGTGTCTGAACATGTATTTAAATGCATCAGCAGCTCGAAACACCCTCTTCAAAATGTATATTCACACTCAGACAACATGACAGACAAACAATGATGGCAAACAGAGCTTGTCATGAGAAAATCAGCAGGTGAGACGAGAATATCAAGAGACCACATACAGGTTCATCCAAACAAACAAATGTTCTGGCAGTTGGTGAGAGCAATGGGCCAGCAGTCTTTTGGGAAAGCAAATTTCTCATTAAGCACCAAATAATAGGAACCAGCTTCAAGACCCATGATCAAGAACCTGACCAAGCAATCCAGGATTCATCAATCTGTTATATGCTTTGGTGTTATATATGGCAGGAACCATGAGGTAAGCAGCCATAACCCAGTGAAATTTAAAAATGGCGGCTGCTGGCTGGCTCATCTGGTTAAGCTACCGTTCTCCTTCTAGCGCTGGGCTTTTCAACCTTTTCTGATCCAGGGACCCCCATCATAAAAGCTAAAAGAGGGTTTTATACAGATTGCAAACCGGGTTGAAAACCCAGGTTCTTGTGCATGGATTGGCCGCATGGTCCAGGACCTAACCCCGACCGTACAGGGCCGATTGTGGTTGGTATCCCAGGTGGGTAACGCGTAATTGGCAGCTGCCTCGACCCAGGACTATGGAGGGATCCACATCTCATCTTTCTCTTGGGACCACCACAGGTCGATCGGGCACCTGCAAGTACGCCTAATAATCTAAATATTAAGCAACTTCCTCTGACTCATGCCTGCTGCCTTTGCAGGCTGAACTATGGGAAGAAGTGGAGCTCAGCATTGCATGCTTCAGAGGTGTTTTGATCCAAAATGCACCTTGGCATAATCAAGCAAACCCCTCCCCCCTCCCCTCTTCCGTTTGTGAGAATGGTTCATTCCAAGTTCATATCTCCTGCATCACCGGCCACCCTTCCTTTGATCTCAAAGCTGATGACACTTCTGAGCTGTTTTGTAAAGCCTTCAAAGAATTGACCTGGTTTTCCATGGATTTTAGAACTGAAATGAAAACATACTGATGTAGTTTTTTCTTATTTCACATCGATTCTTTGCTCAGTCCCACTGTGGTGACAGTGGGTCTATGTATTCCCAGCATAGATATAAAAGCCTTCAAACATGTGATTTAAAAAGCAAAAATAATCAGTGAGACTAATCCACCAACATCTTTTCTACTGCCTTTCTTCATTTCATCAAAGTAGCGTGAACAAGAAATAGCCTGTAGCTTAGCAGGGTATTACACATCAGGTTGGTAATCAGAACACCATAAATGACACCACAGCTATGAACACATGTAAACAAGTGTACAGGTGAAATCCGGTATCATGCCGATTTACGCAGCACAAATTGTCAGCAAATAATAATGGTTAAAAAAAAGGAGAAGCAAACAAGGTCTTTTTAATGCAAAGAGCGCTTGAGTTTCCAGGAAACCAAAATGCTTCCGAGAAGGCTCATCATCCTACCTCGGAAAAGTGAGCCCAAAATGAGATGTACAAAGTCAAAATGGGATTAAACAAGATTAGGCCGCCCACACAATCCACGGCACTGCTTTTTCTTTGCCTTTGAATTTCCACTATCCAAACTGTGGAACATCTGAGAGAAATTGGCAAAACGCATTAAAGGAACATTAGAATGTGTCCATCTTTAGCAGAAAATGGTCTATTAAATATCCCTTCCCCTCACCATATTACACTCACAGGGCATTTCCCCCCTCAATGGGCACCCATATAACAAAATGTAACTGATATACCTATGACTAATATTCACTGATGATATATTCATCAGTAAAAATATATCAACCTATTTCTTTTTTTTAAACAGCATCAGTGGGAGCCATTTCTGAGAAAAAGATGCACTGTTTACAACAACCACTTTCATAGCAATTTCAAAGCCATTTCCCCCCAAATTCATAATGCTTCTACGTAATTACACGCAGCCTAACACCATTACAACACTTCCTTCTCCCTGTAAAAACAATTTTCCTCAAACTTTCCCTGCAGCATCACTTCATCTGGTCGGGGCACTGCCTGCGGACCACTCTGTGCCCCCAGGAAAATAAGATTGTTAAAAAAATAATGAAAAACCAATCTTATCTGAATCAGTGTTCTGTGGGCAGCACAGCGCAAAACAAGATGGAATGGCACGATTAGCCATGGTGGAAATTACTGTAACAATAGTAAATGTATTATTACCATGGTTGTCATATTGAAATAATAGTGCCACACAGTTAGTTTACACCTTTAATTGTACGCAAGCTACTTTGCAGCTGCAGAGTACCCAGATAACCTCAGGAAAATCTTATTAATCCTAAATAAATTCACGCGGCTTCAAGCCCTCAATGACGGAGAAATCGACCGGGCTATTTCAACACAACGAGTCTGGGCTGCCTGAAACTCCCCCCCCCCCCCCCCCCCCCCCATTGGTCCACCAATCCAGCGCATAAACAAAATGGAGGGTAAGCAGTGTGGAAAAGAGGGAAATGACATGCATATCTGTAATTGGCAGACCTTGAGGAAACTGACAGGTGAATGAGCACAAAATGCCAGAGGAGGAGGAGGAGGAGGAGGAGGAGAAGGCGAAGGAGGAGAAATGTGCAGTCTACTACAAAGACAGGCGGCTACAGTAGGGTGCTTTTATTCTTAATTCCTGAATGAGCCCGCGAACGTCAAGGACGGCCCCAGCCTGCACAGCCTCCGCAACCTCAGTTTCCACGTGTGAAACAATTTGAGCTCGTTTGAGCTTTACTCTGCTTTACTGTACAGGCTTTATCCTTACAGTGCAGAACTAGCACTGCCGTCACAACACCGTATATGACCTCCATCCCGTGGTCAATGCATCCACTGCCACCGCATAGGCTCCTATTAAATGAGCGTGGTAACAGCCTGCGACTACGCTAACACACCTGGAAGCTGAATAGTCAAAGGGTCTGGAAGTGAACTGAGCTTCAAATGTTTTTTTTTTCCTTCACTCTACAGCCTTCCACACTTTATCAAATACTTGAAATTGAGATCCAAGCTGCACAGCTCACCATCTGACCGTTGGGTCGCACTCCTGCGGCTGTACAGCTCCTGATCACCAGTATCTAAATGTGCGTACCGAAGGTCGGGGGGTGAAGTAAATTGCGTAGCGTGCGGTTCAAGACTGACCGCAACCTGAAATGCATCACCCAACTGCGCATGCTTGGAACTTTGCTCTGGGCAATATGGTTTGTTCCGTTGAGCCGCTACCCCTGAATGACTTATGTAAACTAGATTTCAAAGGCAAAAATCGCACCGCTCTCCCTTGCGTGAAATCTACCGGAGCTAAGCACATGCGTTCAGGCAGATGTTGGGCTGTGATGTTTTGATATTGCGTTTTGGCAGGAGACGGACACAGCCACACAGGGAAACATTTCTCCTGACAGCCACCGCTTGTTCACACAAAAGGCAGGTGTCGCTTCAGCAAAGTATAAAGCGGTCATTAGAACACAATTGGAATTAAATCACAATCATAAGTCTTCATTAATCTGTGGGTACGCGATTGTTATGCTTTGAGTGTTACTGCAAACTCTGTGACCTGACTTTAAATATCCACCTTCACAGCTCAATACTACACAGTTCAATCTACAAAACCGTTTCATTTCACCCACGGCGGCACCGTCATCTGTTTTATAATAGGAGAAGCAAATTGCTCTAAATTTCACAAACAACCAATCTGATGTTCAAATTATTGGGGGGATAAAATTACTCTTTTTCTATTTGAATGTGTTTTTGAAATTATTATTTTTTGATTGTTTTTTTTTTTGTTTTCTCTTGATTTGAAATACTCATATTCGTGGCAATGTCCCGTGCCAATTAGGGAGAATGCAGACAAGCAAATCCTCTGAAGGGCATGCTGCCAGCCACCACCCCCGCTTTTCTCCTTTGCGTTTCCCCTCTTTTTTCCCCCACTCAGCCCCTCCAATATGTTCATTTTTGTAGTTCAAATCTGTTCATTTGTAGTTCACAGGTAAGGGGAAGCTTTGATTCAGTAAAAGGCATTCATGTTACACCCACTTGGGGAGCTCTAGATCAGGATGCAGTGTACTGTGGCTATTAACCTCTCATGAGAGGAGCAGTGGCACTATTGAAAAAGGTACTTTATATAAAACGAAAGTACGTGGGAAGTCACCCCAGATACGGTGACCTGCTAAGCAAAAGGCGTGATGTCACCAACTGTAGTGCAGAGCTGGAACTGTGTAGACTATGGTATTCCATTAAAGGGACACTTCTCCATGCTGTTCATTCATCTACTGCTTCCATGCTTTCTTTGTGTCTGTCCTTTCCATGTCTCAGACTTTACTTTTATTTTATTTACCCCTTATTTTATTTAACCAGATCAATCTCTCTGACATTTAAAAGCTCTAGCTCTTTTGCGAGAGACCTGGCCAAGAACATTTCTGAAATATTTTCTGCAGGCAAGGACAGGCATTCATATAAAACACGTAAACAGATTAAAATTTTGAACATTAAAAAAAAAAAAAAAAAAAAAAAAAAAAAGAAAAAACAGTGAATAGACGAGCCTGTTTATACACTGAAAATTGAAGTGTAGCAGCAACCATAAACTGGCCGGCCTCCTCAAAGCGTTTTCACAAACAACAGCTTAGAAAAGTGCAGCTTTGGCTTCGGTGGAAATGACGGCGGGTTAGACACTTTGCTGGGGTTATGATGTCCAGACAGTTCTGAGGAGCAATCAGTCCTGATACAGTACATGCACAGTTCCCCCATGGGGATAATTTCATTATTGCTGCACTTCAGCAAGGCGGCCCTCGAGTTTCTCAACCGTGCTTGTAAAACGTACAGCCCTGCAGCAAACCTCCTAGTGTAGCCCCCACACACTATCAAATTATGATCAGAACAGAAAAACACACAGAAAATAATTGAGAAATGATTAATAAATAAATAAATAAATAAATAAATACATTTAATTAAATGAAAAACATTTTTTAAACTAAAAAAATGAACAGAAAGCCAAACAGTAAAAATACATCGTCACAATGTACTGTATTAAAGCAATGTCGAGCTCCACATGTATAAGAATGTTAAAGATGTTTCGAAAGTAAATGTATTTAAAAACACATGCAAGCAAAAAAGAAAAACAGACAGTCCAGCACAAACAGCTTTGTGGAAAAATAACAAAAACAATACATGTTATTTAGGCTATAAATAACATCAAATATGCCATGACTAGCTATATGCTGGCAGCTGAGTGTTTTGCATGCAAGGGGCGCGCAAGAAAACTGAGGAACGGCGTTGAGTGTGCCAGAACGGCGTTGAGTGTGCCAGAACGGCGCACTCGGAACTGTACTTGAAGCCTAATTTATCAACTGCCCTGGCTACCATCCCCTCATATGATACAGCTGGCCCCTCACACAGTGTGCAGGGCTCAAACGAAAAACCCGCCCCCACGCAGGTTACTTCAATTTGCTAATCAGACATACACATACAGCAGTAAGTGTCTCACAGGCTCCAGAGTGCTTCATCGTTTACAAACCCCCTATAGCCAGCGTGTAATGTGTATTAGCGCTAATGATGTCTTCTAAGCATAGCGCCAGCAGTCAAGGCCAGGCGTAATGTGTCGGAAAATTTGCTTCCTTTCAAAATGCGTGTGGGAGACCGGGTGCTCCGGTAGCCTGCTTATAGGACATAAACACCGCAATCACCTGCGCCCCTGTCCCTCGCGGTGATAAGAGGGGAGGTGTGGAAAACGAGACGTATCATTTTCAGCTCGTCGCACAAAATGGCCCGTCTGACGGTTCTCAAAATGAGTAAATGACAGTGTACAGGGAACTGAAGCACAAAGTCAGCGTGGCCATTTTCATCGCTTGCTCCACGTCCGCCGCGGCGATCTCGGCCCGCGCGGAAACTTAACGAGCCGTTCCCGCCAACGGATAATTAAAGAATAGTTTTTAAAGGTTAAGTGGTGGTGTGCCGGAGGCGGCCCGGGAGCGCTCCCGATGCCCTGACGGACATTACACAGAGGAGCCCGCAAAAGGGGTAAAGGTTTAATAAATCAACCGTGTCTTCAATGACGGTCGTCTCGGCGTGCCCGTTCATCAATCGCGGATGACGCAGGCCGCTCCCCCTTCGAGACGGCCATTTTGCCATCCCTTCTCACCAAGAAAGTGAGCCGCCGTCACGAGCGCCGTTTCTCCCGGCGATCCGTGACACCCGAGCAATGTCACCCACTTTCGCGTCCGGCAGGATCTATAAAAAGCCTCGACTGTCAGGCTCGCCCTTCCCAGAATCCCCTTAAGACAATTGCCTGGCGGCCTTTGTCACAGCTGGAAAGGTGGCCGGAGCGTCAGAGACGACCCCGGAAAAGGGCGGGTGTAGCTCAAGCCTCCGTTCGAGAGGGAAAAACCGATACCGCTTCAGAGCCAAGGCCACCGAGGGGCGCGAAGAGGAGCCTCATCCCTCCAAACTCTCAAACCGTGGGGATAAAATGAGGCTTCTGGGAGTACTGATTGTGGAATTATGTGCGAAGCGTATACCGGAGAGACGAGGGGGGAGGAGAGAGTGAGGGAGACAGAAAAGGAGAGAGTGAGGGAGAGAGGGAGAGATGGAGAGAGAGAGAGAGAGCCGGAGAGGGCGCACAAGTGTGCTGCTTCGCCCTTTATGAAGCCCTTTCATTCCTCTCCTGGTCGGCTGAAATCCTCCGTCACGGTAATAGATTTCAGTTCCTCGCGCCACTCCAGTCTGCAAAGCCTTTCAGTACCAGCTGCTCCCTGGGATGTCGACTGCCAGAGGACGTGAAATATTGATAAGCAAAGTTGTGGCTTTACGACCCCAGCCCCGTTTATAATTTAAATGCATCTTGAAGCAGGGTGTCAAACTGCGGAGCGGAACGGAAAATTCCGGGCCAGGGATGTGAACGAACAAAATAAATAGGGCCATCAATATGCAAGGAACCCCCTCCACCCCTCCACCCCTCCACCCCCCACGACCCAACAAGCGTCATAAAGAATATCTTTGAGTCTTCTCATTTTCTCAAATTACAATCGCAATCCCCTCGTGAGAGAAGCAGGGAGAATATCCAGCTCGATTACTGGTTGTAAGCACAGCTTGAGATAGCCGACGGGCCTGAGGTAATTAAAAAATATTTTTGTTTACTTCCGTCAAGTGCTGCCGCCGACTTCATTTTCCAGGGCATCGCGGCTTACACGCCCTCAACAGGCCCGCATTAAGTAGCCAAGTATCCCAATCTGCACACTAATAATCAGCGCGCAAACAAATAAGACACATGTTTTTTCCTCTCCTTCCGCTTATGCCAACTTGTTTGCCTTCAGTTAGCCTGCAGGTGCTCCGTCAACGTGATTTGCTTTTCCAATCCAATGTTCTCCGTGTCACTGAAGGAGCGCTCCTGGAAGAGATCTCCCAGAGGTTCGATTTCCCCGCCTCTGCCCGGACTGCCTGCATCTGGAAGGCTGCCTGACCCTTGGCAGGTATGGGGCGGGCAGGGAAGGATTCGCCCCTAATCGCTGTCAGTGCAGGTTAGACTCACTCTGGGATGGAAGCCGTGTGACACGGTACCTCCGTCTCTGCAGACTCGAGCACAAACACCTTCCCCTCGCACTCAAAACTGTTTGCTTTGAGATATGAAGCCCTTTGTTTCGAAATATCACCTTACAAAGTCGCTTAAGCGTCGACAAGCACTTTCTTACGGAGCCATAGGTCATTACAAGGCGCCAAAAGCTCAAAAGCTTGTAAAATACAGATATGCGTTTGTTTTTTCTTCTGTGACATTTCAAATAAGCATTTGTCTCTGTGAAAAATACCAGTAATCCTTTAATATGTAACTTTAAATTCAGTACAAAATGTATTTTCTGTGCAACAAATATAATATTCAAAGGGCTGCAGTTTTTATCTGCAACACAATGTAATAGTTGCACTAAAAAAGAAATTTTATACAGAGTAATAAACATACAGTATACTCATGAAGGGTCCTCCAAAGAGCTGTGTGTGTGTGTGTGTGTGTGTGTGTGTGTGTGTGTGTGTGTGTGTGTGTGTGTGTGTGTGTGTGTGTGTGTGTGTGTGTGTGTTTGCGTGTATACGTGTGTGTGTACCTGTGCCCAATCATTTACCTCACCCTGGTAAACTAAGTGCATAATTGCGCATAATTGTGTTTAGAGAGTAACATACATTTTGAAATACGGACGTACAAACACAATTGACGGAAAGAAATAGACCAAGTACAAATGTACAAAAAAAAATTAAAACCCTGTTCTATTAACAAAGACAATTCACTGAGCTTGACAGCTTCCGATTGTGACTTATTAATTATGGACTGCACCTAAGTGAACAGAGCCTGTGCTTTCAACAGTGAAAAACTGGGGTAAAACCAGAGCGTGTCAATCACTCGGGACTCTACGATTCAGACTCACATTTTCATCTCTTCCACTTCACTGTCTGTGGGACAACACTGCCCTCTGCTGGTAAACAGAATTATTTTTTTCCCCCTTCTTTTTTTTTTAAAAGTGGAAAGCAGGAAATGTAATCGAAACAGGCCACTATTCATTCCCGGGAACAAATTGAGCAATGGGCATAAATCTTGAGTGCCAAGCATCTTGGAGTACGAGGACAGATTGGCACAAGTGGAGGTGGTACTGGATGGCATCGTACCTCCACCTTCAGAGCTAACACACCGTGGGGTACCTCTGCTTGGGCGCAATGAGGGAACGCCGGGAACGCCGGCAGGCTTCCGTCCCCGTGAGGCACACACGCCAATGCCACTGGACAGGCTTCCAGAGAATACGCGACAATTCTGACACCGAATGTCAGCTATTTATTTGAAACACTCCACTATTACTTAACGGATGAAAAGCCTTTGTTGGCGAATTGGAAGGGCGCATTCTTTCTTTCTTCCATTTCTTTGTTTGTTTTAAAAAAATATATAATAATTTTAAAAGTTGCATTGCTGCCCAAAGGACGGAACAAGCAGCACCTGTAGTTATGAAGGCCCCCCCCAATCAATTCTGACAGGCCATTTAAAATAAATCGGCGTTACTGGTTAAATCATGAATATTAAAGTACGTACCTGCCTCAGCCCTTTGGCAGGCTGTCGTGTGTGTGATAATTATGATGGTTCCTGAGCGACAGTAAAAGGGATTAATAAACATGGGAGTCTGTGGTACAGGCCGCATGAACATTAAATAACCATTACTGTTGTTCAGCACTCTAATAGCTTATTGACTACATGCGTGTGTGGCAAGCCGAATACCAAGACATCCAGTGGAGCACAAATGCCCCAATGAAGTCCCATTATAATCGTCACAACAAACATTTGGCCAATATCCACCGTTACAGCATGCCAGTGTACGTTAAAAAAAAACACAGATGTTATGATTTTCAGTACTGTCCAAACCGAGGGTACCGTTTTTAGAGCGCATGCATAATCCACGTGCCTTCAAACTACTCTTTGCACAGCGCAGCCACTGTTTACAAAAGGAAGCTGCCAAGGGCAAGCAAAGCTGAAAACAGCCTCGTTTCACTGCAGAAGTAGACCTACCGGCCAGCGCCCCCTACAGGAATACCGGAGGAAGCGGGAATCAGGAGGGTAAACAGATCTAGATATCGCCACTCTCCGTGTATCTGCTGGTTAAGCCTGAAGCGCGCTCCAGAGTAAAGCCAGTTTGCAGTCACTGACAGCAATGTGGAAGAATCCATGTGAGCTAAACTAATATTTCTAGTTATGACAAGATGCTTTTCTAGTCTATCATAACAATGCACGTTGTACCCATGCAACGGCAACATGAAAGGCTCTTTCTGGGATGCTGGCCTGTGCTTCGTTACCCGTTTTCTGGGTATTTTTGGGGCATGTGTCTGCGCTGTCATGCGCTTCAGTTTTTACATACGATACAGGTGCTGCTTCTGGCAACACCCCCCCCCCCCCCCCCCCCCCGCCCCGTCTTCATAGGTACTCCTGTGTCCTCCCACTGGCTAGTTATACTCCTGACATTGCCCTTGACCATGGCACTGGCCTCAGAACTACAGTTACACTGCCACTGTGGCTGCCCACTGCACTGTAAGCAGTTGGGACGGGCCCAAATGCAGAGGAAACTTAGCTTAGCTTAGCTGGCATTCATCTTGTCTAATGAAATGAACAGCCTTTAATTCTGCAGCCCAAATTAAATGCAAGTAACTTCGTGAAATGCTGCCACACTGAGGTAAAATAATACCAAATGTATTCGCACAGCCGAGCTGATTCATTGATAAAAAATAATGTTTCCTGTGAAATCGGTATACCTTACACCTCAGTATTATTAAAGGACAATATGACGCTAAAATACAGACACTGGCCAACCCTTGTCACAACCCAAACACGATGACCACTGGACCCCATGACAATAACTAGGGCCTGTAGCCTTCATATAATGCCAGCACACACCACTCAGTCAACAGCTATGCTGGCATTGTGAAATAAATGACCTACACATCAAAAAAATACAGCGGAATCATATATAAACCTTAAGATATTCAAGGATGAACTGAAAACCTAAATTCTTTCTGCGCGAGATAAATATTTGATGCACATACAACTAAATGACATATCTTGTAAATGTCAGCAGGCAGGTGACATTTAAAAGATATGTAAATGCCAGGTGAAATATGCAGTGAAAGATGACAACTTAGAAAGACACTTGAAAGATGCATGCATCTGTTTCATGTAAGACTTGAATGCACACAGCCCTGAACACTTCACCGGCACTCTCCACCGTGCTCCCGAAGGCTGCTTCACACAGCGCGCCGTTGAGACAAAGCAGGTTTTTAAAACTTTGCCTTTTTCCAATTAAAAGTTTTTTTTGTTTTTTTTTATCTGAAAGGGCAATTCTACCTGCTTCCCCTCATACGTTGCCTTTCCACTGAGGCAATGCTAGTCTGAGAGGAAATTTAATATGAGCTTTGTTTCTCGTTTAATCCACTTATCTGTTCCACATTTTGCAAGTCTTTCTCCTTCCTTTAGATATTAAAAATAATCCATCATCGCTGACAGAACCTTTCAGTGTTCACTGTGGTTCCCTGCCACTGTACAGATATACTACTGTACAGAGTTCCTTTATTTATACAATAAATACCTGCAGTGCTGCCTGTTCACCATGGGAACCCAGAGGGCACATCCAAAAAAACAATCAATAAAAGTCTAGGCGTATGTGCAATTTGCAAAAGAGCAGAAAAACTATTTTCCACCCAAAGTGTCTTTCAGGGGCTTCTTTTATCATTTAATTAAGAAAATATGCAACTCCCCCCCCCCCCTTCCACAGACACGTACACACACACACACACAAGCATGCACATGCGTGCAGACACACACACACAAGCATGCACATGCGTGCAGACACACACACAGGCATGCACGCCGCACACACACACACACACACACACACACACACAGGCATGCGCGCGCACACACACACACAGGCATGCGCGCGCACACACACACACAGGCATGCGCGCGCACAACACACACACACACACACACACACACACAGGCATGCGCGCGCGCACACACACACACACACACAGGCATGCGCGCGCACAACACACACACACACACACACACACACAGACAGGCACACACGCGCACACACACACACACACACACACACACATACAGGCATGCGCGCGGCACACACACACACACACACACACACAATACAAGGCATGCGCGCACACACACACACTAGGCAATTCATGATGCCACCTTATACAGTAAACTCTGCCATCTGCCTCAATACCTAGGCTACTGCCCTGTCAGGCTATTGATAACAGACTCTGAGTCTGCCACACCAGGTTACTCTAACAGGCATCAGGGATGCTTCCTCTATGCTCTCCCAAAGAGCTTCCCCCGAGAAAGACACCAGAAGCTCCACTCTGGACAAGGCACTGGCTAACGTTTCACCAGGCATCAGTATGGAACTGAATGGAAATCACTGGTCCAGATACAAGATGGTGAATTTTATCAGCGAAATGAAGGCACGTGTACCAACAGCACGCCCACGAACACGGCGTTTACAGGCTTATGAGTATCACTACGCTGTAAAAAGACTGAAAGCGAGTGTACTAATACGGCACAACAATTTCCCACAACACTCGTCTGAAACTGCAACTTTGAGAACAATCGCATAAGGCACTTTACAGGTGTTCCTCCGTTGAGAGGTGCTGATAGTGATCCCAGAAAGGTGCAACTGAGAGACGCGTTCAGTGAATTACTAACAGCAGAGCAATTCTCTGAAATTTAACTTCATCTCCTTTAACTTCAATTCTGGGGAGGCTTACGAAACGAGTCTTGTCAAAGTCCTTTTTATTCTCAGTCCAATGGTGTCACAGCTCAATTAATCAGTGCAGGCTGGAACGCTTCTATAAATACGCGAGTATGACTACCTCCTATCCTGTGTGGGTTTTTGCAGAGAAATATTAAAGGTTAAATATCTTGAGAATTACGCACTTTCAATTGAAGCAGAAGCAATCAGTGTGTATTGATATGCTAACTCGGTAGCACTGACAACTAAAATAAAATATGGGACAAAGGAGCGGACTAAGAACCAGAAAAATCAGCCCAGAGCACAAATCAAAGACATAAGAAACCAGAGCAGACATTGCTTTAAAGTCTTTGCTGGAATTTTAAACATCTTTGCTTTAGACCACAAACCCACAAAAGCCCCAATACCAGCAATTATAAAGCCAGCAGGTCATCAGATAATGAAAGAAAGAAACAGAAATTATCTAAGATATCCTTCATTGCAAACAAAAACTGTCCGGGCCGATTAAAAACTTATGTTAAAACTTGAGTATAATCACAAAAACTCCAGAATGTTAACTATCGATCTCTTTAAGGTTGCTGAGATTTTTTTTTAAATAGACCTATCACTTAATGAACAACAGTTTCACTATTAAAATTATAGATTAAATAATAGATTAAAATAGCCGAGCTCAGGGGGTGGATCCTGGGTCTGCAAATCAAATGTTCATGAGGATCCTAAACCCCACCCCCCCACCCCCCCCCCCCCCCCCACCCCATTCTCTAGCAGGGCGCTTTTAAGAAACGAGGTGGCAGAGTATACAATGTGACACGATGTCTCCATTTTGAAGGATTTTTGTAAAAAAGCGATTCATGTCTGCCATTTAGGTCCTGACAGGCCTGTCGATTCCCGGCCCAGGGAGAGACTGAACGAGCCTCGCTGAGATCGATGCTGTGAATGGTGAGAGGGAGGAGGCGGAGTGATGGACGGCAGCCATGCCCGGCCGGCCGACCGGAGAGGGCGAACGCGCCGGCGATACCGTGACAACGGCCATCTATCCCTGAGACTCACAGTCCGTCCTCTCTGTCACGGGGGAGGAGTCAGCTCACACTGCCTGTGTAAGGCCAAGGCCGTGTGTGCACTCAGTAGAGTGAAGGAGGAAGTGGGACAGTGAGTGTGGGGAGACAAGAGAGAGGAAAGGACTAAGATGGAGAGAGGAGTGAGAAGAACAGAAATAAGAGAGGTCAGGAGACCAAAGAGAGAAGAAGCAACACAGTGAACAGGAAGAGGATACGCACGCACGCACGCACGCAGATAGACATGCAGTCCGGTCATACACTATGTTCTCTATATTCAGTCTACAGTTAGCCTGTTCTGAGTACCTTGGACGTGTGTATTGTACAATGTTCACCTGACCTGATGACCTCTGGTGCACATAAATGCACTCTGCTGGAAATCAAGCCGCCCATTACGTTCTCCCTGTTAACATTCATCAGGTCTTCCTAGACGACATAAAAAATACAATTCAAGGAAATTTTAACCTGACCATTCCCAATTATCTGTTCACATTGTAATTTAAACATAACAATACATTCAATGAAACAACGGTGGCTAATGAAGTCAACCCAAAACCGCACTGGAGAATTCTGATCAGGCCCTTTCACAGCTCCTGAAAGTAACTGAGAAACCGTTTGCATGCTGATTTTGTCACCAGGCATACAGCCAAAACCATTATGTTTCTTCCGTTTGCATAAATCACCAAAATATTCATATTTCCCCTCACAAAACTGTCGGGGGCCTGCATGGTTGGAAAATCATTGCTATCAGAACTGGAGCCAGCAAGAACTATGGGCAATTAGAATAGAACCGTAACTGCCCTTCAACCCACGTATTCCATTCCTGGAGGGAACAGGAGGCAATGACAACTTCCTCAGTTCAAGAACAAAATGATAATCTCAGAATGAGGTGGCATTTTCTCATAACTGCTGTCTCAGATATTACATGAGGAATATTTATAGCTGTATTACAACTGTATGAAAAGGCTGATAAACTTTCATTCACAAGTCTTTCTAAATACCGTTTTTTTATATTCTAAACGTGTTATTCTTCATCCACGAAAGCAAATTTAAGCCAAAGTTTAATCTTTTTAAAAATCTTATAACGGTTATTTCAGCGACCAATAAACAGTGTTGTGCAGGAAACTGTACATGCACTTATTGTTTGAGCAAATGTTCTGGCAAGTGAAAACCATTTTTCCATTATTTTCTAGGTTTCCAATAATTTTCTTCCATTTAGATGGCAGATAATTTTCTTCCATTTACCAAAAAATTGGACGCTTTGGGGGGGAAGAAATATGAGAGCCATCAGTCATTACGATGGAAAAGATAATGATTGTTTGTCTCTAAATAATAAGCATACTCAACCTGGGTCTGTGCCTGTTAGCCATACGCAGAGCTCACTCTCTGTGAAGCTAATATCTGAAGCTAACCAGTACAGAACTCCCCCTGCTGCACGGGTGTTCCTGCCTGCTGCTATGAAGTTGCCTAGCTACCGCTAAGGCCTTCTTTCTCCACACACCTCAGCTCTACGTTCATTCGCATGTGGCCAATACGACAGCATTGAGCGTTTTGCATCACAATACTTAAAATGCTCCTGATCTCACAATATCTTTAGAGCCAAACACTCTACACTACTATTTTGCACTCTTTTTGTAAATTACTGTGAGAGATCACTTGAGGGACTGGATGTATTAACGGCTTAAGAAATTCTGACGTTTGTACATTTTGTTATTCCCGTTTTCAAGAGATTTCAACAACAGAAATCATCACAGCAAATGATGCAGTTTATATGCACATCAGTTTTTCTGGGAAATGTTTATATAAGGAGTAAGTAAGCACTCTGCAAAAGCCGCTTTCTGACAATGTTATTTTTTCATAGGATAAATATAACAACGGTGTACTATCCGATCTGGTGTTTCCTAACATACCCTAAAAAAACACACACACACCACATTGGAGCTGAACAGGCCTGCACTTACTTCAGATATAACTGACCCACAACTCAGGTGGTTCACTTGTCTTGAACATCATTGGCAAAGGCTGACCTTACTTTTGTTGTAGTATTAGTCAGACGCCTTGCGTACTGTACATGAATTAGAATGATCCACCAATGAGAACGACTCTCTCATGAAAGCATTTAAATGAGATGTTCAGAAAGCATAAGGAGCACACAGTAATCAAAGCTTTTTCCTCATTTTTGGAATTCATTGCAATGTTGTCACTATCAATCAATTGCACTCAAGATTCAGATTTCAATTAAATTGTTCCAGTTTATTAAACCTTTATTTAACCAGGCAGGTCACTTAAGAACAAATTCTTATTCTTATTTTGCTCTGCCATATGGAACCTACCTAAATTTACATTAGCCTATAACCTGGATTACCTTTTCAGATATGCAATTAATACAATACACATAATTTTATTGTTTTTGCTGTTTGCTACTTATATTCCTTTTATTTATATTAGTTAATCAAAGCGAAACCAATGTAAGAACAAATAAAATGTGCTTTTTTTGCTTTAGAAAGTCTCCATTATCACGCTTGCTTTAGAAGGAAACCCTTTAGCGTCTTCTAAAGAACAGACTGAGCAGCAGACTCTTCATAGCTAAACAGCCAGCCATGGGGCAACTCTGTAAGTGCACCCCATTGTATGATACCATGGGCTTTAAGAAAGTAGTTGTCTTTTAAAAAGACAAGAGTTCAGTATATGACAGACAAAACTTGCTCCTGTATCCTGGTGCAGAAGAATATTTTTCGGAGGCAGAAACAATGAGGCCCTTCATCTAGTCCCAGATATATTTTTCCAAGACATACATAATCTTCTAATTTAAATGTGCTAGTGCTGCCCTCTTTGGGATTTCTGCTAATACTAAGGTAGGTATTTTCTATTAAACAAGCCTTTCTATTACAGAGTGTTGATATAATAATGTATGCCCCTTATCAGAAAATAGAAATAAGGTGCACAGCAATAGGAGCTCACATCCCTTTCCCTCCACCTGAATGCAAAATTAGTTCTGTGGTATGCATGAGGCTCACATGAGGCCTGTGTCTGTACTGATATACAAGTGCGCGAGGTGACCTGTGCTACATTCATTATTGAAGTCGGTTTTGAAACCATGAAAGGACATCAAATTTCATTGCATAATACACTGCCTGGCCAAAAAAAAAGTCGCCGTTGCACCCGTCATGCATAGTGCTTACTATACAAATCTCTGGAGGCAGTGTTATGATCTGGGTTTTATTCAATTGGTCAGGTCTAAGCAACGTTATGCAGCAATAAAATAAAGTCAGCTGAGTACCTGAATGTACTGAATGACCAGGTTATCCCATCAATGGGCATATTCCAGAACGACAATGCCAAGATTCATCGGGCTCAAATTGTGAAAGAGTGGTTCACGGAGCATGAGGAATCATTTTCACACATGAATTAGCCACCAGAGTCCTGACCTTAACCCCATTGAAAGTCTTTGGGATGTACTGGAGAAGACTTTACGGAGTGGTTCGACTCTCCCATTGTCAATACAAGATCTCGAACAAAAATGTATGCAACTCTGGATGGAAATAAATGTTGTGACGTTGCATAAGATTGTCGAAACAATGCCACGATGAATGTACGCCGTAATCAAAGCTGAAAGCGGTCCAACGAAATATTAGTGTGTGCGACTTTTTTTTTGGCCAGGCAGTGTAATAAAGTAGTAGGAGGAGGCAACGCAGACACTTATGAAACTTTGCCTGAGTCGTACTTATCATTTCAGAATTCCAAGACAACCGTGGACTTTTAACATGTGAAGATGGCCCAGGAGCTTAAAGATCTCGGAGCTCCGGCATGGCGACGACAGGTTTCAGAAGAGAGACAGATAGCGGAGCATGCGTACTGCACTTCACCTCATTAAAAGGCACCCTGCTGGCTTGCCCCGAGCCAGTCCTCGTCTGCTGCAGCAACGGGCTCTTCCATGTCCTCCCGAAAAAATGTCGGTGGCTGACATCAAATAGGGAGACTCGCAGCTGATGCTTCACCCCCTGGAGCCCCTCGAGCAGGCGCTGAGGGAATCAGAGGGAGAAAGAGGGGCCCGAGTGATCACTCAACTGCCAAATGATTCCCTGCCACAACACTTTCTCAAAGAAAAGCACACCTTCTGACAGCATAATATAAAAAGAAGCACTGCCTTAGTATCGCAGTGTAGTACCTGTGCAATACAACCAAAGAGAATTTGTTTTTATTAATTTAAAACTCCAACCACCAGTTACAAGGGTGAAAGGTAATCTTGGGACACTGACCTCTCAGTGTTTGCAAGTCTCTTCTAATTTTCCATTACTCCTGAAAGACATGGGCTGCATTTGGAATGGGTCCCTATACGCTTTACAGTGGAATATTCAGGGGACTGGCTATTTTGATGGTTTCCAAATTCTCAATTGAGAACACTGTGAATTAGGGCATCCTACAAAATGGCTGATTCCATAAATATTGCACTATAAAGTGTATAGGGAGCCATTCCGAATGCAGCCCTGGTTGATGTTCATGTTCAATTTGACAGAGTAGAAGGGCAGCCTCTGAAATGGCTACCCAGTGTTTTCTCACAGAACAGTTTTCTAGTCTTGCAGTGTGCAAGTAATTTTTGAAAACCGTCTAAATTCTGAGTAGTTTGTAGCCACCTTTTTGTGTTTGACTCGGACATGAACGACATCTGAGCATGAGTACATCATATAATAATCAACAATGCAACAATGACTTGCTTTTCAGCAGGTGCAGTAATATTTAAGGTTTGAAAAACAGATAACAAATAATAAAGGTGGAGGTGAAAAGGATAGATGTGTTTACTATGTTTCTGTGTGTTCCTCTTCAATATAAATCCACTATTTATTAAATTATATGTTAAATGACAATATTACAATTGTGAGAGGTTGCTTAACCATAAGAGCTTCACCTGGAGAAAATAGTGCCATTTCTTCAGCCAAATGTCCTAATTGTACAATGGCTATAATAGCATAATTTAGCATACTGGTAAACACTAAAAACTCAAAAGGAAAAGTATAAAAACACAGATAAAAGCTCCATTGAGGAGCAAAGAATTAAGTTGTAAAGATATCATATAGATACTCTGAGGATTGTTAAACTAGCCAATACTCAACTTCTGTTAGAAGTAAAAAACAGTTTAATTTGCTTTATGGAGGACTAATACTTATCTGGATTTATGACATCTTTATGACATCTTTCACTTGCTGGCAAAAAATATTTTTCATGCGCATTTTACGCAAAACCAATCTTTTGCAAAGTTAACCAGCTATATCACAGATATAATTTCACCTCCGTGGGTCGGTCCTAAAAAAGTGTAATACCTGTTAATGGCAAGTTATGTTACCTGTGCAATGGAAGCTCCCTGGAGATGTTTCAATGCGATCTGAAAACCTGCTGGATGTAGCTCTTCAGCCAGACGCACACTCTGGTTGTGGGGAGGGACCACTCGGCTACCATCAAACAATCTTTTCCACTCGGTCATGGTGAAAGGTAGCCAACTAGTATCTAGAAAACTAAAGAAACAATGTGATATAAGTTAATTGTAACTATGGAGCTGTTTAACTTAGCTAACTAACGTTATGTAACGTTAAGTTAAATTAGCCATGGCAGAAACACATAGAAACGATAACTTAACTAACGGATGGTTTGCTAGCACCGCCATCTGGCAACCGGCTAGCTGGCTGTTCTCCTCATATATCAGCAATGCTTTTTACATTGAACTTAATGTGACTCAGACGTGATCCCTTTCTCACACAACCCGTCTTGCAGGGAAAAGTTAACGTAACGTAAATCAGTGACAGCAACTTTATGTCTCACCATCATAATTAAGCTAGCTAACGTTAGCTAGCTAAAATTCGGCGTTAGCAAGCCAGCTAGCTAACTAATGTTAGATAGCAAGCGAAGATGCGCAGCCAACAACAGGGTCTTAAAGCACACTGTCACTCCGTATAGATTAGAAAGGAATGGGAATTGCATTTTAAGAAAGCGTAATTCCTTTATGTGCATGTACTTACAACATGCACATATTAAATGTAATAAATAATAAGAAACTTACCCAACTTGCTAGGTATAGCTAATTTTCAATCGCAGCCTCTGCCATGACGATAACTGATGAATTTGTTCTACTACTCAAAATAGGGGTAACTGTGTAGCTTGTGAAATTATTATCAAAAGTACAACATGACATTTATCATATAGATCGCAAATTCATGTTATTATCTTGTATATGAATGCCTAATTTTTAAAACTTAGCCTCGTTTTCTTATTAAATAAACATTGTATTAATGTAATATTGCTTTCCCCCCCCTAATTCTGTACCACATAGTATCATCTGCTACTTGGCTTGATGTTGCCAGGGAGATACAACCACGGTTCCAACCACAATACAGTTCTGTTACCACAGTGCCAGATTTTTTTTTTTTAAATGTATAAAGGGTTACTGAAAACGTATTTCCGTCCTCGTTGTGAAACGGGAAAACTACCATTATATTACATAATCATTACAAAGATAGTGTTATTCTCTTTGCTAAATTTTCACTTGTGTACAGAAGCCTACTTAAATAGAAGCTCAATATCCAACTCTATAAATTACATTATTTAACTCCATAAAACTCAATAACTCAAAGTCTGGAACTGCAGGTTTCAAAGCACAGCCACATGTCCACATGGCACAGAGATTTGCTATATGCGACTTGATAGATCCCATATGCAAAACAATAGGCGATATTGTTAATAAGCAGAAACCTCAGAAGGTGTACAGTGCATCCGGAAAGTATTCACAGCGCTTCACTTTTTCCACATTTTGTTCTGTTACAGCCTTATTCCAAAATTGATTAAATTCATTTTTTCCCTCAAAATTCTACACACAACACCCCATAATGGCAATGTGAAAAAAGTTTTTTTGAGATTTTTGCAAATTTATTAAAAATAAAAAAATAAAATTTCTCATTTACATACGTATTCATACCCTTTGCTTTAACGTATTTTTAAAGTATCATATTTCATATTTGGTCGCATATCCTTTACATGCTGTTACTTCCTGAAGTCTGTGACCATCAACATCAAAAAACTGTCGATATCTTATTTTCAGGTACTGTTACAAGCAATACTATAACCTCTGCATTTGAATGGATCTCTATGGAAATTGGGGGGTGAGACTAGATTCAGCTGTAAATTACACTGGTACAGTATGGAACACATGGCTGGCTAAATGGCTGCAAGTTATCAAGGGTCTGAGCTATCAAACGAGCCCCAAACCATCACTCTGTTGCCAGATATGGAGTAGATGTGGATGGATCACTGCAAGTGTTATTTCTCCGGACTCATTTTCCTATAGAACTCTATGGGGAAAAAAGTCAGGAGAAACAACCCTTAAAGTGATCCATCCACATCTACTCCATATCTGGCAACAGAGTGATGGTTTGGGGCTTGTTTGATAGCTCAGACCCTTGATAACTTACAGCCATTTAGCCAGCCATGTGTTCCATACTGTACCAGTGTATCGCTTGTAACAGTACCTGAAAATAAGATATCGACAGTTTTTTTGATGTTGATGGTCACAGACTTCAGGAAGTAACAGCATGTAAAGGATATGCGACCAAATATGAAATATGATACTTTAAAAATACGTTAAAGCAAAGGGTATGAATACTTATGTAAATGAGAAATTTTAGTTTTTTATTTTTAATAAATTTGCAAAAATCTCAAAAAAACTTTTTTCACATTGTCATTATGGGGTGTTGTGTGTAGAATTTTGAGGGAAAAAATGAATTTAATCAATTTTGGAATAAGGCTGTAACAGAACAAAATGTAGAAAAAGTGAAGCACTGTGAATACTTTCCGGATGCACTGTAGTCTACTCTCAAGCAGCTGAACCACACCATCAGCATCTTGAAATAATCTATTAAAAAAAATACAACAATCTGCAACTCCCTGAAAGCCTTTGAGATGAAATGATTACATTCTCCACAGTCCGCACATCTCTGCAGTTAAAACAAAATTATCATTAGATATTTTTTCAAATAGTATTGACTCTCTTCAGTGATTTTGGGTCATAGCTTGTAATCACACTTTATACACTCCAATATACACTCCAATACAGTGTCTGAAGTTCATACCTTTGATTAACATAAATGCAGCAAACATCACAGAAAGCTAATTGTATTCAATTGCATTTTTATTTATTCAAAGAGTTTCTTCAAAACAGCCAGTTCTGTGTGACTGACCATTTTGGTTTTGATTGAGAAACAACTGCAACACTGCTGCCATAAACATCTCTACTTCATCAGAAACACAACCATGCAAACTTCTCCATGGTATGCTACATATCACTTGGATAATGATCACTCCATTTGCTTAATATTCACCTCAAAGTGATCAGGATAAAATTATCACGGGGAGTGATAGAGCAAAGAACACTGGCAGAGTGAATTTGGGCCTGATCCAGCTGCATGCTGCATAATCTGTCTAAGACTCAACATTGAACTATGCACACTGAGATGCATTGGGCTCTGTAGCATTTCCATCCCTGAGCTTTATAATTATTGTACTGTACTTTATACATTGTTCCCAATTGGGGCTCGCCTCCAAATGCTCAGATAGCACCCTTTTTGTTTGGTTGTTACAATAGTATCACTGGCTGGTTTATCTGGCACTTCTAATGACTGACTTCATAAGTGCGTCAGTCATATGCATGAGAAAATACGCTTTAATGAACTAAGCTCCTGTTGTTGTGAAGGTCGTATCCACGGTCAAATGGTCGTCTCCCAAGATACTTATGTGATACACACCTTAATCGGCAGATGGCGCTCTCTAGCCTGGAATATATACAGAACAACTTTTCGTAAGAAGCCACTCATTCGGCGTGTTCATACTGCTCATATAGAGGATTATACTAGCACAAATATTAGTAGTAGTAATGCAGTTCACACAGACTAGGCTGAAATAGTGAAATAATTATACACAGTCCCATGCGGGGCCTGCAAGGCGGTGATCTGTACGAACCATAGACTGTATAAAAATGGTACAAACACGCCGTTCGAGTTGTCTTATTGCGTTACATATGCGCAGACGGGCTGATCTATAATGCATGTGACCCACCTTGTATCGTGCACTCAGTGAAGGTAGCCCATCCTTTTGGTTTACAAGAATGGGGCTGCGCCAGTCTGCGCAGTGCGCACAAGATATTCTACTGCTGTTCTGAGCATGCGTGGACATGCCTACACACAAGAGTTACGGAAGTGCTTCCGAACTCAATTGAAATATGTTTGGACTGTTTAAAAAACCGAAACTTGTTAAACTGAGAGGTCTCAGTGAAAATAAAAAGTATGGAATCGCGGCAACGAGCCTTAAAGAACTGCTTAAGAAGGGGTGTAAAATGTTGCAGGTGCAGTTTTTAAATATTAGCTTTAATTCAATTAACCATCATAATCCAACTCAGGCTCAGATAGTCAGCTAACGACGCAGCTAACGTTAATCCTCCATAATTATTGCTTGCTTGCTTGCCCATTGAAAGCTGGCAAGATGGTTTAATGCTGCTAAGAAGTGACTATGTGCCAGCTATGTGATTTGAACCGTATGTATTCTGCGATATAGGTTCTAATGATGTTTATTCATTCCTGTATCAGGTCCCGTTGCCAGGTTCACGTATTTGCTTGTACGAAGATGGAACAGAAGTGACAGAAGACTACTTTAAAAACCTTGCTGTCAACGCAGAACTTGTTCTTCTCACCAAAGACCAGAATTGGAAAGGATGTGCGTACTCTTTATAACAGTAAAATAGTGAACATTCCTTCGCTCTTTGTGTGCGTTTATCAGTAGTAGACGGTAAATATAAGACTTTAACGCGCTTCTTTAAACTTCTTAATTGTTCACTTTTTATTTAGGGCATAAATAAGTTCTGACACGTGTTTAACGTTGTTTGTTTCATTAATTAATAACTGAAGGAGTAGCAATGGTATTACTTTACCATTTGTCTGTGATATGCAGCAATGAATACAGTACAGTAATTCGTATTTACATAAACATTTATCTAACAGTACATCGGTTTCTTAGTTTGGTCAGGAGCCTAATGAGAGTTACTATTTAAAGCTATCAGTAACGCTGACTTTTGTGAGTTGTGTTGTTTGAAAACGACATTTTTCCACTTTATGCCTCTACAGTTGTCTGTGACATCGGCTTTTTGCTGGGCTTCTCGGATAGACACGCAGATATCCTAATCGAGTCGGCACAGGATTTACTCATGGACGAGCACTCAGAGAAGAGGCGCAAGATCCTAAGGGATCTCCTTCATAACCTTAAAGATAACTCCGAAGTTGAAGAACGAGAGGAGGACGAAGACTGGTTCCAAGGTAAGGTTTTATGCATTTTATAAAGAAGCAAAGGGCAAGATTCAACAAGTGGCCACTGCGAGCGTGCAAATTACACACAGGGAACAAGGCACAGTCCGGGAAGGGAATGCGTCTAATTATCATAATAGTTACCTTTTATAATAATAATTAGCTATGTCAACGTCCTTTTTGTGCTTTACAATCAGTCAATAATGACACAGTGGTCCAGACAGTTCCTCAGCTTCAAAGACTGTCAAACGGTGCGTCAACAAAGCTGCTACAGCTCACTAGTTATTTAAATGGATCACTCCATTGTTGGATGAAAGGAGGAGAGGTGAAGTGTTGCACATGTGTTTAAACTGTTTTTAAGATATCATCATGCATGTTATATTTTGTGTTAAGTTTTAATCGGTGTGATTGGTTGTATTATTATTGTCTCATTCCATCCTGTATGTAACCATTTCAGGGATTGAGTCCAGATTTAAGACGAAGTCTGCTTACATGAGGTTCAACTGTGAAAACCGAATACGGGGATATATGAAGGATGTAAGTTTGAAAAAACTGTGAGCAGTAATTTCTCACTGTAAACCTGGTGATTAAATTATCATAAATACCCAAATTGCACATACAGTCCTTGATCAATACATAAATTCCATAAAATTGGATATTCCAATATATGACCAGATAGTAATAAATTTAACAAAGAGCATAAAGTGCTCAGAGGACTTCCATGTTTTATTCTTAGATTGATGTTTAATTAATTTACACATTATTCACCAACAGTCGAGTAACTGTATTTGTATGCATGTTCTATCTCCAAACAGTTAATTACCATTTAATTTCATTTATATTGCCTTCTGTTCAGGTTGATGGATATGCCTCAAATATCCAGAGCGCCAAGGTACAGAGGCAGTACAAAGAGATAGTGGACTGCATGGTGGAGAAGTTGAAATCCGCAAAGCATAATGGATGTTACTTTGACAGGAAAGAGAAGGAACCCAACCGTCTTTGCACAAAGGAAGGCTGGTTTTCCTGTCAGGTAAGGCGACTAAATGAACCGGGGGACCTGAAATATTCCAAAAAGATCATGAGTTCACTCTTTGCCATCATTGGTTTTTGCCCACTTCACTAATTGAATTTGACTGCGGGTCTTCTAGGGTGCATTTGACCAAGAAAAATGCTCGTCTCTCCACTCCATAAACCCTTATGGGAATAGAGAGGGCAGAATCCTTTTCAGCACCTGGAATCTTGACCACAGGTCAGTATGTTGATCACAATTCACCCTCTGTTTATCTACATTTTACAGCAGAAATGTCAAAACCCATACAGTTGCTCTAATATCAAGGATAGCCATGCTTTGCAATAGATGATTCCCCACTGTCTACACTTGGTGACCAAATGGACGGTCATTATTGTTAACAGGAAATGTGACATTGACCACAGAGCTACAAAGGCCATTATTTTATTCTCAATTGCTATATTTAATTTACATAGCTCTAATAATACTTGCAAGACCTAGAAATTAGGAATGCGTCTTTAATCATTAGTAGGAAAGTCATCACTTCTGTAGTGTAAAATTACATGGGCTTATTTCACACAAAAACATCTGATCATAATAGCATGCACTGTTGCCATGTCCCAAATTGATCGGCATTGGAATTACTGACCAACCGTTCACATAGGCAAAGCCTACTCACCAGAAACGGACAGTGAACCCTGCAATATCTTGTAATCACAATAGTACTGGTCACATTATCCCTTATGAACCTTTCCGGCAAAATTGAAATTGAAAGTTGTGATAATGTGATATTAGTGAAAGCATATAGATGTAGCACTTTAGCTTGCTTTATTAAATAGTCTTTGTTAAGCAAACCCCCAATTTTACTTAAGATATAGATTTTGAATGTGATGTATCCTAAAATTGCCTACTTTTACCCGGGTTTACTGTGAAAGAATATTAAATGTAATTTGTCAGAGGTGCATTCAAAGCAGTAACCATCGGGTTAAAGATTTGCGAGTGCACTGTGCCAGGTTTCACTGTTTCAACTCTTTTTAAACTGTTTAAGGATTGAGAAGAGGCGAACCATAATACCTGCTCTTGCCAGAGCACTACGAAGTCACAAGAGCAGCGACATAAACTGGGAGTACTTCTACAGACTGCTGTTCACGCACGAGAATTTGAAACTAGTGCATATCGTTTGCCACAAGAAGAGCACTCATGACTTGCTCTGCGATAGCAGGAAAATTTACAAGCAAAAAAAGAAAAGAAAATGAATACATCGGTTTATTATTTGTGTTATTGAAGCAAGGAATTCTCAGGAATAAGCTTTTATCTTTCCTTTTTTTTTTGAAATACAGTATTCCGATTGAAAATGGGACTTTTTTTATATAAAAACTTGTACTAGCAGAGTGGATAATTTTATGTATTTATAAAACTTAATTTGTAATGTATGCAACTGCAGAAGGCTTACATTGTCATGTAGATGCTTTGCATTGCAACTCAGATCATCTGTGCAGAGAAGTAAACCAAATGGCTTGTGCAGCAGTACAAAAGGGATTTATAGTTTCTTGCCTTATTCTTTCTTTTTGTGTTGACGTTAACATTGGTATTTTTAACACACACAGACAAGAAAAGGAGATAACTCAATACTGCAAAAATATCTGGCACATTTATTCTGGTTAAAATGGCAGTACAAAATCCATACGCAAAAGCAAATTTTTATTTTTCCAAGTCTAAGGTTTTTATACTTAAAGAACAAGTGGTACACCACTTAAATATGAATTATGAATAATTTGTGGAATATTAACCAGCATAGCTTGTAATTAAGATTATATATTTAACACATGGAATTTCAATGTTCATAACAAATAGCAAAAATAAATTTACAGTGCAGCATTATCTCCAAAGTAGAGCATGAACTTGTACATCCATCACAAAATATATATATGTATATAAAAATTTTACAGTAAGAAAAGTACATTAAGCTTCATGTTCATGGCCTCTGTAGTACTGAACTTGATTAGTGCAATTCTCTTGGGGGTAACATGCAAAGATGGCCTGCAAAATAAGTACAAACTTAGATTAGATGCAAACGATATGAACACCTTTGGCATGAGCTGTACCATTCAGTAACCACAGAACTAATTACAGTTATGTGGACTGTGATCTATCTCTTGGGCGCGAGATGAAAAACTTCGCCCATGGAAGGCACTTCTTGATTGGTCACCGTCAGAGCAGTCCATTTCTTACGATTCTTTTTGTGTTGCCAAGCCCCTGTTGATTGAAAAAAACAAGGCGCCATTCATGTAGACTCAAACATGTCTAAAACGTGCTTACAATCACACCTCGTAGCACATGCAATCCTATATACACACACTCTCCCACAACCCCCTTGGTAACGAAAAGGAAAGAAGAAAATGTGTACCTTTCACCTGCTCCCATTTGTGATGTTGCTTCCTGAATATGTAGTACTGCTGAAACTGTCCCAAAGGGAAGATTCTAGAAATAAATGGATGTTTTTTTTTAAACAAAATTCATTTCCAGTCAGTATTAACAGCACTATAGCCACCTCATTAAACCCTGTCATCATTACACCCACTTAAGCAATGCCATAATTTATACTGTGCTTACTACAAGCACAATGCCAAAACACCATCAATGCATGCATCTACAGTCCTTAGTACAAAGATCAAATATTAATTCCAAAGTGAGTATCGTTTGAATAAAATGACTATACCTAAGTATGACAAATATCCAAGAGGACTTCATTTACAAGTGTTCCTACTCTTATTTTAAAAATAAAAGACTGCATAATCAAAAGGTACGAGACATGGAGCTCCCCTATACTGTGAAGAACAGAACGGCATGCTTTGCACACTACATCCTAGCTAACAAGTATGAAATGGGTGTTCTTTTGGCACTCTGCTAGACCGTTTTACAACTAATGACCGTGCAACTAATGTACAGAGAATTCATAATCCATGTGAATACTGAAGGGCAGTGTTTGTGCTTTGTGATGGCTGACGGATACCATGTGACACATACCGCTCTGCTGCGGTGTCTCCAGGTGGCCGTCTTCGTAGATGTCATCATCGCTGTCATCTTTGGCGATGTAGTGCAATCTCCTATACTCTCTCCTGCTCATGGGCACTGAGGCAGGAGCTCTGGCTGCTGGGTAATCCTACAACAGTCAAGAAAACGCACTTAACGCACTTGTTCCTAGTTTGAAAATGCACTAATGTACGTTGCTCTGGATAAGGGCGTCTGCCAAATGACTATAATGTAATGCAATGTAAAGAAAAGGGTCTTAGTCACTACTCTGGCCTTCCATGACAAAAAGGCAGAGCAGCACCAAGTCTTCCTATCAAACCAAACCAATTTACCACCTGGTTCTACATATTATGGCACCCACTTGTTACTTTACGTTATATTGATTTAGCAGAATCTATTATTCACACCAATTTACAATGTAGGAGAACATTTGTGGATTCACCTGATTTATGTGAGTAATAATGCCAGACCAGCGAGTATAGCTACATGCAAGAAACTAACGCAAATTAACCTATGCAAAGCAATACTTACAATGTATTCCCACCATTTGAGTATTAATGGGTTTCATTTTTAAACCAAATTCCAGGTAGGTATGACTTACTGCTGTACAAAGTGTATTTAAGCTGTTCTACCTGTGAAAGGAGAACCTCTGCTCACCTGGTCGAGCTCGATATTCCCAAAGAACTGCCCAACGGGCATAACCTGATTACTGTCATCATCGAGGAAGATACTGCTGTCAACTTCAATTTGCATCTTCATCTCGCTCTCCTCTGCCTCTTCCAATCCGCCATTTACATCGCAATGCTCAACTTCCCACGCCTCTTTATCGCCCAAGTCCACCGGATCTCGGCAAGTACTTTCACGACAAAGCCCCCCCTCCCCATCGCCGTTCACCAAAAGCTGACTATTTGAGCAACCGTGTAATTCTCTACAATCCCCCTGTTTCTCGTTGTCCGGTATTCTTTCAGTTTCAGCAACTTTATGCCTTTTCGCAACACAGGGCACGTCAGCCGTCTTCAGAGACCCCTGCGAAAATAAATTATCGTCATACTTTAATTAAAAATCAGGTAGGCAGTTTTGCGGTATTTTGCCCAAAATGACTTCAAAAAACGATCTCTGGAATACTCGAGTTTACCCAGAAGAGCTAACCTCACAAACACACGTGCAGAAACAAAAAAGAATTGAAAAAAACAAACCTTATTTGAACTTTTAGTTTCCTGCCTATATACCGCCGCTGTGGATTTCCGCTTCGGTCGAGCAGAACAGCGCACCCTCCTCCCTCGAACCTGAGGAATCCCATAAGAACAGGTTTTAGACAGATCAGGGGTCATTGCTGGACATTCTAGTTGATGAAGTCTACACTTCGATGCTGTCAAAACCAACATTTTACAAGTAAAACAACGTTATTCGTGATAAATCTAAAGGCACAGCACATGCAAACTTTGTCAATGAGTCAGACCACCCAGCATAATGAGAAAGGTAAATTAGCAAGCATGGCTTTGCGCTTAATGATAAGTTAGCAAACGCTACACCCAGTAAGATCAAGGGCTAAACAGCTCACAATTTTAGCCACAGCGTATGCTAGATACTACTAGCGTTACTCCCAGTTACACTAATAGCTATCTGCTAGCTATCCATGTTAGCTCGAACCCGTTTGTATTTATCCCGTTTGCCAGCCTATAAACGAAGCCTCTCATACCAAATGGCCCTTTTTGCGTAGCTAATGCTAGTATTCACAAGCAGATAGAGGCAGCCGTGTGATGCGCTACTAACGTACTTTGCTAGTTAGATGCAATGTTAATGTTATAGCTAGTACTAACCAACTACCACGTGTAGGTAAGTAGATTTTCACTAATTTTCAACCCTTTGGATAAAAACGTTGATGTAATATAAACCGTTGCGCCACCAACTCGTCATTTGTTCGTCAAGTTGAAGCTAACATAGCTTTTCTAGCTAACTAAAACTTCAAATGATTAACGTCAAATTAACGCTAGACTACATTTAAAGTTAGTGCTGTAGCTAGCTGGCTATTGGCAACTCACTATCGCAACAGAAGTAATATTAGTTGTAAATCTCACCTGCTTCCGTCTCATGGTGAATTGACGGTCCCTAACAATTTCACTTTTCCGTAACACTAAACTAAAATAAAACTACACGCATTAGTAACTGCGCTTGCGCTAGCTCTTACCCAAATCAACACTGCAGGCTCTTAACCAAATCAACACCACGTCATTCATGTGACCAAGGTTGCCAGATACTAATAATTTACCCCCTTAACTGGTCAACATATTAAATACATTTTCATATTTTTTTGGCATTTTCATCCTTCAAAGTATTAACATTTAATAAACATTTCTGGCAGTTGCATTGGCTTTTTGTTATGAATCTATATTGTAAATTGAAAATTAAAAGAAGCACTAACAAAAGTATTTTTAATTTTTCACTTTAATGAACATGGACATTTCTTTAATTTATATATTGTTTTATTATTTGCATATATTTCTTTGTATATATTGTTTATTGTTGGGGTAGTTTCATCTTCAAATTGGTTTATTTAAACAATGGAACATTTAGTTAATAAAAAAGATTGGAATTTGCCAGCACCAGTACAAACACTGTTTTTAAGTGGTAATTATAGTCAATTGGATTAAACATGAATGCGTAATAAATAGTAATGGTCTGTGCAAACCACAGAATCTGTGCTACGTCTACGTTCCCCAATTTTTATGTATTACAAGTTATTTGTAGCATAACATTCTTATTTGTTCTGTGAGAAAAAAAAAGTAGATTCCATTTTAAAATCAGTTTATAAAGGATTTCTGTTACATCATTACGGTGTCTTTAAAAGTTAACATGCAGTGATCTCTACGAGGAATTAGACCCAAAATTTAACCTGCAAAAAACAGATCTGGCAACCATGCATATGACGGGTTTCCAAATTCCCACCTACTTGTGGTTCAGGGCTAACTTGGGTCACAAGTTCACCAATGGAACTTCAAACTATAAATTCAGAGTAAACTACTAGTTAGCTAGCTGGCTAAATACATTGAGATAATTTATTGGATCATGCTATATATTATTAGTAGACAACGAGTTACAAGTAACGTTCTTACCGCGTCAAAATACAGTCTCACGTAGTTACTGCTATCATAGATACTAAGGTAAATGAGCTGCTACGGCCTTTAGACTACCTACCTTGGGAAACATCCAGGCGTGGCCAGACTGAGCTACTTAGCTACTTTATGCTGTGGATTTAACCGGATTTAACACATGGCAACGAAGGCTATTAACCCTCGCACACGTGTTCCGGCTAGCCACCTAAACTGGAAACGAGTTGAAGAAATTTACATTTTAGAAAAAGAAAACTCAAGAAACTGTAGGGAACTGACCGTGTGCAATGACATTTCACCTCTTCACATCTTCACTATTCCTAGCTACAAATGTAATTTTAATAATTGTTATTTTTTTTCATTTGGGCTCCCCAGTTGTTCACCGCTTGACCACATTTGTGTAGGACATGAATGAGTAAATGTATCTGTGTCACCTTTTCATTTATTTAAAATCTTATTTTTTAATGGTAAATTAACATACTGTCTAAAGTAGATTGTTTACATTACATTACATTACATTATAGGCATTTAGCAGACGCTCTTATCCAGAGCGACTTACACAACTTTTTATTACATTTATCCATTCATACAGCTGGATATACACTACTCACAAAAAGTTAGGGATATTTGGCTTTCGGGTGAAATTTATGGAAAATGTAAGTTCACGCTACAGTGATATTATACGTATCATGAAAGTAGGGCATTTAAGTAGAAGCATGCAATGGTGATTTCCTCATCTCAAACAATTTATTGAAACAAAAGCCAACAACAGTGGTGGGTATACCACAACAAAAATGTCAATGTCTCAATAACTTGTCATGTGCCCTTGAGCATCAATTACAGCTTGACAACGATGTCTCATGCTGTTCACAAGTCGACTTATTGTCTGCTGAGGCATGGCATCCCACTCTTCTTGAAGGGCGGCCCTCAGGTCATTGAGGTTCTGGGGTACAGAGTTACGAGCCTCTACACGGTGAGTCAGCTGATCCCATAGGTTTTCTATGGGATTCAGGTCTGGAGAAAGTGCAGGCCACTGCATTTGAGGTACCCCAGTCTCCAGCAGCCTTTCCCTAATGATGCGACCTCGATGAGCTGGAGCATTGTCGTTCATGAAGATGAAATTAGGCCTGTGTTGTTCATGCAGGGGCACAATGACTGGATTAATGATGTTATTCAGGTAGTATGGGCTTGTCACTGTACCATTCACAAAGTGTAGGGCAGTTCTGTATTGACTAGACACACCTGCCCACACTGTAACACCGCCACCACCAAAGGGTCGTCTGGTGACAACAGTGGCTGATGCATAGCGCTCTCCTTGACGTCTCCAACATCGTTGGCGGCCATCATTTCTGCTCAACGTGAATCGACTTTCATCAGAGAACAGCACTGAGGCCCACTGGTCCCTCGTCCAGCGTAAATGCTCCCTGGCCCATGCAAGACGATGACGCCTGTGCCTGGTGGTGTGGTCAGGTACCCTTGCAGGTCGTCTAGCACGCAGACCACGCTGATGTAAACGGTTTCGAATGGTCTGACGTGACACTTGGGTGCCTCTCACCTCCCTTAAATGTGCCTGGAGTTGAGTGGCATTCATCATCCGGTTCCGCAGGGCACTGTTCACAATGAAGCGGTCATCAGTGTGGGATGTGGCCAAAGGACGTCCACTTCTATGCCTTTCTGTGACTCTTCCAGTCTCTCTGTATCTCTGTTGCAACCTGCTGATGACACTCTGTGACACTCTAAGCTCAGTGGCCACTTCCCTCTGAGAACATCCTGTTTGAAGCCTCGCAATGGCGAGGTACTGTTGATCAATTGTTAGGTGTCGTCTTGGTCTCATGATGTCAAAATGTGAACAGCATGATGAAGAGGACTGTTTAAATACCAATTCTAATTGAACCAGGAAATTTATTGGTCGATTCATGGATCAAACACCTGTTGTGAATTTTGCCGTTCAGCTCCTTGTTAGAGAACAGCAAGTTGTGCAAAAAGTACTGAAACATTGAATAGTTGGACATGTGCATTCAAAAGTTTAGAGAAGGTCAAATTAATTTCACCTGTAAAGGTTATAGTGCATTTTAGGTTCATCCTGAAATTTCACCCGAAAGCCAAATATCCCTAACTTTTTGTGAGTAGTGTATACTGAAGCAATTCAGGTTAAGTACCTTGCTCAAGGGTACAACGGCAGTGTCCTACCTGGGAATCGAACCTGCTACCTTTCAGTTACAAGTCCAGTTCCTTAACCATTATACTACACTGCCACCCATTTGTGTAACACTGTTGTCAATTTGCTACTGCACTCTTGAGCAATATTCTCATCTCGAATGGCCTCAGTAGATTGGATTGCAGATGGATTGCGAGTTGATTGGGGGGGGGGGGGGACTTCCTTTATGTTATTCCTGTATACTGTACTCCTTTAATTTCCACCCAGATCAGTCAATTGAATCAGTTCACTTCGTGCACTGCCCACAGTTCAATAGTAGAAATAAAATTTTAAAAATGTATAAATACATTTTAAAATAATAATAATAAAAAATAAAAATAAATAAATATATATATATATGTGTGTGTGTGTATATATGTATGTGTGTAAGTAAGATATAACCCATAAGTATAAATCAAAGTTCATAAACGGAGTATATGGTACGCCAATGAGGTTGCAGTTTGACTCCCAGGTGAGGCACTGCCACTTGAATCCTTGAGCAAGGTACTTAACCTGACTTGCTTCAGAAAATATCCAACTGTGTACATAGTTGTATATGAAATATAAGCTGCATAAATCGTTCTGAAGAAGAGTGTCTCCTAAATGCCTAAGTACTGTGTAAATGCAAAATGCCGTTTCCTTAGTGGCCATCAAACAGCAAAGCTATTTTACTGTTCAGCCAGCAGGTGTCGCCATTGTCAGAGAAGCAAGGGGAACAGTTTGCCTGGTTTACCTATTCCCAAGTAAGCCAGGCGTTGTTTCAAAAATAAATGAAGTTGTGTACTTTTCCAATAGGTATAAAAACTATTTTGGTGGAGGACAGTGTTCTGGAGAGATAAATGTGAAGCGATGAGTTTTCTGCCGAGCAAGAACACCAGACAACCAGCAGTTTATAAGGTTTAACCCAATGGTTACAACCAATTCAAATTTCTGTGCTAATCCCTTTGCAGTATAGCCCTATTTTTCAGGAAATTGAAAATGGTTTAATAGTTTAAGAGTTCAGATTAAATAAATTATAGGACAAGGAACTTGAAATATATTTTTTAATTAATGTCATGAATAATTGTTGGCTCACCCCATTGCTCCAACATCAGTTTGGGAGGGCACACCATTAATATAGAACCATAGATGTGACATAATGTCATAGTTAATGGCACAATTTTTGAGACCATACCCAGGTAAGATGGTGGCCAGTAACCATGGTTTTATATCTATGAACCAATCATCAGCTATCTGGCTTCTGAGACCCGATTATGACATCACAGTTGGTTAGAACATACATGACACTTTTGCCATAGGTTCCTATTATAGCTGTACCCAGGTAAGATGGCCGCCAAATTGTTCAATTTCAGAATTCCAAATTACTATTACATTACATGATATGTCACATCTATATCTATGGAGCACACATCCTGTTAAAAGCAGCCAGCCACCACTTTTCACTTAGTGATTCACCAGCTTCTTTGTTGCATGAAGACTACAGCTATACATGTAGATGCCCAGCCAGTCATTAACTAGCATGGTTTAGATTCAATGTGGATAGTGAGGTGTATCACTTCAAACAAGTGCCATCGATGAATATGTCACCCAAGAGCCCAGAGGTGGAATTTGATTTGATTTCATTTTTTCAAACGTGAAAACAATTGCTAGAAAGTGTTGGGGATATAGTAATAGTAAAAGCAGACCTAACAGTCTGCGGCTGCATTAGCCTACACCTTCAAGTAATTATTGGCAAATTTAAAAGTAAAAATCCATTGATATTCACAGTTTTTCGTCTACTTTTAATGATATTGCAACATATTACTACCATCAAAACAACTATGAAATAAAATAATCTAAAATTGGGATAATGAAATGAGATTAATGCTTCAGTTGGTGTAGTACATTTCACTCTGCATTCTGCAACATAGCCTACTTCCTTTGCCGTAGAATTATCATGTCCTTCCAAACCATCTAAAATGTAATAGTGGGGTGGAAAATATGACATTCTCATGAATACTTAACATCCTATTCATGCACATTTATATGCTACATTAAGCCTAGTATATTAAACACTGGAATTAAAAAAAAAAAAAAGGTCAAAGCCAGGTCGGCATTTTAAATTCGAATTTTCACAGCAAATAATATTTGTGTATTTATGTCCTATTTATAGTAGAGGTAAAACACACTTATTTCGTCCATCGTCTCTAAAACCCGACATTTTCAGTCTACAAACAGCCATACCAAGCCTTTTGTAGCCTGCTTAAATTAATTACAAGATCGCTATTGTGTGTCTACTTTAAAGCCGTTGGGACACGTAGGTTGCGCTAACACATTGCCATCTGTGATGTGAAAGGAGAAACCTGCCTGTCGCAGATAGGTGTTGTGGAGTGGGGAGGGCTAAGATCAAGGCAAAAGAGGAGACCGAGAGAAGCAATTAGCAGACGCGGCTGGCCGGCTGCTCTCCCGTTGGACGGCTGAACAAAGAGGAGGATGAAAGGGGAAAGGAATAGTTGAAACTCACTGTGAAAGGGAGGTTATAAACGCACAGCAAACAAGAAGGGAAAATCAAGTATGAGACGAGATGTGACCAGTTCCAGAGTGACATTCGCAAAACGGTCCTTCCCTTTTAACGGATTCTGTGAACAGTAGCCTAGTTAGCCTATACGGTATGCCGGACTCGATGCGCACTTTTTTACATCGCAAGATGTCGCTAAGTTACACAGGGCGATAGGCTAGGCTACTTCCCTCAGGCGCAGTAGGATGCAATGATGGACTTGTGCGGAGAGAAGAGGTGAAACAAGGCGAATGTAGGCTACAACAGGAACATAATGAAAGAGTAGAAAATATGGGTTTTTACACCACACTCTTTCGTACTTTAGATATGGAGTATTTTTTTCGACGAAAAAGAGTACTGAAAACTCTCATCAGTTTGTCTTTAGCTTTTGCCACTTTGTTGATGATTCAAAAATTCAAGTTTGTGGAAGATAACGTTAAGGATCATCTGGTGGTGAAAACCAGAGTAGCCACCGGCTGGTTCGAGGCTGAAAGCGATTTTTACAAAAGCAATTCTATCATTAAGGGCGCTTTGGGAAACAATTCACCCCCTGGACTTGTAGAAAAGTTGGAGGATGTATTCGTTTCTAATACGACTCGGATGGCTTGGGATGTGGATGCGATTAACTGCAGGGAAAATTTGTCTGTGAAGAAAAAGGATTGGTTTCGGCGACTAGATCCAAGATTCCACCAGTTCGTGCTTCACAGGCACTGCAGATATTTCCCAATGCTGATAAATCATCCGGAGAAGTGCCGAGAGGAAGATGTGAATTTACTGATTGTGGTGAAATCTGTAATAGAGCAACACGACAGACGCGAGGCTGTGCGCAAGACTTGGGGTAGGGAGCAGGTAACCAATGGCCTTAAAATAAAGACACTGTTTCTTATAGGTAGTCCATCCACGGGCAAAGATGCCAAAAACCTTCAAAAGCTCATCCAGTTCGAAGACAGGATATACGGAGACATCTTACAGTGGGATTTCATGGACACTTTTTTCAACCTCACTCTAAAAGAGGTGAATTTCTTGAAATGGTTTAACACTTATTGTCCTCAGGTAAAGTTCATATTCAAAGGGGATGACGATGTGTTTGTGAACACAAACAATCTAGTGGAACTTGTTGGTTTTAAAACAGAAGAACGAAAAGTGCGCAATTTATTTGTTGGGGACACCATTTCCAAAGCGATCCCCATTAGGAACAGACAGAGTAAGTATTATATTCCTCGAGAGTTATTCGACAAACCTTATCCACCTTATGTTGGTGGTGGGGGATTTTTAATGTCATCGGATTTAGCCCGAAGATTATTTTTAGTTTCCGAAGACTTGGAGCTTTACCCAATTGACGACGTGTTTCTGGGCATGTGTCTTCAGAGATTACGGGTTTCCCCAGAGCTCCATCCAGGATTCAGGACTTTTGGCATAATGAAGCGCAAAGTCAGCCCTATGAACAGTGACCCCTGTTTTTTCCGAAGCCTAATTGTAATCCATAAACTCAGCCCAGTAGAGTTACTCAGGATGTGGAATATAGTGTATGATAAAAACCTAATTTGCGCCAAAAGGGTTGTACTCTGACTGTTGTCATTTTTTTGTGTGGTTTTCCATGACTACATTTTGATTTTGAACATTCTTTTCTTTTTTTAAGTGTATTGGCATAGCCTATGTCCTGCTATCAGAGATTCGCAAATACACACCTTCCCTAGATCCCTGGTGGCTCAGACAGACATCTGTGACCAGTAATCTGTAACCACTGTTTTCTGTATCAGTAAAATGATGGAGCCTAAACTATTTAAATCACAGACTGGACTGTATACTGCAGCCAAATAACTCATATGCACAGTGTAGCTTTTTTTAAGATGCAGTGGCCAGCGTTGATTGCTGCACACTGAATGTTTTCAAGTGAATTGGACTTGCACCTCCCTCATGGTCGTGCTTGGAGGCACTAGTCCACTCACTCGTCCACTGGAAGCACAGTAGACCTCTGTGACTGAATTCAAAAATACGCAAACTGCTCCCCTGAAACCAATGCACTGTCTGTTCACTGGTTATGAATGGGCAGGGATGGGAAAAAAAAAAAAAAAAAGTAAACAAAAAACGTTTTATATGAATTATGTATGTTGGACTGTTGTTGTTGTTTATTTTCGGTTCAGAATTGTAACCAAAACTATTTACCATTGATAAAGACCAAGAGTTGATCTTACAATGATGATATGCACATAATGACGAAAGCATGTAAAACCGTCATAGAATAACACGCTAGAAAGTAAAACTCGAACCAATTGAACACATTTATAAAGTAATAATAAAATATGTTCCAAATGTTAAGGAAAACTTAACTCCTTGTTGCCTTGTCACAGTTTCTATATTTTTACTTTCCCTGTCTATAATATTTAATGTGAGTATTGGAACATTTTGGTCCCATAAATTTAACTGATTGTTAATTATTCATTGATTGTTGGAGCTCTGAGGATGAAATACTCTTTTTCATTCCAAGTTGACTTGGAAAAGAAACATTTTTTGTGGGAAGTAAATCAAGCTATATATTCTTCAATGACATATTTTTGCTGAGTGAAATGTTGTATAACATATAGATGGTTTAATATATTTTCTGGAATGTAAATAGCAAATTTCTGTAGACAAAACGACTGAAAATGTATCTACCTGAGAAAGGTGATATAGTTCAGCCCGTGAATGATCAGCACAAAGGAACATTTGTGCTATTGTAGTCTTAATAAATAAACATCCCTCCCCACAAAGATTGAGCGTACATTATACTTTCCTGGTAGTAAAGAAATGTTTGCATTCTCGTGTAACATTCAAACTGCGCTCAAAGATGAATGTTATGTTGTGTATTTATTTGGTTATTGTGATAGAAATGCAAAAAGAAATGACAGCTGATGTTATGCAAAGTAAGAAATGAGGTGCTAGTTTTAATGCCCATGTTTCTAAAACAACAACTCAATAATATCAAAATTATTTTCCAGCTTGGCTGTGTAGCTATCTGTATCAAAAAAAAAAATCAATAAAATAACCTTTTGATATTGATATATTTTGCCTCTTATTTGTTTTACAATGTATACTATAAAACTGTTAAAAAAAACAAAAAATAAAAAACTGCTGTTGTAGACCTTTGTGGAAATTAATGCCCTCCAGTTCATACGGATAGCTGGATACAAAGATATTGTTTGACAAGTTTGCCGGCAGACAGATTAGAATTATGTTTCAACGCTTGAATCGGAGCCTGAAAATACTGTCCTGTACATATGAAATACAGGTTAGATGCAAGTTGGAGAAAGGGTTTTTATAAAGTTTATATTGACCACTGAGAGTTCAGTCAAACACTGGAGTCTATGAGTAAGTGCATATCTTCAATGTGCACTGTGATCTCTATAGGAATACTGCTACTACATTACTGATCTAAATGGACAAGACACTGACATGCATAAGGAAGTCATTTTATTCAGTTTTTTTGTAATTAAAACATAAATCTCTGTGTATACAATAACATTAAATATAAAGAGAAACACAGGTTACAGAAGATGCTTACAGTCAGTCTCACCATTTCTCAGTTATTCAATAAAGAACATCTGAATATCATTACTTTGGACATCTTCAAATTATTCATTAATGAGAGAACTAATATCTTTAAAAATATACAAGTACATTTTTATTCACCAAAATGCTACAACAAAGTATAGAGCCTTACATATTCATACATTAAACGAAGTGCAGATATCTTTAGTACTGTGTGTAGTTGCTAGTTTTTCATGCTTTTGTTGAGCATTATACCTTTGATAATGTCTTTCTACCTGGACTACCAAACTGTTTATAATCTAATGTAGACAAATATCCCATGAGTGATTATCTGAAAAGAAAGTGATCTAATACGTTCCACTAAATATAAACCCACTCTTGAATCTGTACAATGTCACTTCCTTCCTGGAATCACAGAAGCTGTGTGGCAGCAAATCTTACACATCTAATCTAAAATGGATGTATTGATCCGTTCATCCATTATTTCTGAAATTAAAGCAAATACTTTGATACTTTGCATTTAACACTACACTGCATGCAAAAGTGTATGTATGTATGTGATCTATTGTTATTGTTATGACAACTGATGTAAAAATAAATATAAGCAAAATGCATGAGAGTATTCAGATCATGGTGTTACCTGAATGGCAGCAGATCTGTGCCTTATAACAGAATAAACTGACTATAAAAAAAGTGACTTGTGCGTTCCTACTCATACACGCTTCTTGAACTCTCGCAGTGACACAGAACAGCCTGAGGAAGCAATCTAACATAATAATTTCTGTGGAAATATTCTCTTTCATTTTAGGAAAAACATGGACAGTGAGGAATTTACGGTTGTTCTGATGGAAATAATTATTACTATGTGATTATTACCTAGTAGTTTGACAGTGACGTGTTTCTTCTTCACCACTATCGCCTGGGTAACTCCGGATAGACGACTTGAGCATCCTCATAGGGAGTGGTACAAGGAATGAGCTTCCTGAATCTACATGCTCTGTGTCACACTAGACTATCCTAAATTACACGCATCCTGTAACCAGATAAAACCTGTGAGCACTCAACCGATTGGACGTAGTGCTATGACAGTAACTTTTAAATTTATTTTAAAACTTTATACATCCGTGTTCTTATAGGTTTAAAAGTCCCGGTTATAGCCCATTATTTTTACTGATAGCTGGGGACAGTGAACTGGAGTGGAGCAGTGATTACTGTTAGAGAGACAGACTGTTTAGAGCTTCTCTCTCTCTCTACTAAGTGAAAGAGCTATGGCCAGACTTGGATGAAACCTAGTAAAATTATTGTCCTTGGGAATAGAAATATTTCAGGATTTTACGGCTTCTACAACCAGTGACACAGGTCCCAAGCAAAGACTCCCTAGTGACAAGTTATTTACGGCGGCCATGTTGTTTTTCAGACGTATGAACAAAGGTAGACTGTGCTGCCCTGAAACTGTAATCATAAACAATTTGCGTAAAAATGAGATACTCATTCTAGAAAATAAGTACTTTGTTTGTATAAGAGCTTGATATATGAAAGCATTTGATTTTAACGTGTCGTGCCTTTACTGAATGTCTTAATCATCTTCTTTTTTTTTCACCCACCTCAAATGTATATCCATATCAACCCAGGATTGTGACACAATCTATTTCTGGCTAGAGCTATGAGGTGGCTTGGGAGCAGTGAGGCAGGCACATGGATTGCACCATTTCTTTTGTTCATGAATTACAGTATTTCAGATATACAGTGAGCACCATAATTCATTGGACAGTGACACATTTTCTGTTATTTTGGTTCTGCACTCTAGCACTTTGAGTTTGAAAGGATACAATGACAATGATTTAAAGCCTTGTGTGCTTGGGACATTAAATGTATATATACACATATATTCCAAAATAGATATTAAAGCTCAGTACTTCCAGGAATGTATCACACTGTGACGGTGCACGCACACTAATTCTGAATACCTGAAACGTAGGTAACAACTTCGTCAGCAGTGCTACATTGTAAGTAAATGAGGAAATGAGGAAAGGATACAATCTCAAAATAAGATTAAAGATTAAGGCTAAATATATCCCTGATTTACATCTTGCCTGTAAACAAAACACCTTAATACTGCTAGAAGTTTTTTTATTTTCATTCTTTGGGGGGGGGGGGGGGCTTTCAATAACATGTGAAAGGAAACAATTGTGCTTTTGGCGCATTGACTCTGCATAGTACATCATACCCCAGAGTATCACAAGCCACATTTCATCCAGTCTAATGCCTCGTACACATTACAGGATTTTACACCCATGATTTCGCAGTTTTCAAGATCTTAAGAAAATCCTCAGTCTCCGCACCAGCCTCCGTCGGCCGTGTAATGTGAGACGGTCAGAGACTCAATCGCAGCTCCCCCGATCCAGTCTTAAGCTAGTCTGAGACTCTTGCAAGAATATCAAACTGTTTCGATTTGATCACGTCTTTAGGCGTGACTCGTGTAGTGTGTGTGACCATAGCCTGTGACTACGTGTGTAGTGTGACCGTTCCTAGGATGGAAATACCAGCTATTTTTAGGGCGGCAGTGTAGTATAATGGTTAAGGAACTGGCCTTGTAACCGAAAGGTTGCAGGTTCGATTCCCAGGTAGGACACTGCCGTTGTACCCTTGAGCAAGGTACTTAACCTGAATTGCTTCAGTATATATCCAGCTGTATAAATGGATAATATGTAAAAACATGATAAAAAAGTTGTGTAAGTCGCTCTGGATAAGAGCGTCTGCTAAATGCCTATAATGTAATGTAATGTATAATGTAATTTTTATAAAAAGGCTGTCATTAAATGTGAGATGCTCTCCGTTGTTAGGATTTTGAAAGTCGTGTAGCGTACAAGAGGCACAACAGGCATCTTAGGTCCAATGAAATTTCAAAAACCTTACCTTCATCAGAGTAAGCTAATTTTGACTGTGTGCTTCCAACAAGGCCCTAGTGCAGTTAGTTGGGTTTCTAAAAGGGAAAAGGGTATGCTATAAAAGCTATCCCTCCATTAAAAAGTGACTAAAGGGTATGCTATAAAGCAATCCCTCCATTAAAAAGTGACTAAAGGGTATGCTATAAAGCTATCCCTCCATTAAAAAGTGACTAAAGGGTATGCTATAAAGCTATCCCTCCATTAAAAAGTGACTGCACCGAACATCCAAAAGGTATGTTGTTCCTTATCAATTCTCTAGTAGGCACCCACACGGAAAAGTGCTTCCTTTTTAAATATAAATGAGTGAATTTTAAATATTCATACAAGCTATGTACAAATTATATTGATATGTACCATTACATTGTCCATGTAATGTAAATATTAATGGATCTGCACAGTGATCTGGTGCCTGTGTGCAGGCCTGCGGTCTCTTGTTTGTAGCTTCAAGCAGCTTAGTATTTACTCTCAACATTTCAGCTTGTCTGTGTTCATTCAATATAGTCGGCCCAAGCTAGCTAGCTAATTCTGCATATACAATTTATCATGATTGGATCTACAGATCTGCAGCAATACACAAAGTTTTCCCTGCTTCATTGCCCGCTGCTGTGCATAAGTATTGCTATTGCCTATACATTTAATTTTAGTGGGTTGATACTTTCTTGTGTCTTGAAGCCTCATATGGAGATATTAAAACAGACTTGTAGAGAGTAAGAAATCAAGAATCTATTCAGCAGTTATTAATTTGGGGGGTATGTGTTGTGCTGAAGTCAGGGTATGACATTCAAGTGAAGATTTCTCAGCTGTTAAACTATCTCTTTGCTTTTCAGTATGTCTACCCATTAAACGGTAAAATAAGGAATAACATTACAGTTGAGATTTTCGCTGATTGCCCGGTCATATAAAAAAAAGTATAAATATTCAGTATGCACAGAAATAAAAGGAGTACCAGAACCGAGGAAGTCACACAGACAGCTACTAGTACAATGTAAACACACAGTGTAAACTCAAGTGCGCAGTAAAGTCTTCTTAAAACTGCACAGTCCTCAGTCCCTTTAACCGTCTGTTTTGGCAGACTGGTGCTCTAAACTCCCCTGGAGAGATTTATGAGGTCACCGCGGGGCTGGTGTTTTGGTCACCGGATTTTTGCGCATTGCCAGGGCCACAGTGTCTGCGCACACAGACAAAGGACCCAGAAGAAGGGGAGGGCTGCCGGCCTCGCTGAGGCTCACCGTCTCACTGGGTTCTGCCGGTTTGTCCTGCTGCCCCTGGCCTTAGGGGCAGGAATCCGGCTTCCACTGGGCCCAGATCTGCCCTTTGCCCCCGCGGTCACCTGCTTTGTAGTGCCAATCTTTCCTGATCAAAGAGAGGGGGGCAGTTTATCAGCCTCGACCTGGCAGTGAGGTGGGCTGTGCATCTCACTGAGGAATGAGTGTTTACCCACGAGAGCCGTGAAGCGTCACACTTTCCAATGTCTCCAGCCCCCATGTTAAGCATTCACAGCCCTTAGCCTTTATTGTCAGGGTAAATATCTCAACACCCATTACACTGAAGGCTGGGGATGACAATAGCCCAGTGAGCAGTGTTTTTAATCCTTTAAAAGTGCTACGATTCTCATGCTAACGAAGGGCCCTTTAGACTTTAAAACAACAGCTTGTTCCTTCAGCTCACTGACTACCGTTAAAAAAAAAAAAAAAAGACAGAAGTATATTTACAAACATGTTATAATCAAATATGTTGATTAGCCATGTGCACTGGTGAATACTGAAAGATGAAAATGATCCCCTTGTACAAATCCCTGCGGGGTTATTAGACCGCAAACAAAGTCGCAGTAAGCCCAGTCAGCTCAAATGTAACGGTAAACATGCTAATCCCATACGCGGTAGGCACGGAGCGAGAGAGGTGAGCAAAAACACGCTCGCAGCTCCAGGCCTCTGTCCTGCCCGCACGGCCTAAGGGGATGAATGCTTTACCTTGTGACTGCTGCACTCGCTGGAGTGCTGCCGTCCTCCTCGCGTTCTGTTTACAGCCCTCTCTTCCCATGAGGTGAGATTTCCAGGCCTGCGGACAAAGCACAAGTCAGCTCACTGGGGCTTTCTCCCCCCCCCCCCCCCCCCCCCCCCCAGCCCTATTCCGGTGACTTTATATTCAGGGGTCTAGTGACCACGCTACTTCTGACATTGGGCCATTCGTTTATTTTTTATTAGCTCTTAACGTTGAGCTTCGGCCTGTAAAAAGAGAGGCCTTCATGGAATTCACTTACTTTCACCAGCATGTAAGGGGTTAAAATAAATACAAAAAATAGAAAGCGAATGAATAAGTGAGACCTTTGAATTACGTGAGTTTAGAATCTCTGTGTCAGACACCACACTCCTGTGATGTAATATGACTCTGCAATGTGTCTGGCCAACCAAAGTTCTTGGGGGTCAGCTCCACCGGGGGATTTGAGGAACGAAGACAAGAATTCTTCTGGTAGGGTCAAAATCACCGCGTGATGAAACAGAAATCCCATCAAGCTGGGCAATCGCACAAAATGATTCATTTTACAAGCCATGTGGAATTCACCCATTGATGTGGAAGGTTTGCAATAGCTCACTTCCTGGCTTCCCAAGATGCTGTGCACGCTACCATAGGCACTGCGAGTGAGAAAGGAGAAACTTGTATTCAAGTAAAATGTATTTATTTAGTCAAGTCACTTTAAGTGATCCTTTACTATACCATTTGGGGTAATTCATTTCATTATAGTTTCCATGCCACAACAACAACCATTCAAGCTAGAAAATGGTCATCGTTCAGTAAATACCAAAGAAAAATGCCTTAAAACTTTGGTTCTCCTGAAGCCTGGATTGCCTCATTCCCCATCAGTTTAAACCCCGATTAAGGTCTTATGTGTTGTTTTTTTGCCCAGTGGTTGTAGGGGTATTTCATTACTGAACTGCACATACTGGAATGCAGTGAACAAACAGGTAGGGTATCGCATACAGAAAGTGGACCTCAGCTGTAAACTGACCTGCATGATTGATTAGCGCAAAAAAAAAAGAAAAAAAGTTCTACAGGTGACGGTGAAACGCAATACGATGTTTACAGATATGCTGGGACGCGCATAAATTTATTTTGACCTTTTTGCGATCCTAAAGAAATTAATTCTGAAGAGGATTAATTTTGTTGCTATTGAGTCTAATTTTTATCAAGCCATGGTGCATATAATAAGTTGTGTTTTCTAAGGGGAACATTTTCAACAACATGTGTATGTATTCAATTCCATTTTATTTACATAGCGTATTTTACTGAGGCGCTGTCGCAAAGATGATTTACAGAAAAACAGGAAATGGTGGAACCTGAACCCCCAAAGAAATCCAGGAAGTGAGGCAAATAAAAACACCCCAGTGGGTAGAAATCTCAGGAGGAATCCAGATATAGAAGGGGAGGCCATTCCCCGCTGGCCAGCCTGGTGTCAATAGGGCCAGGCCAAGCGGTAACAGAGGGACACTTTTGCTGTATTTTGCCCTAGTACTCCTGTTCTATCCAAGGCTGAGTAAAATAACAACTGGTATTATGTAAAGGCTACCTTAGACCGCAAACTGAGGGGAAAAAGTTTGGGGGCAAACAACTTCTTGGGGGTAAAATTTATAAAAAAACAGGGCGGTAACGGAGGGATGCAAAATTAACGTCTGTTTTTTACACTTTTTTTCTGACATGCATATCATACGGTTCCTGAGGTGAAAAGGGTTATCTTTCTCTTTCATATTGTACTATTACCACTTAAATATGAACATGCAAAATGGTAAGCCACTTGTGCTGCTCAATTTTTATGGGGCGAGGTTTAAAGTCAGATGGTCATGGTAACGAAGGGTCACATTTTCACCCCCCTCAAAATCATAATTCTGCCAACATTTTTCAAAACTGGTTATACTACATCAAGACACATCCCAATAAGCTTTCTTTTCGAATGTTTCCCCTCTCTAAGTAGAAAATTCATGTTAAAAAAATTGAACGGAGGGACAGGCTGAAATGAGAATCGAGAAATTTTTGAATACCTTGTCAAAAGAATTCTGTGACTTTTTATCCTAAACCATTCACTCTAATGGGATGTCTATTCATATATTCATTAGAAAAATGCTATTTATTCATACTTTATTAATAATAGTTGCTCAGTAAGACTATTATTATAGGATGGAATCGGGGAAAGTGCATCTGGTCAAGTTCATCAACCCCAATGGATTCAAAAGCCCATGACTTTTTTTCTAGTCGAGATAATTGAATAATTCAATACTTGTTCTGTACACCTTGAATGGAATGTTGGCTTCAAGATCAGGCAGATAGGAAGTCATTTCATAATGTTTCAAATTTTGCTACTGATGTTGACCTCCCCTTGGCCTGGCCCAATTGTTAAACATAAGATAAATGGTAAAATACTGGGGTAATGGGAAATCTATTGGAGCAGATAAACAAGCTGGTTAGGCTAATTATAGCCTGATATATTAAACTATCTGGTAAAATAGGAAGCCCAAGCGAAAAAATGTATATTAACATGCAGATCAGGAGAGGCAAAGTGATGCATCTAGGCCTCCTGGTTGCGTCAAGAGGCAACTTGAATCCTTCAATATTTGTTCCCGTCTTTTTTAAACCAAAACAAGCAATCTTTCATATAGTCTATTAAAAAAAAAAAAAACATCTCATTATGAGCCAAAATTTTTCTGAGTAATATTTCAAGTTCCCCGAGTACTTTCCTTCTCCCAATTCAAGAAACAAAATATGCCATTTGAACGGAGAGTGAATTTCCACGCAGCTCAGAAGGACAGTGCAGTGTTGCATTACACAGCCTGAGAGCACAAACCGAGTAAACAGCTTCCTCGTCCTAATCCATGTTCATCCCGAAGCCACCCCAGCGGCCCTCACATCTTCCTAAGCTATGCTTCTGTTGGGTCTGGGACGCGAGGGTGGGGGTGCGGGTGGGGGTGGGGGGTAGGGATAAAGGCGTCTCTGTGAGGAGGCGGAACACTGTGCCCCAGGTGTGTACACCCCCCCTCCCCCCACCACCTCTAATTATGCAGGAGGGGGGGGGCGGACCCCCGCTCCCTGCACACTGCCCTCTTTAACGAGTAGCTTACATAAAGCCACTTTCCAGCCACTGATCCCCACAGTCTGCGCCATATCAGCAGACTGACTGAGGGCCGTTTTGCCTTGTCGCTTCATCTCACTCCAGAGTTGCTGATGCTGGGTTACATTTGTTGTCGTTATTCGGTGGCGTATTTACAGCTTGGTTTCTGACTGGGACTGGCCTAAGGTCCTATGCTCTTCATTGCAGGGTATATCGGGGGATAAAGAAACAGACTGAAAAAAATGTATTTCAAAAATAAATAATAAACCTAACAATAAAACTGAATTCTTGTCAAATACTGCTGTCAAAAATCACTGGGAGAGATTGCACGAAGAAGGTTTAAGAAGGTTCTTTCCGTATCTAAAGCCCCTTTCACACATGGAACCCGTAACATTGCCGGGTTCAATTATCCGGGTAAAGTAGTGGTTTTCTCCATTCACATATAGATCTCCTATACGGATCATTTCCGTGTCAAGTCTGTTCAAACACGACCGTTCCAGATAGATTAGGCAAGGCAGGGCAAGTAAAGGATAATTCCGTTTATTTATATTTTTTCCGACTTGGATTTTTACAAATTATTTCCATAAATAAAATTATTATTACCCATCAGCATGGTGGAAATAGCTTGTTAAAATATCCTAAAATATTGTTAAGATTTCCCTCTTTTCATCTTCTTTGTGCAAAGTCTTATTTTTGTGCAAAAATTGTTGAGAGGGCAGATAAGTACCCTATTTATTTACCCCTTTTCTAGCACCACCTTTTTTTAACACAAGCCCTTCTGTAACGTAACCCTTAGGAGTTTGTTTTCCAACTGTCAGAATTACTGCAAGTATTACTGATGCAAAGTAACAGAAGCTCAAACGCAGTTGAAGAGGAAGTTTTTTCTCCCCTAAAAAATTTTCTTTTGCCGGGATAAAGATTCCGACTTTCGTCGTTATTCATGACGTCTGGGGAATTCCGTGGAATAGCCTACACTGATTGTACAGAATCGTCGTTTTGAGCTTATGTTACAAAATAAGGAACCAATGTCTCAATAACATTGTATTCACACTAGAGCCGTTCCGGACGATTTACAGAAATCTTACTAGGTCCTGATTCAGAAAAGTTCCTGAACGTCTTCCACGGAAAATCGACTCCCACTCTATTCACATGACGCAGACACGGAAGTGTTCCGGAAAATTTACGGATTAAGATGCATGTGTGAAAGGGACTGCCTCCAAACAGAAGAATATCTGTGACAGAAGTGACCTTATATCAGACAGGTCTGGAGATCAACTTTCATGTTTTGAAATAATCTTAATGTAAAAGTAAAGTCAGCAATATCCAATTTCTGTCTGTAGATCTTTTTTTCTTTTTTTTTTTGAAGGAATGCAACAGAATCTCACCTCTTCTCCAGGCATGAAATTGTCATGGCACAATGGACAGTGGTTGGATACTTTATCAGTCACAGGAGCTTTAAACACAGGGGAAAAAGAGAAAAACATAGGAAAAAACACAACAATATAGCCTCTCTGTACAAATCTGAAGAGGATGGGTTTTGTTTGACTAGCATTCGGCAGATTCTTATCTTAAAGAACATTTTATCAGAAAATGGCATGTCAGTTGTGAAGCAATGGAGGAGAATGTCACAGTAGTCACACAGGAAGATATAATTTAGTTAGACGAGTCTGCAAAATGACACTGTCTAGGTAGAAAATACATTTACAACCACGTGTGTAAAATCCTGGTACAGAAAGTAAACGTTCTCCCCAGTATTTTGTTTCAATCACCTGGATTTAGAACTAATTAGTGAAATCACCTGGCTGAGTTCATGGGTGGAAGAAACACATGGCAGGACTTTTACTTTCTGACTCCTGGATTTTACACCTCTGTTTTACAACTTACACTGATAAAAGCTATAATGCTGGTGGATAAACACTCTGTAAGTTCATGTATGAAGGCCAAACATGAAATGGTAGTTTAAAATGTATACCTTGCGGGATGGTAGTTTATGAAAGGCCATGAACAGAAAAGATCACAGATTTTATAGCACAGTCTAATGTTCGATCAACATTTTGCCATATTACAATAGAACAAGCTAGTTTGGTATTAGCACAGTCTAATGAATCAATGCTCACAAAACCTAAAAATAAGCTAAAGTTGTGTGTTTTTGTGAAATACTAGCTGAATAAAAAAAATATATTGGAGGAGAAGTCCCAGCCCTGACAGTGGCTAATATAACTGTGAAATAAGGGTCTATTGGGTACTACCAATGTCAGCAGTTGAGTCTGCCATAGACACATAAAAAAAAAGTGAAAAGTGAACTGTGATATAGTGTTTTTGCTACCCCTAACCACTATTGCATCACACGACTATAATCTTGCATTAATAATTCATCTGTCAGTCAAACCAATATGTCATCTCTCTGTACCCATTTCACTCATTCTGCCCTGAAGCTTTTTTTAATTGAAAGTAATGAAAGTAAAGCAAATTAAACATCATACAGTGTGCCTATTGTGCTAGTTAAGATGAAAGTAGAAGCATCCACATGTTCTCAGACTGAGCTCAGGCCAGATGTGGGAGTGCCATTAAGCCCCTGGGGGCCGAGCCGGGGGGGGCCGAGCTGAGGGCCGGCGGCGCAGGATCACACTCACGGTTACAGGCCTGACTCCGGCCGTGCTCCGCCAGCTCGTCTCTGGGCACGGCCTCGGCGCAGTGCTGGCACTTGGCGAACTCTCCTTTGCTCTCGCACTCCACCAGCAAGTGCTCATTCAAGCTGGAGATCTCCACAACCTGCAAAGGCACGCGGAGCTCAACTCAACCCGTCACGTCCAAAGACATGCCGCCCAGGGACTGCAGGTGAAAATTAGCCTCGCTGGCTAACTCTGGAACATTTACAGGTATGTTATTAACGTGCATTGTCCCTGACAAATAAACTAATACATTTAATTAAATTAATTAATTAAGTACCCTGACACCTGATCCAGCCTTTAAAAGGCACACCTCCCACCCTTTACCCCAGGTCAGTTCTGCTTGGAGGCAGGCAGACCCAGGGGCCAGGGCTGGCCCAGGGTGGGGCCAAGGTGGGGTCAGGGCATGGCCAAGGCGGGGCCAGGGCGGGGCAGACATGCTGTAAAGTACCTGTCTGCAAAGGTCACAGCGCCGCAGCATGGGGCAATGCTTCCAGTAGTGCAGGTCCAGCCCCTCTTCTGTGAACGACTCGTCCTTCTCCCCACAGAAGATGCACAGACTGAAACAGACCAGGCCACGCTTACCAGAACATGATCACTTCAGCTAACTCACCAAGACCCATAACTGCACCCAACCCGGGGCTGTATATATCCAATTCCCACCCCAACGCGGAATGTCCAACTGTCTGCGATCGCAGGAGCGATGAAACGCAGACCTCTGTCCGACTGAACCCTCCCATACCCTCCCATACCCTCCCATACCCTGGGCGGGGCAGGCGCCAACTGTGCGTCGCCCTGTGGAGCTAATGGCCACAGCTGGCACTGGCACGGTCTGGATTCGATCTGACAACCGTGAGGCTCATCCATGCGCCACAGAGCGCTGCCTTAACCGAATGAGCCACCCAGCAGCCTTGTGTACGCTCATACACAGGCAGTTATGCATTTTATAAAGCTAAATCGTGGACTACTTCCACAGTATAAACATAGAATGTTATCGCACTTCCAGAAGCATCCACCACAAATTTTTTATTAATTTAAAATAAATAATTAAATATAGGTTACTTACAAACAAGAACATTTTTTTTATCTTTTTGACCAAGTATGCACGGACCAAGAAGAAACAAGATAACCCAGAAAACCAGAAAAGATGGTGACTATTGTAGCACCTAAACCTGATATTAATATTTCTCAATATGGTGACAGAATACTGCATACAAACCCAATGTTTGTTACATGTTTGTTATTTGCACCATTGCCAAAATTCTCCAGTTTTTTTCCAGTACCAGAGGACAAAAGCCATTTACTACTCCTTCCCATCATAGCTCAAATGACTGATTTCACTCATTTTACTGATTTTGTTTCAGGCAGCTAAAGTATACAGAAACTTGCCATTTCTCTCCATTATCATATTACATTGCAATCACTCAGCAGACGCTCCTATCCAGAGCAATTTACAAACGTGGATAACATCAGTGTTAGTCTCAGTGCAATATCACAAAGGAGGCACAGAAGGCCTTTTTATAATCAGTGTAAATGTAACCAAACAAACCAAACATTTGTATATAAAAGTAAATACCAGTACACAGTTAACGTATCTTTACACAGCCAAACCAATAACTATTACTATTCCAAAAGAAAATCCATAATGAAAAAGAGGATATTACGCTGCAATAAAACTAAATCTGTTGATGTATAGTACATCCAAGGCTAAACCAACAAGATGCAGCCAGGGTTGAATCAACACGGTAGACTGCACCAAAACTGCAAACGCATGTTTTGATTGAAGGGGGTCATCACATAAATACATAAGAATGCTTAAGGATGCAAGGACAGTTTGGAAGCTGACGTGCCGAGGTTGATGAGCTAGTGCACCAATAACGCAACGTGAGGAAAGAGGCCTCATACAATGCAACAACACAATTCAAGAACCATTTGAAGTAGGCTGCTCAACCATCTCCATCAGTACATAACTGTTTCGTTATTTCTATTTGCTAGCAAGCAGGCTTTAAGCGTTTTTTTTATTAATAGGATGTGAAAAATAGTCATACTTCCTGTTACATTCCTTCAGTCAGATACTAGCTAGCACAGACAGCCAGAAATTAACTTCCTCTTCAGAAGAAATAGTCTTGTGGCACTTTCAGATGACTTATTCTAGAAATATTACATTTAATTGCATGCAAAGGAAACGTTTCATCTACTTTTCATCTGAACTTGGTTTTTATATGCAGCCTTTAAGATGGGCTCTGTGCATTTTGTTGAATTACATGTTGTGTGTATGCCGGATAGGATTCGAGGGCCAGATTTGAATATCCGTGAATATCTAGACCGTCTACACTCTCTCACGTTGGCAGCGGGGATCCCAGGATGTCTTTGTAAGCGGAGTGGTGGATGATGGTGGTGGGATACTGCTTTTCCCCAGGATGTCTTTGTAAGCGGAGTGGTGGATGATGGTGGTGGGATACTGCTTTTCCCCAGGATGTCTTTGTAAGCGGAGTGGTGGATGATGGTGGTGGGATACTGCTTTTCCCCAGGATGTCTTTGTAAGCGGAGTGGTGGATGATGGTGGTGGGATACTGCTTTTCCCCAGGATGTCTTTGTAAGCGGAGTGGTGGATGATGGTGGTGGGATACTGCTTTTCCCCAGGATGTCTTTGTAAGCGGAGTGGTGGATGATGGTGGTGGGATACTGCTTTTCCCCAGGATGTCTTTGTAAGCGGAGTGGTGGATGATGGTGGTGGGATACTGCTTTTCCCCAGGATGTCTTTGTAAGCGGAGTGGTGGATGATGGTGGTGGGATACTGCTTTTCCCCAGGATGTCTTTGTAAGCGGAGTGGTGGATGATGGTGGTGGGATACTGCTTTATTTTACGTACTTTTGCATTTTATTTTCTTCCTTCATTTGGGCGCCCCACCAGACGGATGGAAATAGGACGGGAACGTTAGTTGGGTAATGTTACTCCCATTTCCCTATGTTTAATTTTGGGTAATGTTACACCCATTTCCCTATCTTTCATTTGTACACTCTCTGTGTACAGTGTACACCGTAGGCACCTCAATCAAACTACTGTCTGCCCAGCCTCTCTTCACTGCCTGCTTGTGTTGCCTACACAAGTGGCAGCGCATCACTACAACAGTTAGAATTGTATATTGAAAATGGCATCAATGTAATTTGGCTTCAATACGAGTGCTTCAAAATATGAGAGACATCAAAGAAAACATAAGACCAAAAAATATTGAAATATTATATATTTTAAATCAATGATAAATGATAAATATTAACTCAATTTAACGTTTAACGTTATGTTACAAAAACTGGCTAAAATAGTGTAGTTAAAACGCCGCTCTGTGATTGAGATTGAGTTTAATTGTCTAACGAAGATGGCAAACTTTAGTTAAGAGGTAATTCTCTCCTAGGATGAGATCTTATTCTGAAAGCCTAATCAAAAACCAACATTGCCTGTTGAAAAACAAAATGGATGGTGATGATAAGAATCCCACTGAGGTTAAGACGGAGGCTTACCGGTCTAAGTAATTAGCCGCAGAAGACTGGTCCACATCTCCCACCTCTGTGGTTATGGTGGGGGGCATCTTTTTTATACCTTGAAAATAATAATAGCAAAAAAAAAAACAAGGAATTTCCAGTCATCACAAAGCAAATTCAGTAGTGAGTAACGAAACTGAGTAATTTCCCCCCTGCGAAGGACATTATAAGTGAATGTGTAGGTGTGTGTTTGAAGGAGGGTGTGCTTCCTAATACAGTACAGACCTGCCTTTACTGGCTTTGAAGACTTTCCTTTGCTATTCTCTTTCCCCTTCTCCTTCTCCTTGTCAAAGCAATTGGGGGAAATACAAAACAAAACAATGACAATGAAGCAGCAGCATGAACAATAAAGTACAAAAGAACCATTTAACAGCGAGAAAAAATACAATGAAGTGTTCAACCAAATGCTGAGACCAGTACATTGCGGGATTGCCACGCCGTAGTAACCCTCCCCATCATACACTCTGCATGTTGTTTTTTGCAGGATAAAAAAACACTAACATCAATGGAAACAGGAAGTGATGAATGAACAGGAAGTAATGTATGGCCAAACAGACAGGAGAACGAGACTGAGGCCCGTCATTAATAATGCAGCGACGGCGTTTCGACCTACGCTGATCTCCTTGAGGGCGGCCAGTTGTTCCTGGAGAGTCCGGATCTCCGCTTTCTTCTCCTTGTGCACCTCCTGCGTGATGCCCTTCTTCAGTGTCTGCACAGAGAAATGAGGGCATGTGAGGCCATCTTGTCTGGAGAGCTCCTTCCGCTGGAGCTTAGTAATGTCTGAGGGCTCGGCCCCGCACCACACATCTGACCGACACACCCGCTGAAGCTGCCAGCCTTGCATGACTCATACGTTACTCAATATCCTCACTGAGAAAACGGAGGCCGTGTCACCTTCAGCGGAGGAAAACGGCTTTTAATCACGACTGATCTCTGCATGGATCAGACTGTGGGCACTTCACTTCGGCCCCTCAGTCGACGGGAGAAAGCTTCTGGAGAGGGACGACGCTGACGTTGGCGTCGCTGTACCGGGGCCTTGCCCGCCGGGCTCCTGGGCACGGGGGGGCATGGGTAGGGAAGGCCGGGCGGGCACAGGGCGTCAGACTCACCTTGGTGCGGGACGCTCTGGGTCGGCCGTCGATCTTGGCCAACTCCTCGAAGATGTTCTTGTAGAGGATGTTCCTGCGCGTGGTGGCATCGTCGGACGGGAGGAAGTCCAGGACAGCGCTCCGGTGTTGGCGGTACATGGCCAGGATGATGTGCACGGCCTTTTCCCGCACTTCCGCGGCACTGTGGTCCAAAGCGCCTCTGGAAAACTGACACACAAATGACACTGTAATGCGCTCAGCTCCACAGATCCGTATCCTGGCTGACTCTACATTATACACAGTAATCTCTTCTTATGCAGCAAGATGTTTACTGCAGTCTGGACCAAGCTTATTGTAGTTTTACATTTTTTATTTAGTTTTTATTTTTATTAGTTTTTTAATTTCACTTTCTAATTTAGTTTAGTTTTAGTTTGTTTTCAGAGTGTGTTTATAGTTTTAGTTTATCAATCTATTTCAGTTATTAGTTTTTATTTTTATTTCAACTGATTTTAGTTTTAGTTTTTATTTTTATTTCAGTTAATAACAGTCAATAGTTGGGTTGGGGGAGAGAAAAATACAAACCCCAATTCCAAAAAAGTTGGGACAGTATGTAAAATGCACATAAGCAGAAAGCAGTGATTTGTAAATTCTCTTTTACATATATTTAATTGAAAACAGTACAAAGAAAAGATATTTAATGTTTTACCTTATCAACTTTATTGATGTTTGTGAATATACGCTAATTCCGAATTTGATGCCTGCAACACGCTCCAAATAAGTTGAGACAAGGGCAAAAAAAAGACTGGGAAGTTCAAACTGTTGGAACATTCCACAGGTAAACAGGCGATGCTATCATGACTGGGTATAAAAGGACTCAAAGTATCAAAAGACTCTTCATATCTTATTTTCAGGTACTCTTCACAAGCGATACTATAACCTCTCTGCATTTGAATGGATCTCTATGGGAATTGGGCAGTGGGACTAGAGTGGGAATTGTGGGAATTGTGGGAATTGTGGGAATTGTGGGAATTGTGGGAATTGACCCTGCAGGTTACAAAACAAATTTCTAAATCCCTGTTATTCAAGTCATGGGTCTCGAAGGCTGAGAACTGCTGGTTTTCCAGCCTCCCTTTACCTGGGAGTCAGGTGTGAAGACAGTGGCCAATCATTAGCACTAATCGTTCAGTTAATTACCTGGGAGAAAGAAAACCAGGGCCACCGCACCAACCGCACCTCCTGCTGCCTCTTTTATTGAAGAGCAGATTTCCATTTGAACAGTTTGACGCAAGTTTATGTGTAAATAAATTAAGCTGACTGATTAAATGCAAACATCAACAGTGCGTTCTGTGCACAATATTAGATTTCTAAGAGCAGAAAATCCACAGCAACTCAATGTCCTCTTTTATAAAGTTTTCTCCTGCCAATATTTCCAATATGAAGCAAATTATGTGAAATAACTTTGTATCATCACTGTCTCGGGACCCTCACTGGTCAATCGCGCGCGGTCGCTGCATTGCATATATTTCTGTACGTGATGCTGATTATTTTACACAGAAGACTGTGTACACACTTGAAAACTAAATAGGCTATCACTTGCTGCTGGAGTGCATTAAGTTATATTTCATTTTGACTTAAACCATCATAGATTCTACTCTTAATTTGTTAATTAGAAATGGAATCATTCAAGGACTACATGGTTCTGTATAACTCCATGAAATGTACTCCATCAAAACCTCATACAAACCCCACAATGCATTTCACCTGTGTTCTCTCTAAATTTGACACCGTCACCGGAATAGAGGCGGAGAGGAGCAAAGTTGACACAATCACTGTCGGGGACAAAAATTTGCTTTGATGGCAACGTAAGAACGTTGTAGCCTTTCGTGTGCTTTAAACGGGAATGTCTCTGCTTAAATTCACACTTGAGCCGTTCTGGAAGATTTTCGGAAATCTTAGGTCCTGACCTGGATAATTGTCGGAACGTCTTGCACGGAAAATCAACTCCGGCTTTATTTACACGAGGCCGACACGGAAGATATAAGGAACATTTCACGGGTTAACATGCATGTGTGAAAGGGGCTTAAAATTCCTAAAAACGTACTTTCACTGAATCACTTTTATAATTAAATAATTTTGACTGGGCCTCATTAAGTGAGGCAGGTGATCTAAATCACCATAGCTGATGAAAGGGGAAAACAGAAACCTGCTCTACTCTACAGCAGTGGACTAAGGCTGGTATCAGTATTCCCTCTGTGAAGTGTTTTTCTTTTTCAGATATTAGTGCTCTCACTTATTCGAACAGAAAGCAGGAGCAGCCTCTCTGTCCGTGCTTAACGCGACGTGTCCATTCTGCAGTTGCATTGATAGGGAAACAAGTGCAGTTCAAAGCACACATCCCTGACTCGAGACAGGCCGCCATTATTCTCCCGTCTTTCTGCACTCCTCATTTTAATTACAGGAAATTCAATCGGCTCTCCGGTTGGGCTTGGAGCACATCGCCCGGGAAACCAGAGGGGGAAGAGAAAAATTTATCAGCCCACAGGCCAGCCGGGTAACCAGCTCCTGGACTTCACAGGCCTGAAGTCCTCACACACACACACGCACACACACACACACACTTAGCAAAAGAGTTCAGCTGTAGAACAACAAAAAACTCCGCTTCTGTTTTGAAGAGGGCCAATTAAGCAGTGTGTTTGAATGAAAAACCGGTGCTTGGTCCTTATGCTAATTTGTCGCACTCAAAACCAGTAAAACAGGCATATCGTGACCCCATGAGCTCCTCGGCTGCAGTAAGGAGAGCGTCACTAATGCTATACCATCCTGCCCTGCACTTTATCTCTTCATTGATGTAAAGTGGGAAGAGGGAACAGGAAGATAAGACTGAAGATGTGAAACTCAAGTTCACCGCTTCCATTGCATGAGTTCATAAGGAAGACGAAGACCCTCCCAGCCAATACGTCACAACTGAAAAACATTTATCTACTATATGCATCGCTTATATTTGTCTCTGATTCACATTGTAAGGAAAAACAATGTTGGGCCCCCGCTGTCACTTTTAAGAGCTTTACATAATCACACCCCCAAAAAACTAGCCCATATGCAAGCACGTATGCAACAAATGCAACAAAAAAGGCGCTATAAAGACCCAGACCTAACGAGAGGGGATTTATTTTAATTTAAGGATTTACTAACGTCATAAAGGGCCTAGTGAAACACTACCCAATGAAAACAGGCGTCCACGGGAGCACTTGTAAATGGGAAGAGACAGCCAATCTCACTGCCAACTCTGTCAACATTTGGATAGTTTACACATAGATACTAGGTCACTCTTGGAGATGGGGTTTGGAGATATTTGGTTCACAATACCAGAGTGTAAGGAGGACTGTGTACCAGCTAGTGATGACAGAATTATCTTGGATTATAACAATGACTAGTGGCTGGATTAACTTTAGTTAAGCCAACAGAAGTTGAGTACATCTTTTTTTGTTTGTTTGTGTTTGATTAAGAGCCGGCTTTGTTCTAAACTATAGGCTACTCTGTCCACAACTGTAGAATAAAATGGTCACAGTGACAAGAAAGCAGATAATTCTTGCAAGGCATACAGAGGGAACAAAATTTTCAGATCAGACATGTAGAGAATGTTTGACAATCAACAGATATTAATTATTATTTTTTTTTTTTTTTTCTATTAGCTTCCTCATTCTGCAACAATCTAAAAGTAACTGTTCATGACTGGGGATTTTCTTTTTTTTTGTTTATATTTCCTTATCCAAGGTTTCCAAAATGTCCCCATCCATGACAAACAGGATGGATTACTAGGTAGAATGGAATCTGCTTCATGTCCTCCTACTCTGCTGCCAGGCCTAGCCTAATGTCAAGGAACCGTGCAAGGACTCAAAACCAGGAATCAATCCATACCACCCCACTCCAGGTCAGGGACAAACACAGACTGTGGGCAAGTACGGCTCCAAAACCATCCAGAGCTTTCTGCCTGAAGCTTGAGCAAAAAGGTGGGGGGGGGGGGGGGGTGTGGTAGTTGGTGTTTGCCCCAGCAGGGGAAGTGTGAGGTAATGTAGTCCTTACCTGCATGACGTTTTGGAGAGAGAACCCCGAGCCGTCGGTGCCCAGTTCCGCCAGCAGCCTCTCGGTCAGCTCGACATGGCTCAGTGCCAGGCGGACAGGAACACTGGATTTCATGGGCTTCACCAGCTCAGTGGGGATCGTCTGCAAGGATCTCACCTCTTTGAACAGCGCCATCTCCTGTGTGGGAGGAGTAACAGATGCTATTTCAGATATTAACGGACAGCCGACAGCTTCCGTCCGCGTGTGTGTATGTGTGTGTACACATTGGGCATTCTATCATTAGGTTGTTTCAAGAAGCCTGCCATCACACATTGACTTCATCAAGCTCTCACATACGAGAGGTTGGTTCCCATTTTTATTTATGTATTTTCTGTAAAAGATTAAACATTTTTTTTTTCCCACCCTAACCCTCCGATTGTATTCTCACCCTTTAAGCCCCCTTCAGTCAGCAGAAAGAGTGCTAGTGTAACAGCCAGTAATAATCATCAGTTTATGGCTCCTGCAGTATTTCCAACTCGAACCTCCTAGTACAAGGCTGCCGTTTGTGGTCAGCTATGATGGAACCGGGGCAGCGTCTGATTTCATCATGGTGGAAAAGCAAGTTTTTGTAGATCTAGTCAAAATGTAGCAAGCTACCAGTGTGTGGAACTGTGGGACTTCGCTGCCTTCTCCAGTGCCAGCCGCCCACTGGACGCAGCGAACATGTTTATGCTAGCTATATTTTTACCATTCTCCTCATTGTAAGGCAGCTTGTTTTACAAGCCTGATACTGCTGATCCTTGTCTTTTCCCCAATGCTGACTCCTTATGGTCATTTAATTGAATAGCGATAAAAGCCTTCAGAAGTTTAAAACAAACCAGAAGCAATGATTTGATCACAAGAGGGCTGTGCTGAAGAGAAAAGTCACATTTGACATCAACTTTTCTCTTTGCTCCAGTTTATTTAATTTCCCCAATGGCAGAAAAAATAAAGAATAAATAATTTTTTAAACAAATAAAAGAGTAGTGAGCTAAGTGCTATTACAGAGAAGCTGGAGTATGTTAGTATAGTTTTGATTATGGGGCCAAAAATAAAATAAAAAGGAACACACACACACACACACACTCACACTCACTCCATCTCTCTCACATACATACACACACTCACTCACACTCACTCTCTCTCTCTCACACACACACACACACACACACACACACTCTCTCTCTCTCTCATTCTCTCTCTCACACACATACACATTCATGCCCTGTTTGCGGCACAGGTTCTTGGAGAGACACAGTGGTCAGAGTCAGCAGCACCACAGCATGGGGCTTGTTAGTCAGTGGCAACCTGCACTCCATGTGGCAGGAAGTAATCCAAACCCCCCCCCTGGCATCCCAAACCTGCACAGGCCTCAATGTGCCGCTGTGTCCAGTGCCGTGCTAAACAGCCCCGCTGTAAATTATTCCAGAACTGCCTCAGTCCAAAAGCAAACACCAAAACAAAGGAGGGAACCTCATATGAACTGCAGAAACTCTGACGCTTCCAGATCCATACCTCAGCCTGGCGTATGGATAGCACTACACAAGGCCTGGAAAAACCCCTTCTGCACGTGCACTTTGACATGACATAACACGGCATGGTGTGACGGGGTGGAGGGTTATAAAGCTCACAGTTTCATTCACACGGCTCACTACAACGGAGGCCTACGCCATTCCTGCCACAGGAACAAGAACCAAGGGCTTTTTAAAGTGCGAATAACATTTTTACTTCCTATGAACGAATGGAAATCATTGAATTATTCATGCAAAGCAATTTTCAGATATATCTATGGGATAAAAGTACTTAAACGGATTAATAAAATGTAAAAAAAATCACAAACACTTCACATGTCAAATGAGAGACAGACACTAGAGTATCGGGTAGAATGGGACCTGGATGAAGTTTGTAGCCATGAGCCGCAGCCTGCTGGCTGGGTCCCCTGTCTTGGCGATAAGGTTGGGCCAGGTCTGGTCCAAGCAGTGCGCCATCTCCGCTCTGCCAAGCTTGTGCTTTTGAATGAACTGGGTCAGAATCACCTTTAGCAGCTTCAGCGACGCCTGAAAAACCTGCAACACGGGGGGGAAAAACAAAGTTTAACACCTAGTAAACTCCAGATCAAAAGCAGCTCATTTTTCCAGCTCTAGGTAGTTTTTTGCAAAAGATTTGTTTCACCTTTTTGGCTATATGGCTAATTAAATTCCAACTGTTTTGAAGTAAATTCCAACTGTTTTTTTTTTTCAGTGGAAGGAAAATGAGATTTCGGCTCTTGGCTTGTTTACTAACCACATAAGGCCTGATAGCTGTGTAAACTGAGATAATGTATGCGCACTTAAAGACTCATAAATGGAAAGCAGTGGGGGGCTCACACATAGATATAGAACAATAGATATGACATATGTCATAGTTTAGTGGCACAATTTTTGAGACCATACCCAGGTAAGATGGTGGCCAGTGACTATGGTTTTATATCTATGAGCCAATCATCAGCTATCTGGCTTCTGAGACCTGATTATGACATCACAGTGGGTTAGAAAGTACATGACACTTTTGCCATAGGTTCCTATTATAGCTGTACCCAGGTAAGATGGCTGCCAAATTGTTCCATTTCAGAATTCCAAATTACTATTACACTACATGATATGTCACATCTATGGTTCTATATCTATGAGCTCACCTGCACTGTATGGCAGGTTTTCCTCATCACATGACACACAGGAGAACAAGGCTATGGGAGATGTACCTGTGGCTGGAGGAATGAGGCATGCCCGGCACACGGACAGTGAGCAAGGTCAGGCCTCTCTTTGATCACTCAGCTAACACACGCATCTCATCACAGCTCAAACCCTCATCACTGAGAGCGTAGTAGAACATGGATGGCTTTGTCCATGAATAGGCACAAAAGATTCTTTATCTCTGCGACACGTGCATACCTGACGAACAGACCCGCAAAAATCCCAAGCATGTAGGATGGCCGAAAACTGAATTACAGGAAAAATATCCAAATATTGTTTTCAATCAAGAGTATTACGGGCGCAAAAGTGTAAAAACACGAGCATGCACTAGCCCCCCAAAACCTTTGTGCAGATGGCAAATTCGGTCAATTCTCACCTATTTAGGGGGTGCTCTGTTTCAGGTTTTATAACTCCAGGTGTGAGCATCACAAAAACTTGGTAAATGGCTTAAATTAAATAAGACAGGTGTACCATTTACAATACAAACTTAGATGTGCCTATTTTCATAATTTAAGTCAAAATAAAGTGCCACAAATGCAAATAAACTTTGGAAAAATGCAAAAAAAAAAAAATTTCTCTTTAACTTGCAACAAAATACTGAGAGCTACATAAGTGAAACAGGTACATTTCCTGGATCATAAACACCATGTCCACAATTGTGCAAAATATGAGGATGATATGCAGAAGTACTAAAGATATAATAAAGATAAATGAGACAATAATTTAACATTTTTATTTTGCATTCACTGCACCATGGTACCAAACAGCAAGAGAAATGTGAAAAACTGTAACAAAGTCTTTCCCATGGTGATTTCTAAGGTCGTTCTGATACAGCTCCTTCTGGGCATGTAACTGCTGAAATATGACTAAAGCGTTACTACAGGAGGTTTCTTCTTTTCATCCTTATTCTCGAAGCACAACAGGCCACAGAACAGGAAAAGGGGCGCAGGTTGTGCTGGGGAGGAGGGAACGGCCCCCAGCTAGCCCATGTCCGCTGATATTTATTTAAGTGAGGAGCCCCAGAGTAAAAACCTCTGGGAATGTCTCTGGGACTGGGGGCGCATTGTTCAGGAGTGAGGGCCCGTTCGGCAAATGGCCCGTGAATAGGCCTACCAATGAAAAGCAGCTGTTTGAGTACGCAGCGCAGAAATTCCACCAATAGGGCAAAATGAGGGGGGACTGACAGCGGCACAATGCCCGCGTAAACACGGCGGCGTGGGACGGCAAACACGGGCGCCAGGGAGCGGGAGGGGGAATGCGCCGGCGGGCCGTTTCCGCGCGGCGTGCGGTTTTCAGCGCCGCCGCCGTTTCCGCGCGGTAGCTTCCAACGCGTGCTTGCGCAGCGGGGGGACGGGTTCTCGCGTGCGCGAAGAAGTCAGAGGGAAGTCATCCAACAGCCGGAACGTTCTGCGGGCTCTGCGAACACAGCCAACAATTGTGGCACAATACCGGCAGGAACGTAGACGGCAACTGCGAATGGAAGAGTGGATTTCCCTGAGAATTTTGGGCTTCACGCATAAAACAGGAAGCGCACCCCCCTCAGCCGAATGCATGCCATTCCGCAAGTGTTTTTATTCCCTTTAGAAAGAGCCCACTTTTCTGAGTTCAGCGCAGGGGTTTAGCACAGACCCACAAGTCCTCGCATTATACGCGTGCGTAAATCAAGTCATCCCTGTACGTTTTCAGCGAACGTAAGCGGGAAGCTGCCGTTTATGACGCGGAATGAGAACGGGGAAGTTCAGAATCCAAAGCTCACCCGCGGGTTTTTTAATGGGAAACTCATGCCTAACCGTTTTGCATTCAGAACGATCGCGGCTACAGCCTCCCTACAGACAAACCTCCCAGAGCCTTCTACTATCAATCAAAGGCCTTCAGCTCATTTTCCCTTCATTCTCAATACACAGAAACCTGTACATCGGCAGTTTGGATTTGGAAAGATTTGACCGACCAAAGTCGTTTTTTTAACCGGGAATAATGCTTTTATTTTGTTCCTTCTCTCTGTTAATCAGCACATCCGCTCAGGCTGAAGACTGAGTAAATCAACCAGAACAAGTCACTACGGAGGAACTTCTTTGGGTCACAAATAACTGACTGAAAAATAAAGCAACGGAACTTCCTGCCATTGTGAGCCACAGCGCACTGAAATTACCTTCCCACATTAATGACAGAGATAAAGCATGTCTGAGAAAACCTGGATGGCAATGAAAGGTTTAGAACACTGAAGTAGCCTGAGAATAAGGGGGTGGAACTCGACGGTAATTTACCGATGACACCTTGTCCGGGATGGCCTTCCTGGCGAGAAACACGGCCGCCCTCATCATGGCCTTCAGCTCCTCCTTGGACGTTCCGGCCGGAGCCTCGGAAAGCTTCTTGCAGACGGCCAGCAGGGCGTCCTCGCGGTACGACCACGTCTTAGAGTAGGCCGCCGCCACCTGCAGGAGCAACGTGTCCGCGTGTCACCGTCTGGGGCTGTAACATGACCTCACAATTCCCCGCGGGGGGGGGGCCCGGGAAAGAGAAAGCGTTCGCCCGGGGAAAGCTCGAGGGCTGCGAGCCAGTTCCTCGTCTGGTTCGTATTGCACGAGGCAAAGGAGGTGATTTGATCTGGCGCTGTGGAATTACTGATACTGATAATGGGAGAGCTGAAGGATTAACAGGCTCAGTCTGGCTGTGCGGTTACTCTGGGGCACGGGCTCTCTTACCAGGTCGTCTCCGTACACCTGGATGGGGAAGCTGGCCTCGCGCAGGGCCTTCTCCGTCAGGGGCTCGGGCTCGCCGGTCACCCTCGGGCTGCGGGGAGCGCGGGCGGAGTCAGGGGGCTCCTTGGGCGGAGCCTCGGGCGGAGTCTCGGGCTCTTCAAGCTTCAGCTGCTTGTGCAGGGCGGGCACGGGCCTCTCGTCATAAGGCAGGGTGCTGACCTGCGTACACACACACACACACACACACACGCATACGCACACACACACACACACACACACACACGCACGCACGCACGCACGCACGCACACACACACGCATACGCACACGCACGCACGCACACACACACACACACACGCACGCACGCACGCACGCACACACACACACGCACACGCATACGTACACACACACACACACACGCAGGAGCACACGCATACGCACGCACACACACACACACGCAGGAGCACACGCATACGCACGCACACACACACACACACTGGTCATACCCCCTCTCAGATTGCTCTGAGGTGACTGGGTGTGAGTTTTATTCCTGGTTGTGTAGTGTGTGCGCATGTAGGACAGGCTGGCGGGACAGTGGATGGGAAAACAGCTGGCCGTTTACCGGTCCGTAACCTGGGTGGGATTTTACCCAAACTGCCGGCATTTCCCAGCCGTACAATGGGACCATGTGTTAACGCAAGCGACGTACACGCCTTTCAGGAAATGGCTTGTAGGCAATGAAAATAAACATTTAAAAAATGCGATGCGTTGAACGACCGTCTACTCGTCAACAACGCCAGCGTCTAGCATGACCGCACTGTTGGCTTTAACGGCCCTTTCATGACGAAAGACTACAATAATGACTGAAGTGCTTTCTGGGAAGCCAAGGCTGACTGTACAGGCAGGGCTTTCTCCAGCTGGCACACACAGAGAAACCCGTCTCTTTTATCGCAGGGCTCGCCAACACGGTGACCAACCAACTGCTTAACCATTCTAATTAAACTCTGAAACGCAACCTACAACCGGTCACGCTTGTAAAACAAAATATTCCCTCAAAGCTCAGTTTCACTACTTAGAGAGTGCTTCAACCCAAAATGTGATAAGAACTAATGGAAATTTCAATGGGGTCACAACAGATTGCAACATTACCATTTTGCCTTTCTGTGTTCTGGTCTGAGAGATGTGGAAACAAGGCCCATTTTTATTGATTAAACCGCAAAAGCCAATATATGATAATATAAGAGACTTACTCAGAAAGCAAGGAACCCAAAGCAGGAGGACGCATGTGTAACCCACTGAGGTAAAGTATGTGCAGTGAAAACATGATATTAGACAAATGAATAAATCCCTCTTTACAGCACAAATGGCCCAGAAAGTATCATTAAAAGGCTGCTGGATATTTGTCTTTTGGACTCCAGTCTGTTGTTTTATTTTGTGCTGTGTTTGTCCAAGATGGCAGGGCTTACACTGATCTGGGGGATCTCTGGTGAGGCTACGGGCGGGGTGGGGGTCGTCGGGGCGGGGGTCGTCGGGGCCAGCTGTGGGGAGGGGGGGGTTGGGGGTGACCCGCTCCTGCTCCTTCAACTTCTCCGTCTTCTTCTCCCTCACAATTTCGGGGGGGGGGGGACTGCACCCGTTTCTCCGGCGAAGGGGAGGAGGCGGGCACGCGGCGGTCCTTGGCCGCAGACTCCGCCGGCCTCTGAATCTGCGGGGAGGAACCACAGCAGGAGAGTGGCGCGGAGCCTAGGAGGGAAACAGGGCCCAAAATGGCCGCCGCAATACAAAAAACGCATTTCAAACCTGTCCATTTGTGTCGGCCCGGCAACGGGGGTTTTACAAACCGACATAAAAGGCAGAAATGAATGGGAGTGCAGGCACTACGTCAGTGTTATGAGAAGGGAGAGCCAGGCTGGTCAAAAGGCTCAAGAGAGGAGGACTGGTTTAACACGTTTGACCGGCGTGAGCTAGTCTGCTCTTGCCAAGGCTCAATGCTCCACTCCAGCTTTGAGCTGTGAGGTCATTATGATGACTCAGGGTTCCATTTACACCACGTACAGCACGAGCCTAAGGAAAGGGCGGCACCGCTTATGGACTCACTGACCGGACCCATGTCCATGAGATTGTGAACCTCCAGTTGCTGGTACACTTCCTGGCGGTACTCCTCCATCTGTTCCTTCTTCTGCTTGGCGGTGTCGTAGTCTTCCTTCTCAATGGCGCAGCGTTTCTCCACTTCGTAGCGCCCCAAACGCTCCCCTACCTGTGCCGAAGTCACACACGGCATCAGGTCTGCACCCACACCACACAACGGAGCTCTGCCCAGTGCAACAGCGTAGGCCTTCTTCTGTTGTTTGACAAGTTACATTCTTTCCTGAATTGTGCTGTAGAAATAGGCGATAGAGGAGCCAAGATGGGCGGAATGAACTGTCCAAATGTTCTAATGGATCCAAAACTATTTTATCAACGATAACAAGTGCTGCTGCGGGCGGGTATGGTTGGTTATGGGTAACACATAGAACATGGATTGACTGTACAGACACGCCCCCGATGGACTTCAAATGAAAGCCATTTAGATGTTGCCACAGTGTCCTTTTATTCTACAATGAAATCAATCACATTGCTATCTCTGTCCAACAGATCATCTCAACACCCTGAAACTCAACACAGCCATAATCTGACCCACTCCTCCAGACACAAAACGAAAGAGATAATGTGCTAATCCTTACAGCCATAGGGTAAATGATTACGGCTGTGCATTGTGTTTGGGTTTATAATGTGATTTTAACCCTCTAACCATATTATTTTTTTCTTTAACTTGAAAAACTCATGACTCTTTTGGCATCATCGCCCCAATTGTTGCCCAATGCACTGTAGCACTATTCATGCCAACATTGACAGTGTTTTGATGAGTTAGACAATGTGATTACATCTCAATTTGTTCACATTATCCACCAACAGCTGAGAAAGGTTGAAGGCTGACAAAATGCCAGTGGAAATAATTCAGCTGCACAGAAGATTTTTAAACCAATGCTGAAACAGCCATATGAAATACGTAATAAGTACGTAACGCTGTTACTCCGGCACAACCCAGAGTACCTTCTGCAGGTCGGCGATGGCCTGCTTGAGCGTTTTGGCGAGGTCGTATCTCTCCTGCTGCACGGCCTCCTGCTTCTTCTCGTCCAGCTTGCGGATGGTCTGGGCCACCTCCGGGTCCTGGTACATATCGAACGCCAGGTCATCCAGCGGCGAGATGAAGTCGCACTTCCTGCACCAGAGAGGAGGCGGGGCTTGTTACTACTATCGACCACCTGCTCGTCATTCAGGGACAGATGCATTATGGGTTACATGTACCCTTCCCTTCCCAAGGGGTCCTCTCATTAAAACATGAAGAGTGGAATCGAGGCTCTGGAACAGACGATGTAAAACACAAAGCTTTGTAAAGTGAATGCAGAAATACACAGGTACAGATACAATTTTTTCGCCAATGATCACAAGGTCATTGAATTCTCCAGGGCCAAATTTGAAACATCTTAAATAGAAAATCCCAGGACTAGAAAATACTATAATTTTAAGATGACCACTTTCAAACAGAAAATAATGTTGAGGAAGCACAACCAGAACACAGCAAACGGTCATATTCTTGGCAACAGCTAGTGTAAACACTATGATACTGGTGTTTGTTCGTTATGTTGCCATAGTTACATGTGAAAATAATATAAATTTTTTCCTGAAATAAGAAATGGGAAATGTGCACTTTGTTCCAGCACTTGGTGTGTATGCACATTTTCTCATATAAATGGGGTTGTTAATTTAACAAATTAGTTAAACTTTAGCTGAGGAAAAACATTAACTCAAATGCAGAGAATGGCAAGTTAAGAACATCTCTAATTTGGTTCCCAGTTCAAAATTGTCTCTTTTTCTTTTGCAATTTAAAAGGCAGAACGTTTGTTTAAATGAAGCACTGCACTATGGGATTTCTGGCTCTCTGGCTCCAAAGTTTCCCTTTTTAACATGGTGATGCTGTAATTAGTTGTGACTAATTCTGCAGGTGCGGTGACAACAGCCTCCTCCTCTGGATTAGTATTGACACCACAAATACAGTCCATGAAGAATAAACATTCCATTAGAAATGAGCACACATGCGTACAAAGCCTTTAGCTTTGATTAAGGTGCGCATTCGTCGTGGCATTGTTTTGACCACCTTATGCAACATCACAACACTTATTTCCGTCCAGAGTTGCATTAATTTTAGGCCGAGATCTTGTATTGACGACCGGAGAGTCGAACCACATCCCAAAGACTTTTCTCCAGCACATCCCAAAGACTTTCAATGGGGTTAAGGTCAGGACTTTGGTGGCCAATTCATGTGTGAAAATGATTCCTCATGCTCCCTGAACCACTCTTTCACAATTTGAGCCCGATGAATCTATGCCCATTGATGGGATAACCTGGTCATTCAGTACATTCAAGTACTCAGCTGACTTCATTTTATTGCTGCATAATGTTGCTGAGCCAAGACTTGACCAATTGAAGCAACCCCAGATCATAACACTGCCTCCAGAGATTGTACAGTGGGCACTATGCATGACGGGTGCAACGGCAACTTTTTTTTTGGCCAGGCAGTGTATATTGCTTAACAAGTGGCTCCAGAGAGTCCTGTATCGCCCTCTTGGTGTTGGAGGACGGAACTACAGGTAAACAAAAAAGTAGGAAAAACTTGGGCTGTGTCCGAATCGGAGCCCTATCTTCTGCGTCCTGTCTCCTGTGTACAGTGTACTGGCAGATGCGTGCTGTTTAATGTGTACTGTCTAGTACGCGGCATACAGTACGCAAAAAAATAACCTCCATACCATTTTCCAACCGTACTGTGGAAGTGCCATAAGACATCTCACCCTTGCACAGCCATGTCACGTTTTTGTTGTTATTGAAGGAAAACGTCAGCGAAGATGCGTGTCATATTTATGCAACCAAAATGTTTGTGTACTTCTTGAAACATGTGCCCCCGAATATACTCATCGAAACACCAGAAGTAAGTATATCATTCGGGGGTTTTAAGTATACTGCATTTAGAGAACATTTTGCCTACTTAACTACTTTCTCATCCTGTCTACTCAACAAGCCTACTTAATAGTATGGAAGGGTGCTGATTCGGACACAGCCCAGGGTTTACGGATCACGTTCCCATAGCCAAACTGTTGGGAATGGCCAGTGTGGTGCAAGAGAGGCCTTAGCAGCACAGGAGTGCCAAGAGTTAAGAAGCTCTCTATGACCCAATTTCTGGATAGGTTAATATGTAATCCCATTTCCAAAAGGCGAGCTATTGAATAACTAGAGAACAGGAAATGGCATCCTACAGAACAAATTGCACATCTTACCCTGAGTAGATCCCATCCAAGGCTAACTCGTGCTGAGTGCTGTTGAGGTAATGTTCAATCAACTGATCTCTGGTAGGCTGTTGGGAAATAATGTCAAACATTTAAATGGAAAGCAATCTTGAATAGTGAATCTTAACTACTCAGACAGAAGGCGAGGGTATTCTTTTTTGACGTTTTAGTTTGTCCGTCTAGCGGAATGATCGCATCATCGATGAAACAGGAAGAACAATAACTCACGTTTGAAGCCTCAATTACTCATACACGACAGTGAAATGACAGGCCTAAAGATGAATATCTACAAAACAGGGACACAATGCATTTTAATATGACCACACAAATGTGTCTGTCCCAGCGTTCAAAGATTATAATTCATCTTTGGCATTTCACTGCCCTTTTAACAAAATACTGAGTCCACTCGTGGTTTTATATGACACGTCACTATTAGGTTTTTCATCATATAATGCACAAAACTTATGCACATCATATACAGAGTATAGAAAATATTTTTTTGTTGGAGTAAATTGTACGGGGCTCAAAATGTGCCACAACAATGCAGGGATTGTTAGCAGGAATCCATTCTGCTGCAATAAAGACTCAAACCTTTCCTTCAGTAGACATCAATCTGCAGGTTTATCCGATTACCCCAGTGTTGTGCCTACTGGCCGATTAGACAGCTCGCTTGAGTCATATTACCACATTCCTGCCCACAGTCACCATATTCAGACAAGAAAAAAAAAAGCAAAAATACATTTTCACAATTCTCAAATTCATGTCTGTGGGACTTTCAGGCTGTGCAACACAACTGAACCTCCCGTCAACCGATACATGCTATGGATCTGTGATTAGAACGTCAGGGTCTAAATACAACAATCACTTCAGTTGCAGGGCGTGCTCAATTTAAATCATGATTTATTTGATTGGACTTGTTTTCTGTCCAGGACTATAGTCAACACATAATAATAGTGATTGTATTTTTGTGTTTTTCCTATGTGTTTGTATCCTGATTAGCTGAGTTTTAACCTGGTGACACTTTCATTTCATTTCACAAGTACAGCGGCGGAGCGATACTTTACGTTACTTACGAATGTAGTGCCGGCACTGGTCGACTACAACAACAAAGAAGAGCAACAAGTTGCAATGTCCACGTTCGCTCCGCCGCCGTACTTCCACAGAGAATATAGGTCAGCACAAAGTAAAGGATTCAACAATAGTTTGATTTCAAAAACGATGGTATAAACACTCAAAATAACCCTGATAGACTGTCGTCGTATTTTATTTGCTTTGGGTGCACTGTGGAGTGTTTAAGTGCGTTTGGTAGTGGATGCTACCGGTTACCTTAGAGTTGCGCTAGCATTAGCAACATGTGTATGTCCAAAAGAAGGGACAGCATGGAATTAGCTGAAGATGGTTTCCATCAATCAATTACATCATGGGAAAGTCGTAATTGAGACATTATGTCCAAAATTCCAAACTATCCCTTTAAGCCTACATACGTTTCATTTTTAGGTTATTATGCATGTGCAACCTATTTATTTATTTAGCTTTTTACATATTTTTGAGGATTTTCCGGCAGGTTTTGCTTTTCGGAATAAGGTGTTTGCATAGGCTGCTGCTGTATCATAACCAGAATACTTTTAATTTCTGAATAAGATCAATAATGATGTGCATGTAATGTTTCCCATACCATTAAGGCTATTTTATATTTTATATAATTATAGCCAAGCCTAGAGTTGTTCATAATCAGACAATCAAAAAGATTAACAAAAGAAAGAAAAATTAAATGTAGTGATATAACATGCAACAAAAAGGCCATGTGAGAGGCCTGTGGTCTGACCCTAACCTCAGAATAAAAAATGTTTTTTTCCGTTTCATTGTATTCTATCTTTTTTCAGTATAAAAAAGCAGAAGCAGAGTTTAACTAATGGGCAAATTTTATTGAAGATTGAACTGGGCAACCTTTAGGTCATTGGTATGAAATGAGAGTATACACATATGCATAGGCCTACTGCAGTTTAATGTCAGGTACAGCCTACATAATACAGTAGCAACGGCCAGATTCTTGGTGTGGTGGTGTGCCGCTATTGTTTACTGTTATGGGAAACACTGTTATATTATCTCTCAAAAGTCACAGAAATGCACAAAATGAGCTCTTGTAAATTCTAAATCTTCTGGGGCTGTACCAGACCCCGATTTGATTGAGTGTAATTGACAGCCAAAGTGATAGCCATTGTAATGCTACTGTCGAAAAAGACAGGCAATGTTAAGGTGACTGCCAGTGCTAAATGATAGTCCATGTAATGTCATTGTAACTTCAGTGCTAAAATGACAGTCAATAAAATGTTAGTATTTAAAACCAATGGGTGGATTATTAGCTTCTGGAGGTGTGGTTACAGTAATTGTGCAGGGGTGGCGGGGCCCATTGCAAGATCTTTTCATGGGGCCCAAAATCCCTGGCAGCACCCCTGGACACAGGAGTTCTGTGTTTAAGGAGTCCCTAATTCGACATGTCTGGAGTATGATAATCTCTTTGGCAAAGTCTGGCAGCAGGGAAATTTTCACTGAATGCAAACAGCTCCCCCAGGTGGTATGCAGAAGTACTGCAGTGCATTATTTTCACAGTTATAGAACTTTGCTTTCGTCCCATTTCACCATGTCAATGACTGTACTTACAATTATGTCCATATCTTTGCCATCAGTTGGATCACCAAGAATGTGTATTGCAACCAAAGCAACCTGCAATAACACAAACAAATTTCAGCATGCATCTTTTTTTTATGCACATATTTTATCTTTATTTTTCTGCTTAATTTAAAATATATATTTAAAACTATATCAAATACAAAAAAATCAAAATACATTTAAATGCAGATTTATTTTTACAGGCTAGGGCAAATACCATATGTGCTATAGGTAAATTTACCTGATTGTAGATATTACAGCGATTGACGTGGTTTCTGTGGAATGTCAGTCTGAGGTATGTCCCGACAGCGTCCACATGGACAGACTTGAGCTCGCGAGCTTTATATCCTGTTTTCTCATTATCTGACAGTGATACATACCTAGGCAAAAAGCTGTCCGTCAGACCTGTCAAAGCCTCACGTTACAATATTACTCCTATACAGTGATAATTAAAGCCCTCTTATTTAATTGGCTCAGTTCACACACAAGTTACTTTTTCCTCTTTTTTGCCAGTCAACAAACATGTGACCAATGCTTTCTATCACAGAAGGCAGTCCTTTATTGCGTTTTCACAAAATATTCACTTCCGAGTGTTCACAACACAGTCAAACAAAGAGAAAACACTATTCACAAGAATTAAAGATGTCATTGTGGACAGGTGTTCATGTAAAGAGTATAGCATGAAAGATACATGTTTTAGGCATTTGGCAGATGCTATAAAACAGCTTTCATTCTTTACATAAAATCAATTCATACAGCTGGATATTTACTAAAGTACCTTGCTCAAGGATAAGGTATGTACTGTGCTCAAGGATAACGTATGTACCGTGCTCAAGGATAACGTATGTACCGTGCTCAAGGATAACGTATGTACCGTGCTCAAGGATAGCGTATGTACCGTGCTCAAGGATAACGTATGCACCGTGCTCAAGGATAATGTATGCACCGTGCTCAAGGATAACGTATGTACCGTGCTCAAGGATAACGTATGTACCGTGCTCAAGGATAACGTATGTACCGTGCTCAAGGATAACGTATGTACCGTGCTCAAGGATAACGTATGTACCGTGCTCAAGGATAACGTATGTACCGTGCTCAAGGATAACGTATGTACCGTGCTCAAGGATAACGTATGCACCGTGCTCAAGGATAACGTATGTACCGTGCTCAAGGATAACGTATGTACCGTGCTCAAGGATAACGTATGCACCGTGCTCAAGGATAACGTATGTACCGTGCTCAAGGATAACGTATGTACCGTGCTCAAGGATAACGTATGCACCGTGCTCAAGGATAACGTATGTACCGTGCTCAAGGATAATGTATGCACCGTGGTCAAGGATAACGTATGCACCGTGCTCAAGGATAACGTATGTACCATGCTCAAGGATAACGTATGTACCGTGCTCAAGGATAACGTATGTACCGTGCTCAAGGATAACGTATGTACCGTGCTCAAGGATAACGTATGCACCGTGCTCAAGGATAACGTATGTACCGTGCTCAAGGATAACGTATGCACCGTGCTCAAGGATAACGTATGTACCGTGCTCAAGGATAACGTATGTACCGTGCTCAAGGATAACGTATGTACCGTGCTCAAGGATAACGTATGTACCGTGCTCAAGGATAACGTATGTACCGTGCTCAAGGATAACGTATGTACCGTGCTCAAGGATAACGTATGTACCGTGCTCAAGGATAACGTATGTACCGTGCTCAAGGATAACGTATGTACCGTGCTCAAGGATAACGTATGCACCGCGCTCAAGGATAACGACAGTAGTCACCTGGGAATCAAAGCTACAACCTTGGGATTTTCAAGCCCAGTTCCCTAACCATTATACAACACTGTCACAAACATTTTTATTAATATTTGGATATTCAACAGCATTCAATGCACAAAAGATCATTAATTTTACAAATGGTACAGTTTTTACAGCTATGCTCAAATGAAGGTTAGATTTATTAAAAATCCAGGCTGCGAATGGGATTCCCATGTGGGCAATGATAACTGTAACCCCCCCCCCCCCCCCCCCGCCCCCCCGTGGTGAAAACATGACTACACCATGCTAATTTTGTTAAATAGCACCAGCGTGCCCTTCTCCCTTTCCATGGAGATCCGAGTCAGAGGTTTTATTGATTCTTCTCTGATGTTTGCGGAGGTGCAGCGCCTCCACTATTAATACTTGGGGGGAAACCCTGCATTTGGAAGACATCTATTCGCCGGAACTGATTGAGGACGCCTGTCAGAATCAGCAATGGGACGTGCTTACAACTGCAATCCAGCAATGCAGTTAATTAAAGCAAAAAGAAAATGCAGCTTATTAACTACTGACTAGTTTTATTAATATTAACTGCATTAATATTAACTCTAGTGATTCCCATAGTGAACACAGATGGGAAAAGTGCCAGCAGTCAGCTGATCCTGGCAGAAGCAGCCCTTGCGCTTCCTGCATCCCGGGCGACGGGCGGGGACTCACCCGAGCCTGCGGAATCTCTCGGAGACCTCCAGCGGTCTGTCGCCGACGTGGAACTCTATTTTGGCGGAGATCATGTACTGGTGGGCCAGCAGCTGCAGTTTCCTGATGCGGCAACGCTCCACCAGCTGCAGGGTGATCTCTTGAGGGTAGGAGCAGAATCTGCGCCAGGCCACAAAAAGTGGAGTGAAACCAGAAAAAACAACAGCTTATGTATATATCGTACATTACATTTTACATGTCTGCGTATATGGTATGCATGTATGTACAACTAAGGGCTTGATTTACTAAGACCTTTAGCGTGTGCAAAACATTTTAGCACACGCAAAATCAATACCATGACCAATTTCCACCCGTACTGCCAGGGAGTGAAACCAGACAAAACAGCAGCTTATGTATATATCGTACATTACATTTTACATGTCTGTGTATATTTTATGCATATATGTACAACTAAGGGCTTGATTTACTAAGACCTTTAGCGTGTGCAAAACATTTTAGCACACGCAAAACCAATAACATGACCAATGATTGGTCAAGGTATTTGTAAATCTTAGTAAATCAGGCCCTAAGTGTTTTATATTTATTATTACTTGAATATGCCCTTTCCTAAGCCATGCACACTACCTTTTCACAGGTGACTGAACTGGCCCTGATAGAAATGTACCTTAGACCAGTGTTTTTCAACCGTGTGCCATTAGAGCTTACCTTGTGTGCCATGGAAAATCTTCTAATTCCCCACTATTGAAAATGTGTGCGACATTTGTAGCATTTTAGGGGTTATCGGTATGGTGTTGTGCCATGGCATTTTTATGATAGAAAGTTTGCCGTCGCAGAAAGAAGGTTGGGAAACACTGCCTTAGACTACATCTCTCTAGAACCACTCTTACATTTTTCAAATAAGAACAGCCTGCAACTGCTGTCACTGTTGGACTTCTGTGTTACAATGCTAAGTGCAACCAATACTCCGCTTCTTGTCCTCTCTGAATAAGGTTAACCTGCATTAATCTGAAATTAATGCAGGTTAACCTTATTCAGAGAGGACAAGAAGCGGAGTATTGGTTGCACTTAGCATTGTAACACAGAAGTCCAACAGTGACAGCAGTTGCAGGCTGTTCTTATTTGAAAAATGTAAGAGTGCAACCAATACTCTGCTTCTTGTCCTCTCTGAATAAGGTTAACCTGCATTAATCTGAAATTAATCTGAATCCCAAAGGATGTAGGATTAAATTTAGTCATTTTAAAGTATAGTAAGCATATTCCATAAAAGCATTCTTGAGATTTCTAGCGCAAAATATGTTCGTGATGATATATGGTTATTTTGGGCATTTAAAAATTCTGTAATTCTGTTTGGCCATTTTGTGCTAAACTAAATGTGTGATCAAACCACAAGAGAAAATTCAGTGTGCAGAAAACCGGCCAATAAATTCACAAAGCCAATATTCCTGACGTCAGTCCCTAACTAGCTCAGAATCCAAAAAGACAACCTTTGAACTGCCATTTGATTTTCTCACAGATGTATCCTGCGGCCTGTCCATAACGTTCTTTGTTGTAGCAGTCAGTTACCTGGCAGATCTCCAACCATTGACAGTGGGCGCATGAACCATCAACTCCTTCGCACTGAAGTTATCCTCATGACCAGAGGAGCTGAGGACTCCAAACCCTATCTTGTGAGGCATCCTGAAACCGTATCCTATCAAACAAACGTGGAAATAAACTAAATACGTGATTTTAAGAATAGAAAAGTAGGACACTTTGCATGGAAAACACAAATTATTGTTCAATACTCAGAACTCAGCAGCAAAGTATCAAGGGTTTTGGGGTGGCTAATCACATATTTTATCGAAATCCTATAAACTTGAACAGTTCAAGCAGAAAGTATCAATCCAAGTAATTTTAGTTAACCACTTGTTGCAGAAAACAGTAAAATGTTATTGCAGAGGCGCGTCAAAAATATTATCAACAAATGACATCACACTGAAATGTGTCAAAGCAGCAACAGGTAGCTTGTATAATGTGTAGAGCAAGCAAGTCATACATGCTCTTCTGTTACCTTTAGTATAACTACGATCGCTAACGTTACTGTAGCCAGTTAACTGGGATGCACGTCGGGAGCTATTATCTAACTATGAAATCGAGCTAGCTGACTTTGGCAAGCTGTATCAGCTAGATAGCAATCAAGTTCATGTTGGATAGCTCCCTGGCTAACTAACGTTAACGTTAACGTTACCTGCATAACGTTAGCTTCATAGTTAGACAGCTAGCCAAAGCTCAGGTAAGAAATGAATAAATACAATAGAAATAAAATCAATCCAAGGACATTTAAATAAAAATATTTACGAGCATATCCGTAACAACACAGTGCACAACATGTTACCAGAAACATTTGCAAAACTATTTTTGTCTGTACCCTTGTTCGAGTATCCCCCTCCGTCTCCATAACCACAGTTTGACAACAACCACATGTCTGCGCGTGCGCAGTGGTATCAAAGAGGATTGTGGTAAATGTATTCTCCGTGCTTGCTCAACTTTGTAGGGTGATTTTATTCATATTCACACTCCATTTTATTTTTTCAAATGTATTTTTTAAAAATCTGCGCAGTAATACGGAAAAACTAATTTCGCCCAAAGTAACACACTCAAATTGATACATATAATTTAAAAAATACTTTGCTACGGCTACCGAAGTGACCTTTAACTCAGTTACATCCGGGTGAGCTGGCTACGTCTTCTGTTTCCGGCGGTGTCCACTAGAACAAGTATGGCGGGGATGAGTGGTGCTGGAGAAACGATGGAGAAGTGGCCTGAGATAGAGAAAGCAGCATCAGAGAAGAGACGCGAACTGGTTCTACAGGGTCCAAACATCGATAAGAAAATTCGAAAGGGTGGACTGAATACCAGCATATACTCACTAACACTGTTGAATTACCTTGAAATCAGCCAGTGCCCGAGTCTATTAGAAATCCATCAAGGCATTGAAAACCTGACAAATCTCCAGAGTTTGATTCTCTGTAGAAATAAGCTATCGACCATTCCTAAGGCCGTTGGCAGTCTGAAGTCCCTCAAGGTTTTGGATGTTTCTGTGAACGAACTGGAAGCTTTACCTAACGAGTTATCCCAGCTCGGCGAACTCAACACCCTAAACGTCAGCTGCAATAAGATCGAAGGCCTTCCAGACGGACTGAGCAGGTGCACGAAGCTATCCACCATCAATATCTCCAAAAACGGTATTACTCGCTTCCCTGAAGACCTTTATTCTGCTCATCTGGAACTTCTCAGCACAATTATTGCATCGGAGAATTCAATCGAAGAACTGAGTGGAGATATCAGCAATCTGTCAGCACTTAAGGTCTGCATCATATTATGTCTTGCTGTTACACGTAACTCGCTTGTCTTTGTAGTCTTAATTAGAAACAAGTTGACATTAAATCGTCTAGAAAATGTTGCTGTATGCAGTAACGTACATTTAAATGTAACTACGGAAAGAAATGCAATGAAACGCTGCGGGTTAAAACCCACATGTCTGGCAGCTGGTCCACCACGTGACGTTATGTCCTCCTCATCCTCTCTTTTCTATTTTCCTTAGAATTTGGACCTCTCCAACAACAAACTAACTGAAATCCCATTTGACCTAGCCGACTGTGCCAAGCTGAAGGAGATCAACTTTAGGGGAAACAAACTCAAAGACAAACGTCTGGAAAAGATGGTGAACGGTTGCCAAACTAAATCCATTCTAGACTACCTGCGGGCTGGCGGCAGAGGCAAAGGAAAGGGTAACCAGCACAACGAAAGCGAGAAAGAAACGAGCAAGGAGAAGGATAAAAAGAAAAGGGCAAAGAAAAATAAAAAAGACGAGGACGAGGTGGAGGAGGTAAACCGAATGGTAGTGAAGGTTCTCCATGTGTCTGATAGCGCGACAGCATTCACGATGAAAGTGGTCCCAGAAGTGAAGGACGTCCGACCCTACATCGTTTGCTGTGTTGTGAAAGGCATGAACTTGAAGCCGGGAAATGCACTTAAGAGGTTTCTCTTGGCGCAGGTAATGGCACCATTTTGGAAAATAAACGAAACGATAACGTAAATAATACTGCAAGCTAGACTGATTTCATCCCGTTGCCATGGCGTTGCCTGACCACTAGATGGCATAGGACAATCAATTGTTGCAGAGTCACTGGTTCATGCTGTGTAACCGTTACATATTCTGTAGAAATTAATGTAAATAAGTTGCCGCGTTTTGCTATTGTCACAGATCAAACTCCATGATGAGATGTGTGGGAAAAGAACACTAGCAACCATCGCAACTCACGACCTGCAGTTGCTTCACTGGCCACTGTTGTATGATGCCCGACCCCCTAAATTGCTGAAGGTAGGTTCATTGCTTCCAAAATATCACGAGTCCTTTTCCAGTACTGAAATTGGTAAATGTGGCCGCCTACTATACTCCTAATCTGCTCACAGACATTTAACATTTGAGATGTAGCCTATTTTATGTAACTTGTTGAATAAAAAAAAAAAACATTTATAATTATTACTGCCCCTCACCCAGGTTATTAAGCAGACTGTGGAAATCACTTGAGTACAGCCATTTAGTTTTGTTTTACAAGTAGAATATGCTACATATAAAGGCTTGGCAACAGACTGCTTGTTCATGTTGCAAATAATTTGAACACCACCGGCCACTTCTGTTGACCCTGTTAGCCTTCGATCAGAGAACAGGCTAAGGAAGGTCTGCTTCCATCATTTAGCAATCAGTGTAGCATCCGCCATTAAACAATGGTCACTCGGTATGTAGGTACCGGTGCATTATTAATGGATGGTAGGCTGCCAGCTCCCTGTGTTTGTGTAGAATCCAGTTTCTGAATGACCGATTTAATTAGTAGCTTGGAGCCATCACGTTATTGCCCATCTTAATAATAAATGAGAGCTGACGTTTTCCCCCCAGGTAGACGGCTAGGCATCTGCGTACTGTTACAGTATAAGAACCAGGCACATAGTCATCAGAACAAGTGAATGTAGCTGTCCAGCTATGAAAATGCACATCAGTGACATCACCATCCTGGTGACATCATACAACACTGGGCGTTGTCACTTTTCTGAAAGCTTCATTGCACATGTTGGTTTCTTTCTTTGGCTGATGATAGTATATAGAAAGATGTGCCATGAAAGAGTGGCTGAAGAGACTGTCGCCTCCATGGAGGTAAAAACTCCATGACAAATGCATCATTTGAAATCTCAAAAATATTAATTTCAGATTCTGTGCTGAAGCAGTGAGCAGCAGTAGTTACTACGTATGAGGTGATAAACTGGGATTTGTGTCAGTATTTTATTGTGAAGACTTGTTTTACTTTGTTAGTGAGGGCAGATTTGTATTTATTAGAAAGTCTCCATTATGTAAGCAAAGTGTGTTTTTGTGTACACGCGTTTGCGTGCGCTTGTGTGTGTGTGTGCGCGCGTGCGTGTGCTTGTGTGTACGCGCGTGTGTGTGACGAGCAGATTATCCCACTGAGCCGTAAAGAGATGAACGCCGTGGATCTGATGAGGATGCTGCAGTTTGAGGCTGAGGAGCAGAGGAAACAGAGGAAACGACAGAATGTGTCAGGCCTCCATAAGTGAGTCTCTTAAGTCCCCGTCTCCTGTGTCTGTGTCCATCCTGCTGTTTTTCCCCTTTGTTCACTTAACTAATTACCCCTTAAAGGGGCAGATCACCCAAAAATGTTTGATATGTTTCTACATAGATGGTGTGCTATCTATCCATGCAGGTATTTTTGCTGGGAACTCGCTAGTTTCGTAGATATCCGTTGCAACTCACCTTGACATGACCCCGATATAATGGACCTTAAGGTATAACGGGTCTAAAGTTTGAGGCAGTTATAAATGTAATAACACAGTTACTCAGGAACATCCACAGACCTTATCGTGCATGGTTTTTTCGAAAACTACTTTCTACCCAAGTACACCAACTGTTTATCCGCGGAAAATATCAACCAAAGAATGCCAGTATTCTTGGGCGCACTGTGTTGACATAAGCCCCAGAGTACTGGCGTGCTTTGGTTGGTACTTTGCGCAGATGTACGCAGTTGGCATAGGTAGAAAGTCGCTTTCGAAGGAAACCATGCACAATAAGTTCTGTGGGTGTTTGTGAGTAACCGTGTTGTCATATTTGGAAAGAGACGTTGCTGTTGATGTTTTCGAATGTAAAACAACATTTTTTTGGTGCTTTGAGCGCCTCAAACTTTGGACCCGTTGAGGTCCGTTCTATCAGGGTGATGTCACAATGAGGTCCGTTCTATCAGGGTGATGTCACAGTGAGGTCCGTTCTATCAGGGTGATGTCACAGTGAGGTCCGTTCTATCAGGGTGATGTCACCGTGAGGTCCGTTCTATCAGGGTGATGTCACAGTGAGGTCCGTTCTGTCAGGGTGATGTCACAGTGAGGTCCGTTCTGTCACGGTGAGCTGCAGCGGATTAACCGCAAAACTAGCGGGTTCTCAGCGAAGCTACCTGGATGGACACATAGCACTCCGGGTATGTAGAAACATATCAAAATAAAATTTTTGGGAGAACTGCCACTTTAATCACCGAATCATGTCACGTAGATGGAGCAGCTAAAATTTTAAAAGTGCACGATAAAATCCCTGATTTCCAGGCCAGCTATCTGCAAAGTTGGTTGTTTTCTTTAATGCGAAACCCCAGGATAATGATGGCACATGCACGCCATGGATGTTACCAGCCGGCTGACATTGTGACCCGTCTTTACAGATACCTGCAGCTTCTTGATGGGAAAGAAAACTACCCCTGTGTGGTTGATGCGCAGGATCACGTCATTTCGTTTCCACCAATCACCAACAGCGATAAAACAAAGGTAACTTTGGCTGTGCGTACCTGATTCAGGACTGCAGGAGAACAACGCTTACATCATCAGTGACTGCCACACTAACTCATGCAATCGCAGCAAATGCAGTATGCTGAGAAAGTCCAGATTCATAAACCCTCTTACAATTTAGGCCACAACTTCAGTTACCTCTACTCTTGAATATCTGTTGTTTGTAAATACTTGCTTCATGCTGAATAGTCAGAAAAGGGGACCCCATTTACTGTCACACTGCACTAAATTGTTTTGCGAATAGCAATATCCACATATTTTATTGAGTAAGAGTAGGGGCATTGCTGAATGTGACTTTTATTGTGGACTTTCTCCCCCAGTGTGTCAGTATGAATCTATCAAACGGCTATATCTTTATTGCACCTTTTATTGAGGATGCATTTCCATCCAGCATTCCATAAACTGAGATCTTGTGCAGAATGTTTTTTTAAATTGGATGGCAAGTCTGCGATACCTAGATGGCTCAATCAGTTTTATTGAACTGTGTCCATTATTATCCGTGCTTCCTCTCCCAAACGCTGATACGGAGTTCTGTGGTTAATGTGCCGCACCGTTAACAACAGGCTTACGTGACATTCACCCGTTCAAATGTGCTGCAGTGGCCTGAACGGCTTCCATTTGTAGATCCCAGCAGTCACGTTTGTACAAGGGACTTATTACTGCTGACTGCCTTGTCTGTTTCAGCAAACCTGACTGAAATAGAGCAATCCACCTGGGAAATTAAATAAAGTATAACTCTTGCGTCTATTGAATTGCCTCGATTTGCTAATTTGGTTGGGTTTCATCAACCAGCATTCTTTGTTTTGCGAAATAAAGTATTTTGCCATTTTTTTCTGCCTTGCAAAACATAAAGGTAGGTTCCATGCTCTGAGTATGTTGAGCATGCTTAAGATCTTTATCTTAGCCAGCCGTATATGCTCTCAAGATCTGCAACCAGCACCTAATACACCTTGAATTTGTCTCGTAGGAGATTTCACAAACCTAATGTCCTGTTCCTCTGTAGATGAGGAAGTCCACAGCTGAGTTGTTTGTGGAGGTAACCAGCTCTACCAGTCTGCAGATCTGTAAGGATGTTATGGATGCTCTGATTGTGGTAAGCCGAACTCTCTGGGCGTGATAGAACACAAATGTTTTTGAGATTGTCTGTGATTCTCAAAAATGTGTTCTACCTTACCGATGTTGTACACTAATTTCCTAATTTGTGAGTCGTGCACAGAGAGAATGTTGGGTGCAAGAAAAATAGAAGGTATAACAGGATATTGTGGCCATTATTTGTTTTGCATACTGTGTGCATGGCTCTTGTACATGTGGCTCATGACTCTGCTGAAGCTAGCCTACAAAATGAGCTTGGTATAACTTTTTTGGCGGAAATTTTACACTTCTTGCAGTGAATCATAGAGAATGCAGTGCCTCACGAGACAGATTGTTTACTTGGAAATATTGAGAACTCCTATTCTAGAGTGACACTGTGGTTTCATCATCTCTTGTATCAACGTCCGCCGTCATTTTTATGTGACACTACCGTGCACCTTGACAGGAGACGTATAATGATAGTAGGTGCTGATGCGCTGGGTAGGGGAGTCTGTTTCAGGTGCCCTGTTTTACGTGGAGCTCTTTTGACGGCTGAACCCAGCCTTCTCGGTGCCCTTTAGTGGAATAAGTGAGCTCACTACTGTATGGTCATCCCACTGCAGGGTGTAGAGTGTCACCGCTTCAACACACTTCACTGCGACTTTAAATTTCACACACTGTGTTGACCAAACATTGGCTAGTACCGACTTGGTCTGCAGTTCAGAATCACTTATCACGGCATTCTGTCTGCACTTTTATCAGAAAGATAAGGATGTTAAGTGGAAGCACATAGGCAATAATATGAGTTCTGCTGTCAGTGTTGAATTGAGGGTATAATAAATTTCAATTCGTATTATTATACTGTTATCAAGTGTTGAGCAAAAACACTGACCGCCTTCTTGGACGTGACCTGCAGTGCAGTGCAATCAGAGGAGAGCGCTATTGAGATGTCTCTTTAGAGACTTGGCCTCTTGATAGCTGTGCATGTGAAACGTGACATGAAAGGCAAGACTGGGGTCTTGGTTTTCTCTGCAGTCATGTGACTTCCTCAACAGAGTAAAAGAAACTGCTTTTCTTCCCTGCCGTTCTTAGTGAGTGAGCTCATATGCCTCCTGAATATTTTACATGTGTGTCAGCACATATGAGTGTTCTGCATGCCAATTTTCACCTGCAATTTTCTGAAGAAATTAAGGAGAATTTCAATGGTGTCGACTTTTTTTTCCAAGGTTGACGCCACTACAACGAGAATATCTGTAGAACTGATAAAAACATGCAACTCTTCCAAATTACAGGTGAAACCAGAGGTGTACGAGCCAGTAGTTGACCCCGGCTTGTGTTAATTTGATGTTTGGATTCATTGTTTAATTAATCTACATGTTTAATAAACTAAATGCAAATTTTTTTTATCCCCCCCCCCACAAATCGGCAACAAATGTCTATAATAGTGCATTAAGCCAACTGTAAAAGCTTTGTGATGTAATAAAATAAAATTTCTAGTTTGTGTATTTGCATATCTATCTGTGCAAAAATACTTCAGCCTCTCGAGATGGATGTGAATCTAGCCTTTCACATCAATAGCTACTTGGTAAAATTGGCATTTGGATCTGTACTGTACCTCGACCGATTGAATATTTGCACAAACCTTCTTTGATGCAGTGTGGATACCGTTTTTTTATTTTTTTATTGTGTTTACTGTACATTTCATCCCTACACTTCATAAATCGTGTCCAAACTGTAATGCATATTGCCATAGTAATTGATAGTGTAAAGAATGCCAGAGTGGCCCACTTAAGTTACCATTCGGTAAACTGCCTCAGTAATGCTAGTACAAAGCCGGTCATATAAGCTGCTTTGTGTATCTTAATGCACGTGCTTTGTGTATCTTAATGTGCTCACTGGATCCCTTCGCTGTCCCCGTCCCACAGAAAATGGCAGAACTGAACAAGTTCACCTTCGACCACAAAGAGGAAGCCCATTCGGACGGGGAATCGGACCCGGCTAGCGAGACCGCCGCAGAACCAGGATCGAGTGAAATGACCTCATCGGAACTTGTAGTGCAGCAGGTCCGCATCGTGGATGCGGACGGAAACCTCAAGGTTGTGTATCCGTCAAAAACGGACCTCGCCTCAGATGTGACCAACCTGACAGTCGTCCGTTAGCTCTGTCCCAAATGCAAACACTGCGCTCTTAATTTTGACGTACAGGAAAATACTTAGCAAAACTGGCTTTGTAATTGTGATGGAGAAATGTGGCCCTTTCTCTGTTGTTTATGCTTTTTGGTCACATTTATTGACTTCCTACATGTTTGTGGGGGTTCACATACGTAGGTGTGCACACCTATAGGACTATACTAACAGAAACGCCAAACATTTTGTAAAATTACATTTGATTTTATGTTACTTCAGTGTCTGTTGGCAATATATCGCACATCTACTGTCCCCAGTGTTCAGTATAAGTATAAAATGGAATGGCACTGCAGAGGGAGCTTAAATTTGCAAAACCAATTATCGGGTTCTAAATCCATTTGTAGCTTCTTCTTTTTTTCTGTGGCTCTTAACCCCCATTTAGTTTGCGTGTTTAAAGATATGATATCAGTATTTAGTACTTTAACTGCTAATGCTAGTCCAGTTATGCCAAACATTTACAACAGATGCAGGGTGTAAATGTATTTGATATCTGATCTAAAGTGATTGTTCACATTTATTGGGAGACATATTGAATATCTGTGTTTCTGTAAGACACGGTTCTGTGTTCACATGCCAGGAAATATTTACTGTGTACCTGGTGCAGGCTGTCATCATATTTTCTAAGTTGATTGCCATGTCCTGGGTCAACGGTATACCTAATAGAATTATTACAATGCATCTATGTCCATTATCTCTACATTGAATTGAAAGAGTGATCATTTCCAAGTTAGCTCTGATGTCTTATGGATTTGAATCCATGAATCTTTTCCTTTGACACATTATTCTGCCTGTCTTTTTTTAAACCATACAGAAGAATGCCATTCTTGTCCATGAAACAAAATAAATTCTTTCTGTAGAATAATTATTTTTTGTTTAATTATTACAATAATGTCCTTGTAATTTACTGCTTATAAAAATGCACAGTAATCCATCCTTCTCACACAGGTTTGGAAGGTGTTTACATTCAAGTCAATGCTAGCAGTGGTAAGCACATCACTTGTTTTCAGATGAAGGCTCAAGTTTGTTACACTGCATCTGTCTTAAACCAAAGTCAACATAACCCTAATTTTCAGTGATGGTACACTATATACGTATTTATTTTGGTATGCCAGTTATTTAAGCTGTACTTTAAATGAAAAAACAAACATGCTGTAAATGACTTGCAAGGGGCAATGCTGTCTTTCAGTATTGTAGCCAAATAATAAAGGAATTTAACTCCTCCAAATGTTTTGAACGAGGAGGCCTTGTATCTTAAAAATAAAACATATCCTTAAAAAAACAAAACCTGTCTTAAACAAAAACTCAAGTCCGATGTTTATTAAAAAAAAAAAAAAATAAGTAAACAATTAAGGTTTCATAAACCGTGTATTAGATCAGCAGTGCCACATTGCCTTTGTTCCATGCGAAAAAACAAAAATGCGCATGCTGCAAATGGCAACCCAACAGCAATGACCAGGATGAAACGACGTTCTCTTCTTTAATAATCATCCATGATATGTAAGGTAAAACCTGAGAGATCTAGTTGTTACTTTATGTCTTAATTCTTTAGTGAAACGGAATTCCAAGGAAACTATACAACACTAAACGATACCTCTTTCATGCTTTTAAAGATTTGGATGTGAGAGAAGCTTCACTAAGATGGAGGTGTATCAATTTTAACAGCCTAATAATGCATCTCCTCCTGTATAGGGGCTAAGAGGTTCATTTAATTTGCTCTTGTTTGTTAGCTTTCAATGTTTTTCGCTGTCATTGGCGATAACAAGCAATGTATATTAAGATAGGTTTTTAAGAGGTTTAGGATAAACCTCCTTGGTGGACCCATATGGGAATTCAGAGGTTAACCCAAAAACTCAGGGGGTAATGTTACCTATCGCATTTCTATTAAGGGTTGCGACAGGCTGAAAAGGAGCCGTCACAGAACGGGTAACAACAGTATAAAAGATTGTCAAGAAAGCGCAAGACAATGTAACGGTAAACATGAAAGGAGGGGGAACGAGCAACTTGAACCGTTTGAGGACAGCGCACTGAAAATGTGAAGAAATGGCCATGAAAACGGCACACAGGGCTCGACACAAGAAGCAGACTTGGTCAGAATCGAACCGAGAGAGCTACAGGAAAGTGAAATGGAGAAATTCAAGTGAAGATGTAGGGACAGAGAGTTGCGATATCAGTATACAACGCATTGGCAGACCAAATACCTCCAACCCGACCGTCCCCAATTTAGGACCTACAAAAACGATTGGAGTATTCCGACCACTGGGGAAATGGGCGAACTACAGCGCTGAAGTCATAACGAGATCAAGTCCTCTGATGATACAAACGACAAAAAAGCATACACCCAGAAGAACCAGTTCAGGAGCCCTCGCACAAAGCGTCCTACTGCCTCCGATCAAGGGATCCCGAATGACCCCTGGTCAGGTCGACTGCTCAAGTACGCAGGCATCTCCAAGTCACCCCGTGGAACTCGAGGTACCCAAAGCGAAGCATAAGACGAGACTTTCATCGCCAAATTTGAACAAGGAAAATACATTATTTCGCCTGTATCTAACTCCACGGAGTGAGACTATAATACCGAAATCAGATTTAATTCACTGTAGTCTCACTGTAAGAAAACTACAGGACTCTATAAAGAATCTGAGCTCGCGCGCAGATGCCTTCGGGAGGTCCGTGAGCGCGAATGAGAAATTGAGTGCGCAGCCAACAGCAGCATCAAGTTCAGCACCACTGAGTCTATCAGCTGAACGACAGGAGCCCGATGAGGGAAACCCTAGTGCCAATGAGCGCAGCGTGACGACACACGGGACTGATGGTGCCACCGGCCGCTCTGAACCCAAACAAATGAAAGAATCGTCCTCCGATGCTTCTAAGTTTGAAACAGAATCTCAGTGCACCGAAGGTAAAGACGGCTCGGAAGTCATTTCAGAAAAGCTGCTTTCACCAGAGGAAGAGTATTACACGCACCAAAGAATTACTGAGTGGGTTTTAAAAGTGAATGCCAGCCTGTTTTCTCCGTCAAGTGAGTCAATGAGAAGCATCAGCCCCGGCGAAGAGCAGGACACTGCTATAAAAATTGTCTATGAAGGTGATTGACAAACATTGCAAATCGTGCTGCTTGGATTAAGGGATATTAACTGTACTTTTTCTGGTTATAGCCTACAAGCGGGTCTTTCACGAATTCTTACTGTATTTTATTTTTTGTCAAGTGATGTACCTAAGATTGAAGACTATGTTTAGACCCTACCTCGCAATTGCTATTGATCTGCGTCAACCATTTAGATTCTTCGATTTGCACTTGCACTTTGTTTGAACTGTTTGAGCACCACATAACTTAAATATATTAATTGCATACTATCTTTTACTTGGCATTGAATCAAAACGGTTCTCTGGGCATGTCACTGTGTTGGAAAGACATTTCTGGTCATGAATTTTAGGATATTATTAAAAGATTATGACAACATTTTTAAATTACTTTTTTTGTTTGTTTTTACTCACACCAGTTTGCTATTCGTTCACTTGTATGGTGTCACGAAACATTTTCCACTAGTTAATTTTTAATGCATCTACTCATTTGCTCTTGAATGGTGAATACACTAGTTGGACTTCCAGTCTAAATGCTCAAGTGTTCATCCACATATACTTGGATGCTCAATCAATAACCTTATGAATTTGGCCAGATCAGTAAATCAGCAAATCAGAAAATAATTCTCAGTCTAAAGTGTTTTTTTGCTTTGCATATTGAATCTACAGAAATGTACTTTTTTTTTTTTTAATTAACAGCATGTAAATGTCTTGCAAGATCTACCACTGACTGGTGTTGTGCAGGCAGTCAATGCTTGTCTCAAATCAGCTGCCTAACAAGAAATATATAAGGAATGCAATATCAAATAACCAACAGCTTTTCCTTAAACTTTATTTACTCCTCAGGCCTGCAATGTCGGGTGGTGAGATTTTGGTTGTGGAGATATTCTGACGCACATTATTTTGATATATTAAAAGAGATTTATTAGAGAGTACAATATCATTCACAATATCAAAATGCAGTCTTGGAGAGAGATTTCTTTTTGCCCAGGAACACTTACATTTCATTAACACTTTTAAAACTTGTGCAGGTAAATGTCTTTACATACAGATATCAGTAGGAATTAGGCAAAGTCACAGAAATGTCCAAACACTGTTTGGGATAACTTGGTGTAAAACCTGCAGCAGTGTTTTAAGTCACAAGCAGACACTCCTGGTAATATCAGAAGTTTCAGTGCATTCCCTCCTTGTAGTTGGGCGCCTCTGTCAGCACTTGTGCACGTAATATCCAGTGACATATCCAATAACGTAAATGACGATCAGCACAGCCACAGCTCCTGCTACTTTCATTGCAATCCCAATATTGCCAGTGCACAGCCTGTCATAGACCCTGGGTGGAGCAATCATAATACAGGTTTCTGTTAAAGTATCATCGTAAGCATTTTTCAATGGGTTGAAAATTCAGTGATGTAACCTCACCTCATCATTCTAGATTGGGAAACAGCTACGTTGAGGTTGATGTTGTCCTCATTCCAGCGGTTGTATTGAACATCAGCTTCCTTGTCCTCCATTCTTTAGATGCCTGAAAATCAGTTCCCTATACGCACATAAAAGACGTAATAGACCTTTATTACAAAGTGAATGTAGGCTACATTTCAATCAAATCTACTTGTATGTGACTATTTATACTGACTTAAATTATACCAAAGATTCAGATATTAGGGTGTACATGATAAGAAAGAGTACAGTACATCGTTTTGGTTAAAACATTTAACCATTGACTTAACCTAAGATATTTATAACTTTTCTTAAGGATCTTTTTAATACGTTACATAAAAGGTTCTTGAAATGGTGCTGAAGGGGTCCATGTAGCCCAATCAGAAACATTATACACTTAAAAGTTTCTTTGAAATATTTGACATGATAATTAAGAAATTATTACATTTTTATTTGCAAAAATAAAGGAATTCTTAAGAGAACACTCGACTTTTCAGCTTGGGTTAGTCTCCTTAGCTTTAGAGTTAGAAATAACAGACGACTGTGAGAGTTAAACATTAACTTTGAACGTGGCAGCCTAATTAATAGACCAACTCTACGAGGAAAAACTTGAAACTGAAAAGAAACAATTCAATACAGTTTAGTCGCGAATCCCTTGTGTAAAGCTAATATCAAATTAAACGTCTTCCACAATATTTAAATAGCCTACTTACGAAGTTTCCTCAAAATCAGCAGAGACCAAATGCGTCTTACGCTCCTGTAAGCAACCTTTATCTATTCTAAAGAGCTGGGTTCAGACGGTTCAGTATTTATTCTCCCATAAAGCAAAGGTTCAACATGTCCTTAAATCGTCCAATGAAAGGTGAAATACGCGAGGATTTGAAGACATTCCAAGAAGCGTTATCGCCTTGTCTTCTGTTTCGGTCAATAGCAGTGTGAGATATGCATGTTACCTTGTGCTAAATACTTAGATGATTGATAGTTAAGCAGCCCTCAGCAAAAATGCAAACAAAAAGAAAATACAGATACAGACATTTCTAAGCTTCAGTTAACAGGTAGTGAACCGATATCAAACTTCAATATCTTAGATTTAATACTAGGCTATGTGGTTTATTTAAATTAAAAAACAGTAAGATGTAGTAAAACCAACATATAAACCAGAAGTATGCAGGGGAAACTTTTTATGGTTTAGGCTATATACAGTGCCCTCCACAATTATTGGCACCCCTGGTAAAGATGAGTAAAAAGGGTTATAAAAAATTCACCGTTTGGTGAACTAGCTTATACTCACACTGAAAAAATTAGAAAAATCCAACCTTTAATTGAAGTAAATTAAATTATTCTGAGAAAAAAAATTCCTCATCAAGAAATAATTAGTTTTAACAAAACCATGTGTGCCACAAGTATTGGCACCTCTGCATTTAATACTTTGTACAACCTCCCTTTGCCAATAAAACAGCATTGAGTCTTCTCCCGTAAAATATAATAAGGTTGGAGAATACAGAGCAAGGAATCTGAGACCATTCCTCATTACATAATCTCTCCAGATCATCCATAGTCCTAGGTCCTCTCTTGTGCACTCTCCTCTTCAGCTCAGCCCACAGGTTTTCAATGGGGTTTAGGTCAGGGGACTGAGATGGCCATGGCAGAAGCTTGATTTTGTGTTCAGTTTACCATTTTTGTGTTGATTTGGACCGATGTTTTGGATCATTGTCCTGCTGGAAGATCCAATGATGACCCAGTTTTAGTTTCCTGGCAGAGGCAACCAGATTCAGATAAAAAATGTCCTGGTATTTCATGGAGTTCATGATACCATGTACCCTAACCAGGTTCCCAGGGCCTTTGGAGGAAAAACAGCCCCACAACATCACAGAACCTCCACCATACTTAACAGTGGGGATCAGGTTATTTTCGGTATAGCCATCCTTCTTTTTATGTCAAACCCACCTTGAGTGTTGGTTGCCGAAAAGCTCAATTTTCGTTTCATCTGACCATAGAACATGGTTCCAGTCAAAGTTCTAGTAGCTCCAGGCGCTTACTTTTGTGGTGAAATGACAGGAAAGGCTTTTTTCTGGCATGCCTTCCAAATAATTTGTTGGCATGGAGGTGACGGCTAATGGTAGTTTTGGAGACTTGATGACCCCAAGATGCTACTTTGTGATTCTCCAACAGTGATCCTTGGGGATTTTCTTGCCTCCCTTACCATCCTCCTCACTGTGCGTGGGGGCAAAATAAACTTTGTTCCTCTTCCAGGCAAGTTTGTAACAGTTCCAGTTGCTTTGAACTTTATAAGTATATAGATATAGGCCTTTTCAGGTGAATAGCTATTTTTTTATAGCCATTCCCTGACTTATGGAGCTCAACACACTTTTCCCTCATTTGATTTGTGTGTTCTCTCATCTTTTCCATGTTGATGTATGAATAAGGGAATATGGCCTCTGTGTCACCTCATATTTATACCCCAGTGAAACAGGAAGTCATGGATTACTGCTTGAAAGTTCCTAAACACTCTGATCAACTTTAAAAAGTAAAATATAAATGGAAAAAATGCTTCAGTTACATTTTGTTCATAAGAATTTCTAGGGGTGCCAATAATTGTGGCACACATGGTTTTGTTAATTATTATTTCTTGATGAGGGATTTTTTTTCTCAGAATAAATTTACTTCAATTAAAGGTTGGATTTTTCTTATTTTTTCAGTGTGAATTAAATGATTTTTTATTTTTATGCTAATTCACCAAAAAATTTTCACCAGTGAATTTTTTATAACCCTTTTACTCATCTTTACCAGGGGTGCCAATAATTGTGGAGTGCACTGTATATACAGGGGGTGGACAAAATAGTGGAAACAACCCTGAAAAAAGGCTTTAACTTTGAAGCATCTAAACCAGAATTACAAAAGCATCTACACAGATGATTCCTATAAATTTGAATGCTGATTAGCAGCATTATCTGAGCCAGTCTCAACAAAAACAGTACATCGTGAGCTTCACAAAGCTGGTATTTATGGCAGGGCCGCCATTCGGAAACCATTTGCATCAAAGGCTTGGTGTAATGGAATGAAACATGGTGTAAGGAACATAAAACCCGGACCCCTGAGCAATGGAGAAAAGTGATATGGTCTGATGAGTCCTATTTTACTCTTTAATACACCTAGACAGGTTTATGTTTGGATAAAGCCTAAGGAGGCATTCAATCCACAATGTTTTTTGCCAACTGTTAAGTATGGTGGTGGTTCTGAAATGGTATGGGCAGCCATTTCATGGGACTCATTGGGTCCAATGATTGCTCTCCATGGACGTGTAAAGGGCAAACAATATGAAGCCATTTTACAAGACCAGGTGCACCCTATGGTGCAAACACTGTTCCCTCATGATGTCCCCATATTCCAACATGACGCCCCCTTACACACTGAACATTAAAGAATGGTTCCAAGAACACGAGGATGGTGTCAAATGCCTTCCATGGCCTCCACAATCACCAGATCTAAACATAATTTAACCTTTATGGGATGTTCTGGAGCGCAGAGTGCAAACTAGATTTCTACCTCCTTCATCCATCAAAGAACTGGAGACTGTCCTTCTTGAACAATGGACCAATATCCCACTACACACAGTTCAGAAATTGTATGACAGCATTCCTAGAAGGATTGAAACTGTTTTTGAAGGCAAAGGGTGGGCCTACTTGTTATTAGTTACTAGATATTCAGTTTTTGTAGGTGTTTCCGATATTTATCTACCAAGCTCAAGCCTCATGGGGAGTGGAGCATTAAGACAGATAAATCTGTGCTGTCAGTGATCAAAGCACTGTAATTTCAATGTGATTTTCTAACCACACCCATAGAAGCAAGTGGCTGGTCAGAGTATAGCTCTTATCGGAACAGAAATATGAATGCTTTGGATTATTGGAGTGTTGCATTACGTAGCTGGAAGTGAAGAACCTTGACAGCATTACTTTTCTGTGGTATATTATGCATGAACATTCACTTAACATAGGCCTACCTAACTAGCAGCTGTGTGTGGATGTGAACTGGATAATTGGCAAACCCTCTTGCCCTCCGATGTGAAACAGTAAAAACAAACAAAAAACAAAAAAGCAATCAGCATCGAGGGGACCTTGTGTTGAGCGCATAATATAGTCGTCATCGATGTGCGACCAGACCGCAAGAAATAAATAAAAATAAATGATTAAATAAGATTTCTTTTTTTTTCTTTTTTTTATATATATATATTATTTTTATGTTTATTTTTATTTTGTATTTTATTTTATTTTATTTGTATTAATTTTTTTTTGAATATCATTTAATTATTATTATTTTTATTTTTTATCTAATGATATAAAGTAGTTCTGAAACTATACCATACTACATACTCCGGTACAGTAGGTGGCGGTATGCATCTTATAAGTAATGGTTGCAACCCGCCATAAAACCAAAAGAAGAAGAAGAAGAAGAAGAAGAAGAAGAAGAAGAAGAAGAAGAAGAAGACCAGACCGCAATTCGAATTCGAAAAAAAAGAGGTATGTCACAGGCCGACAACACGGCTTCCTACAACACCTATGCTGTTGTAACCGAGAAACAAAAACCAGGGGGTCTTTGAATTCGACATATATCTTGGTTATTACTTTGTAGTACATTCCGGTTCGTGTGCTCCCTTCGAACCACGTCTTTACCCCGAGGTGTGAGCATGGACGCCTGGCCAATCCTAGCGCTTGAATGCTATGCAGGGCGTGTCTTGCCAAGAAAAGCAGTGGAACGCGTGACGTCATATCCTACTACCCTCACACGTGATGTTTTTGGCCTATCACAGCCCTAGCTTATGCATACTAATGAGATACCGTTATGCTGTTGTAACCGAGAAACACGGCACCAGACATAGCTCAAAAAAAAGTATAAACAAGGTTAGTCGCTAGCTGGCTGAGCTTCACATTTTAAACAGTGTTTTTAAATCAGTTGATATCCCCCAAAATCGTGATTGTGTTCGTCTGCCAATTTGCCGGTTGTACACTAGCTACAGAATAAGTGGTAATGTATTCCGCTTTAGCTATTTTTTAAACGTTCAGCTGGTTTGCTAACTAGCTAAATTAACAGTAAGTTAGCTAAGCCATAGCTAAGCGACGTACACTTGGCTAGCTAAATAATATTAGCAGACTAACTGTTTATCATCTCCTTTGTGTAAACCAAAGCTAGCCGTGCAGCTAATTTATGATGAAGACAGGCTATGTTTCACTAACCCTGGATTCATGAAATCTCTAGCTAGCCAGCTAGGGCACAGCATATAAATATTTTCGTGTACATGTGGGTGAAAAAAAAGTCAGTTTACACTTAAGTTTCCAAGACCTTGACCTTCTGTGTTGTAACTCGATAAAGTAAATTAGACATAGCACTAGCTAAGTTAATCTTTCCAAACCGATGACTGGGTTCTGTCTTTCAGTGATCGCAGTATGACCACCCTAACCAGACAGGACCTCAATTTTGGACAAGGTATTTTGCCTTCTAATCTGTGGTTAAATGTGTGTTATTTAATTTGCTTATGTATGCTATGTGTACTTCTGCAACAGCAAAAGGAGGCTAAGGGGGGATTTGATGTATGTTTTTTACATTTTTTAAAAAGGGATTTATAAAGTGGGCTTCAAAACGGGTGCAGAGGTGGAATTAAATTATTTTTAATGAAAGCAAGTATCACAGTGATATTGGGACATAGGTATTTTACACAGAGATCTATCAATACGTGGAACAGCCTCCCCGGTCAGAAGAAGCAGAGGCCCTTGGTTTGGTACACTGCAGATACTCTAGACAGTAGGCAAAATTACATGCCTAGGTGTGCTGAATGGTCTTGTTCATCAGACATTGTTGTGTTGTTGTGTTCCAGAAGCAGTTGAATAACATGTATGTGTTGTTGCAGTGGTTGCCGACATCCTGTGTGAGTTTCTAGAGGTGGCGATACACCTGATCCTTTATGTCAGGGAGGTGTATCCATCTGGCATATTTCAAAAGAGGAAGAAATATAATGTCCCAGTACAGGTATGGAGATAAATGTTCCAGACATCTTCAGAAATATTACTAGCATATTTTCTTTAAGATAATTTAATAAGATTATAATGAAATGCACGCAGTTGGTTGATCTACTGCTGTCAGTAAGAAAGAAAAGTAAAGATTAGGCCATTTAAAAAAATAAAAAAAAAGTACGATCAACAACTTAATTTTTTACATGGCCTTAATTGAAGTGCTGTTTTATTGAAAATGTACGTGTAATTTCCTTTGGAGTTTGGACTGGTTGTCTTGTTGTAATCCTTCAGATGTCGTGTCACCCTGAACTAAACCAGTACATACAGGACACTCTACATTGTGTAAAACCCCTCATTGAGAAGGTAAGATACGGAAAAGCATTTGCCCCAGTGCACTTTGCAAGAAATTAATGCATTAAACCCAAGTATGGAGCACAACCAGGGTGTGAAATTAACACCTGCCACCGGCCAAATTCTGGTTAAAATATGATTGTGGCTGGTAAGATTTCTATTCTAGCAGCCAATTTGTCAGGTAACCAGCCAGGTTGTGTTATATTGTCAGTGGTAATGTTGCAGGTAAAGTGTTGAAAATGGCTGGTGATTTTTAGAAGGCCAGTAGGTGAAAAGGTTAATTCCATGCCCTGAGCACAGCCATAGCTATTATGCTCCTGCACTGAACGAAGCGGTGACCTGAGTTTCTGTCACTGCAGAATGATGCAGAAAAAGTTGTGGTTGTCATCATGGATAAAGAACACCACCCAGTGGAGAGATTTGTGTTTGAAATGTCCCAGCCTCCTCTGCTATCCATCAGGTCAGTAGTCAAGTCTAGCTGAGCATACCGCTAATTGAGCATACCGCTAATCAAGCATACCGTTAATCAAGTTTTTTTTTTCCGGAACATGAGTAAGGGCTTCCATTTATCATCCTCTATACTTTTCCCTTGGACTGTGTCAAACCTGTCATGTAATTCCAGCTCATCTCACATTAGGGTGTTTCCTTCAAATATCTGTCTTTCAGATTTTACATATTATTTAACATGGCTGGACATTTTGAATGAAGAGGCCCTACAACCCTCTGGATTTGTTTTGTTTGTGTAAAGCTAGGCCCGCAGTGTCATCTCTTGAGCTTTGATATTCCCATATTCTTTAAGAGATGACAAGGTCCTCTGTGATCTACTTAAATTGAATGCTGGTGTATTTGTGAATGCAGCTGGCTGGCAGTGGTCAATGCATGCCGGCTGGATGCACAGGCCCTTTATTGGTTGCGCGGGCATAATGCACGCCGGCATGCTGTTGTAATTGGTTCTGTTGACACTCATTATTCGCAGCTCTGATACTCTGCTGTCCCACATGGAGCAGCTTCTCAGAGCAGTCATCTTAAAGATCAGCGTCTGTGATGCTGTTCTGGACAACAATCCTCCTGGTAAGATTCACTTCATCATGTAATAAATGCCTTTCAAGTATAGTCCTGTCCTGTAGATTTTTATAACGTCTGTGAGATTTAATACTGATGGGCTTTGACGTGTCCATCAGTAACTACACTATGTGGCTAACAGTATCCGGACTGATGGGCTTTGACGTGTCCATCAGTAACTACACTATGTGGCTAACAGTATCCGGACATCCTTTGGTCTGGCGCTGTTTTTCTTTTTTTATAGTTCGGGCTAATTATGACGTGTCCTGCCAACAGTGTAACTCTGTTTTTGCAGGATGTACGTTCACAGTACTGGTGCACACCAGGGAAGCTGCCACACGTAATATGGAAAAGATTCAAGTCATCAAGGTGGGTGATTTGATATAATGGGTGTGTGCTGGCTTCTGAATGCTATAATAAAACCCACTTAATACTTCTTGATATTAACATTCAATCAATTCATAACCGATCAATGATCGAGGCCCCCTTGTTTTTTTATATCAATGTTTATATATCAATTTAAAAACAACCAAAATATATTGTTTTACATGCTGTGCTCATCATAGTGCGTGATGGAACATCAAGAACATATCCAGTAGCTTTTCACGTTGATCTTCGCCCAGTAAGACATAATAGATGTGGGGGGAAAAAACCTTGGCTACGCAAAGATGCATTTCCCAGATCGTGCACTAGAGGGCAATGTACATTAATCAAATGCGTCTTTGACTGGTCTCAATGTATGTCATTTTAATGGCCATCAACTATCACTTTATGTTCACTTTGTTGCCGTTGTTCATTTGATACTGTAAATATATGATAATCCGTGTTAAACGGTTACCCATTTATGTGCACATGAATGAATCATGATAGAAAACGTATTGGTAGTGATTATATCTTTGATATTTTCATACACACTGCAATATGTTGTTTTTTTTAAAAATGGGAACATACATTGCGAGAAACATATTTACTTTTGTAATAAATACAACTCCGCACCAAAAAATAACTACTTGAGTAGAAAAGACTTGTGCAGATAGTTCTTTAAACCATTATACAACCACTGTCATAGAGTTGTTATTATGTCTGGGTTGCTTAAACTGATTTGTCATTTAAATATATGCATATATAATGTATACAAAATATATATATGCATATATAAATATATACAAAATGTGTGTTTGACCAACTCTTTCCCCAGGATTTCCCCTGGATTGTTGCAGATGAACAGGAGGTGCACATGCGGGAGCCCAGACTCATTCCACTGAAAACGATGACATCAGACATCGTAAAAGTAAGGCTTTTCACACTGAAATTAAACTTTTTAATGCTGTTAGAGAACACAGGTCACATTATTATACAAACCCCAATTCCAGAAAAGTATGTAAATATGTAATGTAAGTATGTAAAATGCACATAAAAGTAGAAAGCAGTGATTTGTAAATTCTCTTTTACATGTAATTATTTGAAAACAGTACAAAGAAAAGACATTGTTTTACAGTGAAGAGGGGCAAAAGAGACAATGTTTTACTTTATGAACTTTATTGATTTTTGTAAATATACGCTATTTCCGAATTTGATGCCTGCAACATCAACACAGGGACAGGGGCAAAAAAAAAAAGAGACTGGGACGTTCAAAAAACACCTGTTTGGAACATACTACAGGTAAACAGGTGATGCTATCATGACTGGGTATAAAAGGATATCAAAAGGCTATTTATTTTATTTTCAGGTACTCTTACAAGCAATACTATAACCTCTCTGCATTTCAATGGATCTCTATGGGAATTGGGGTGTGGGACTAGATTAAGCTGTAAATTACATGGGAATAGTATGGAACCCATGGTTGGCTAAGGCGTCTGCGGTGTCAAACGAGCCTCAAACCATCGCTCTGCTGCCAGATATGCAGTAGATATGGATGGATCACTTGAAGGGTTGTTTCTCCTGACCTATCTTTCCATAAAGTTCAATAGGAAAATAAGTCAGGAGAAACAACCTTTAAAGTGATCATCCATATCTACTGCTATAGTTCAGTGATTGAAACTACAATTTTGGAATGACAAGCCCAGATCACTAACCGCTATGCTACACCGCTATGCTGAAATTCTACACTGCCAATAAGCCTCTCTTTTATAATCATATGTAATCTTTGACAAATTGTGATATCTAATATGTATCCTAGTGTGGTGATGCCATAGTTTTGCAATAATGGTTTTTAGGATATATTTTGGTGTAACTGACATTCAAAATTGGCATTTAAAAAGGCACACACAATTTCAATCTGTTGGAAATTGAATGTATGTTCTTTCCTCAGATGCAGCTGTACGTAGAGGAAAGGGCTCAAAAGGCTTCTTAACCCACACGGGATTTCCCATCATGCCTAGCTGCTTGCATTCTGAAAAAGAAGAGATGACGACGCTTGGGCCTGCAGCAGCCATGTTCTCAGAAGCAGGCTATATTGTATTGTTGGTGTGAAACGGAGGGCTGGTCTGTAACAGACATGAGCAGGAGAAATTACTGGGGAATTCAAGCTTCGTGTGATTTTGTGGTGTGTCGTGCATTTCAAGCCATCATCTGGTGGGCCTCGTAACTGGAGATGTTTTCCATAGTTGTACATGCACGTGTGTAGCTTTCAGAAAGTTATCACAGGAATGCCTTGGGAAAGAATATAGGTATCAGCAATTGTTGATAATTTTTCATGAGAAATAAGTAGAATGTTGTTTTATTTTTCTTATTATTGATGTCATTTAAAACAATTCCATTCCTGTATTATGCATTAAAAACTTTGGTTATTAAACATTTTCCATTACTCTCCGTACCTTACACATATTAAAGATTCTGTTTAAATAAGCCCTTATTAAATGGCTTTTCTCTCCAACGGTACAAATTCACTCCTGGTACTTGGGATTCTGAATCAGACTTGGGGGGTATTCCACAAAGCAGGATTACCGAGTTATCCAGATAACAGAACTATAAGCATGTATCATCACATTAGTTAGATTTCAGTCTAAGTCACACTTGCAGAGAACGTACTTGTGGCCCTGTTGGCCCCCGTAGTTCTTAGTATGGAGTGAAATTTGTGCAACATTTAAATGCAATCATTAGGCCTATGGTGGAACAATGTGGAATGCAATGCACGCGTGACATTACTTTTCAATGGTGACGTGCGGAAAACATGCCAAAATGAAAAGCAAAACCTTCATTAACAATGAGTGGGGATTTGCTTTTGAAGAATGAAATGCACACTTTGTGATAGAATTGTAACCCACCTTGAAATGCAATCCGCTTTCATTTGGTAAGATGAAAAAACTGGGCCAAGTTACATTAAATAATTTAGGAAATATTGGGTAGCAATTCTTTGGAACAGAGCTTGTTTAATTTGTGTGAGATAAGATAGCCAGTTTGTTATAACTTGCCCTCATTTTTATATCAATATGCCTACTCTTAATGGCAGGCCTCGATTTTGCTAGTTTTATTATAGATAGTACTTTGTATGCGTGAGTAACTATTTTGTATGTTGAAAACATTTTTTATTGAGTTTAAGTAGGCCTAATGCTTCTTTTCATGACAACTGTGTTGGTGAACTGTTCAAATTGATTTGACTCGTCAGCCAGTCTGTTACCCTTTTGTCTGTATGATAAACAAGTGATGATAGGTGACCACACAGGAATTCAAAAGGAAGTACGTAGCTCTCAGCTTGTTTTCACCATGCAGCGAACTTTGGACTCATGCAGGCTGACGACCAGTGGCGGCTCCTGAGCTGAAAATTGAGGGGGCGGAAAACTTCCCTTTAAACTGATTATTGGTCTTAATCATTTTTCAATCAGTTTCCTTGATTAACAATAGTCTACATCAGCGTTTAATTCACCAATTAGGCTACTCAATGCCATCAAATGTAGCCGGTTCTCCTCAATTAGGCTATTAGGCAAGTAATAAAATTATTTTAACTTGCGTCGCAAAATTGTGCACATTTTAATCAACATTATAATTGTGGATACATGTGCTCTTCGTTCTCCGCACTCTTAATTACGAAAATATTCATGGAAATTAAACGATCTTAAAGCTCAGCTTTTGTTAGATTATTATTTTTATTTTTTATTTTTTAAATGTGTACCGAAGAGAGTTGATGCTGTTTTAAAGGGAAAGGGTGGTCACACCAAATATTGATTTGATTGTTTACTGTTCTTTGTAGTGAATTGTTTGTTATTTAGGAACTTATAATTTAATTATTTTGGAAAGGATATTCGCCTTAAGGATTTTGTTTACATGTGCCTAAGACTTTTGCACAGTAGTGTATAACAGTACCTGGTATTTCATATATATAACTAGGCTATCAGAATGTTCAGCCAATTAGATTTAGCGGAGAAAAAAGCGGAAGGATGACCGTGAAAAGCACTTTTCGCTACCGATTTAAGGTGGACCAGAATCGGGAGCCAACTTCAGCGTCGTTGCAGGCTGCACAGATTCCAAGAACACATTGGTTCTCGGCTTGCTCATACAGAATCAAGTAAGGTTTAAATTATGTCTGTCTGCTTATGATAAAATTACTGGAAAGGTTAGAGTAGAAGATGGTGGCAGTTATTTTTTAGCAGACTCGAAATCCGCTCTGCGTTCAAACGCGCAGAACGTTTCAAATGTTCTGTTTCTGTTCTGTTGACATAGCCTATAATCTAAGTCTGGTGAATGTTGTTTACTGTAGGATTTCAAGACGTTTTAGTCAGGTGAAGTTTGTTATTTATTAGGCTATGAAATGGTTAGTTTTATTGTTGGAAGAAGTATGTTAGAAGATATTGGGGTATAGTAGAAAAAAGAACTTCGCTTTCGCTTTCATTTTTACATGTGGACTGTGGGAGTTACAGCCTGCATAGAATGCTAGGCTACATAATAAACAACAAATAAACCATAAAATCATTATAGCCTAACTCTTATTACTGTTCCATCATTTCATAGCTTCATGAGTTGTTCTGGAATCCGAGTAACAAATATATAGACATGGCATGTTCGTTTCTGTGGTTGATCGAATTCATTTCCTTTCAACAGTACAGTGATATCAAAATGTTGCAAGCGGTTTCAGAGTTGAGAATCAGTACATTTTGGTCATTGGGGGTCCATTCAGTCCTCACATGGGGTCACTACAACATGTTTAACCCCTGGTTTTTGTGTACCTTTCAATCCACTTCGTTCCAGAGGTGAAAATTCCCAACCTGGCTCTTTCAATCTGCCACCTAATCATCCCCCAGTTTAATTGGCTAAAAATTGCTCTCTCTCTCTCTCTCTCTCTCTCTCTCTCTCTCTCTCTCTCTCTCTCTCTCTCTCTCTCTCTCTCTCTCTCTCTCTCTCTCTCTCTCTCTCTCTCTCTCTCTCTCTCTCCTCTCTTCTCTCTCTCTCTCTCTCTTCTCTCTCTCTCTCTCTCTCTCTCTCTCTCTCTCTCTCTCAATTCAATTCAATTCAATTCAATTCAATATGCTTTATTGGCATGACAAAATTTCACAATTGTATTGCCAAAGCTTGTTGATCAGAAAAAGGAACATGTCAACATTAGAAAAGATACAAACTAACAATGATTATACAACTGAATGATATATATACAGTAACACAGTAACAGGTATGTGTGTGTGTGTGTGTGTGTGATGCAGTAACAGGTTTGTATGTATGTGTGTGTGTTTGTGTATGTGTGTGTATATATGCATATGGATTTATGTGTCCGTGCGTGTGTGTGTTCATGTTTGTGTGCATGTTATTAAATGTTTGTGTTCCATCACTCTACTGTCCCTCAGACTGTGGCAGGCAGCGATGAACTGTGCTGCAAGTGTAGAGCACCCCGCTCTCTCCCCCAGTAGTACTTTAAATTTTTCTTGATCAGGGAGGTCATTGAAAAATGGGCAGATCCGGTTGAATTTAGGGAAGTATTTTTCTCTGATGTTTTCATATTTTTCCCACATTTGGTTGTGAAGTGCAGCTCTGTCTCCACCTCCCTTAGAGAGCAGTGTTGGCACAGCCTTTCCTCAACAGGAAGCCATGATTTTTCGGTGGCGACCTTTTTCATGGCCAAGCTTGTGCTCACTGAGTCTGTACTTTGTCAAGGTGGTTCTCAGCTTCTTATCCATCATGGTCAGGTAATCTGCCATTGTGTACTGTCTGTTTAGGGCCAGATAACACTGCATTTTGCTTTGTGTTTGTGTTTGTTTGTTCCAATAGTTGATGTAATTTTGTTTTTGGTAGGTTATAATTTGGTTGACTCTAATTGATTTAATATCTATGTGCTGGTCCTGAGGCTGTGGGTTGTTAGTCTGGGTGAGTGAACTAAGCGTCAGGACCAGCTGATAGAGGGGGCTCTTTTCTTTGCTCAACTCTTGGCATTGCAGGGCTTTGTAATGGTATGAGAGGGGGTCACTATTTTTTAAATGGTTCAAAAAATTTGATTGCTCTTTTTTGAGTTCTGATTACTAATGGATATTGGCCTAATTCCGCCCTGCATGCATTGTTTGCTGTTTTCTTTGTACATGTAAGATGTTCTTACAGAATTCTGCCTGCAGGGTTTCAATTGGGTGTTTATCCCATTTTGCAAAATTTTGATTTGAGAGTGGACCCCACACCTCGCTGCCATATAGGGCAATTGGTTCAATTACTGATTCAAATAGTTTAAGCCAAATTCTAATTGGAATTTCAATGTAAATTTGTCGGTTTTATGGCATAAAAAGCCCTGCGTGCTTTCTCTTTCAGTTTCATTCACTGCAAGATTGAAATTTCCCGTGGAACTTAATTTCAACCCTAAGTAATTGTATTGTGTGCATGTTTCTATGGAGCGTGTCCCTAGTGTGAAATTTGATGTAGTTCCCTGAGATTTGGACCTTTTTTGGAAGGTCATGGTTCTAGTCTTTTTCATGTTTACTGCCAGGGCCCAGGTCTGGCAGTACTGTTCTAGCAGGTTCAAGTTCTGCTGTAGCCCTTGGATGGTGGGTGACAGTAGAACTAGGTCATCTGCATAGAGCAGGAATTTAATTTCTGTGTCGTAAAGTATAAGACCAGGTGCTGCAGATTGCTCCAACTTAGTCGCCAATTCATTTATGTATATGTTAAATAGAGTTGGGCTTAAGTTGCAGCCTTGGCGTACTCCACGTCTCTGGGTGAATAAATTTGTTCTTTTGTAGCCAATTCTGATGCCGCATTTATTGTCTGTGTACATTGATTTAATTATGTCGTATGTTTTACCCCCTACACCACTTTCAATAACTTTGTAGAAAAGACCATTGTGCCAAATAGAATCGAATGCCTTTGGAAATCTATAAAACAGGCATATATTTTTTCTTTTTTTTTGGTTAACATATATGTCAATTAGGGTATGTAGGGTGTAAATGTGGTCAGATGTGCGGTCTCTCTCTCTCTCTCTCTCTCTCTCTCCTCTCTCTCTCCAGCTCAGCATTCTGGTGCAAAATGGCTGCCATTGATACACATTGGTTGTGGTTGAAGGGACTATAGATGCAAGGCATTATTATTCATTATTATTATTATTGTTATTATTAAAGGTTCAGGGGGTCAACCTGGATTGAACACCTCTTTTTGGCTCTAAAAATGGATACTTTTTTTAAAGAAAATTATAAGTATAACTGACATTTTTATGTATGTTGTAACATCTCCTGTAAAGGACTGTAGAGGGAATACAGAAAATCAATTAAAATGTGGATGATGTGATGTGACGTGTTATTCTTCCTAGGTCAAATAATGAAATCAGGACTTCTACATAGGGAAGAAATGACACCTTATTTTTGTGAAAGAGGAATACATGGACATCTATCAAGCACACAGTAAATTATTAGTGCTAAATAAACTCTTATAAACTCTGGAGTTAAAACAATACTATTCATTTTGCCCAGAAATATGTTTGCTTTGAAAGAAAGGAAGATCAGATATATGTGGCATTTTAATGTCACTTTATTGATGGTAAGTAATTTCAGATTAGCCTCTCACATTTAGCATAGCTTTTTGGTTGTTTTTATTGGTTCAGTACCCTGCTTAGTGCTGTTCCCCAAAAGCAGGGATTTAATCTAGCCCTCAGTGCCAGTGGTACTGTTGGATTTTCTTTTATACCTGATAGTTAACTGATTTATTAATGTCACTGATTCACCAGGGATTCCACTCACCTGGTATCCTCAGGTCTAATTAGTCCCTGATTAAAATGGGTAGAACTAAAAACAACTTACTACTGGCGTCAAGAGCCAGATTTGAGCATCCCTGCCTTAGAGATTCAAACTTGCAACATTCGGGTTTCAATTCTGCTGAATGGGCAATTTGATGTGAGGTATTTGTTTTCACAGATATGCCCATCTTTCTACGTGCTACCATAACCTCAACAATCACTTGTTCTAATGTTTCAGATAGTAGATATTCAATTGATAGCAGAAATAAGCGCACGGTTATTGCATTTTATTTGTAATGTTACAGCTTCAGGTCCTGTTCTGTGACCAGTCCTATTCCTGTAGAAGTGCAGAATATGAAATCCACGGAAAGTGCTGTCCAATGTGCACACCTGGTAGTCACCATCTATTGTCAGAGCAAAACTTTTAGTGTAGTAGATATTGGCTTACAGGGGTTAATTAACAGAACAGCACTTATTGTCATTGAAATGTCAATTTAAATGCGTTCATTTAATCCTTTTTTAAAAAACTTTTTTCCCCCCATTAGGAACACGTATTTATAAGCACTGCACAGAATACACCAACACCTCCTGTGTACCGTGTACTAAAGAATCATTCATTGACCAGCCCAACGGTCTCCCTATATGTTTTCCTTGTACAGTGTGTGACCCAGGTAAAAAAAAAAATTCACCTTCAACTTGTGTTAATTCATGACCATTCAAGGCCATTTCAAACTTACTTGACTGTCTTTTTAATAATATATATTTCTTTTAGGAATGAAAATTCAATTTCTTGTCTTGACTTCAGACCCTATAACTTAGTGTAAAAATTATGTGAAAAGGTTTGTTGACAAAATTGTTGTATAACATGTTAATATGTGTTAATATGGGTCTTTATTCTGTTTTCTTCCACAGTTCGTTTAGGTTTAAAAACAGACAGAGAGTGCACTGCCTCCTCTGACACAATGTGTGGGCCTTTGGATCAGTACTACTGCACTGAGACAGATAATAAGGGGTGCAAATTTGCACAGAAACACACAATCTGCAGGCCTGGACAATTCATCATAGAGAATGGTTGGATTGCATTAATATCTTGAAGGGACACTTTAGCTTTCTTCGATATTTCACGTTTAGTGTATGTTTTAGATGTTTTCTCCTACACCAGCCATCATGAAGCTGGTGGGTCATCCTGAGGAGGTAGATATATTTGTCACGGAACTGGCAGACCACCAGCAACTATGTAGATATCTAAAATGTTCTTCATCACAGACAAGTTGTCTGGGCCAATCGAGAAAATACACTAATGCTGAAATACCGGAGAGTGAACCATCCCTTTAATATCTTTATCTGTTTTGCAAAATTAATGCACTTAACTGCACAGTCTGCCTTTCTGAAAACTTGAGAAAAAATGTTTTGAAATGTCTTAACATATCTTCCAATATTTACTGGCACAGGAACAACATCTACTAATACCAAATGTGGAGACTGTCCTGATAAAACCTTTTCAAATAAATCCTCTTCTACATCCTGCAAACAACACACAGAGTAAGTTACCTGTATTTATTTGTGAGTTCCATCATTTTCCAGATGAGTAAATCTTGGGTAAAACAGAAATTAACAGAACAGGAGTTGTTGCTCATTATTTGTGTATTGATACAAAACATAACCCTGAAGTCTTTGAGATTTGGACTTTTAATATATGTATTTCTGTGACAGTTGCCAATACTTGGGACTTCAGGAAATTACAGCAGGAACAAAAACATCGGCCAGTGAATGCGGAACAAGATCCTCTCATGGTCTCATAGTCGCTGTGCTGTTGTCTGTGCTGCTTCTACTTTCACTCTTATGTATCATTCTCATTCTCATTTTAAGTAAGTTTCCCATCTATGTGGTAAGACTTTGAAGTTTATTTTTAATAAATGTGTAAAGCATGATGCAGTTTAATTCTACGTTCAATTTTAAAGTAAATCTGAATCAAGTTAATCAAAAAAAATGTAAATCTAGTTAATAAATAAGTATTTTGCTTTCAGGGAGGAGAAAGCAGAACATGGCACATCTTGACATCATGTGAAACAAGCACAATAGAACTGCAGGATGAAGGTAAGGGAGCTCATGACTTGATGTGGTGGATAACAAAGTCTGATTAGATGGGCTGTGTGCAGCTAGTACTGCAGCTGTCACATGAACTGCCTCTTCTACAGTGTGCATGGACTTAATATCATTTTTATTCAGTTTCTTTACATATGTACATTTTAAATACATTAATACAATTAACGTATTTCCGCATCTGTTAAACACCACTGTGAAGATGAAAAATGAAAATAAGTTATTTTTTAAATGCCTTTTTGTATGTTTTTTTGTTGTATGATTCTGTAGCAGGGCTGTTAAATTGATTGTTATGGCCCACGGGAATTCCTTTATACTTCATGATGAATCAGGATATTTTTGAGCTGCTGTCATGAAACAAGCAGAGCAGCAGAACATACACATTGCAGAACTTATTTAATTATTCATTTGATTTATTATTAATTCTCTCATTCCTAGTTTGCATTTTATTAGTCTTAGTATATGTCTCAGCAGTGATGCGTATACAAAAAAGAAAGAAAATATACATTTTGCTCAAATAGATTATTCCCATTTTAAGTGTTCTTTTTAAACTAGGCTACTGTTCAAATTCTGTTCCCTGCTTAAAATCCAGGCAGAATAATGAATAGAGTAATCAATATAATAAATAATGATCTAATCAGTGACAGTACAGTTTATTATTCTCTTTATTTCAAATGTATTGCTGTAGCAGATGAAGAAGTGATCTGTGCCTCAACACACAAAGATGCTCACACTCACGGTCCCTCGGCCCCTCTACCGTAACTCCTTGGAACTGGCAGCAAGGAATGTCACTAGGCCTGGCAGGTCCACCAATATCAGACCCTGTGGTGCCTCAAAGGCAACCCTAGGAAGCCATAAAGCACGTTTGCAGCATCAAGGGGAATAAAGCTCACCAACTTCAGCCCAGCCCATATGAAAAGATTCTGTACGATTCTTATATGGGCAACATGTTAAGTTTTCATACCTTCCTTATATAATTCTGACACAACAGCATTAATGTTTCCTATGTTTTTCTATATTGTATTTTTTTATTGTCTTTCTTTGGGTGAAATGACATGGAATGACCCTGAATATTAAAGTAATAATTAACAAGTCATGAATTATTTATGTTTTCATGTGTTTTATTATGTATGAATACGCTAATAAATATCATTATTGATTAATTTGCCTGTTGGTCTTAATGTTTGAGTAACTGATGATTTTTTGCTTGATTGTGAACATTTTTCTTATATCACTACTTTTTACAACCTACTTGTCACTGGTATGTACAACATATATGTCTAAACATAGTTTTCTTATGTTCCTACATTTTGTAACTCATAAGTCTCAAAACTGTGTAGCTGACCATACTTGAAATTTATATGTATTGTATATGTGTGTTGGATAACATATATTTAACCTACATGATTCAGACACAACAAATAAGAATCATATGTGATTTTATAAAAAAATTTCCATATGGGAGGTTACCCACAACCCAACGGATTAGCTGAGAGAATGGTGCAAACTGTGAAATGTGCGCTGAAAAAAGCATCACAGACCCAAATCTCGCTCGGCTCTCACCGAGAAACGCACCAATGACAGGCATGGACATCTCACCAGCCCAGAGGCTCATGGGAAGAGTTCTGAGGGGCGTGCTGCTGAGCTCCAGGCATCCAGTGCAGTCCTACAGCTGTCTACCCCAAAAAGAGTTCACTCAAGACTGCAGCATTTTCAGTCAAAGCAACAGCATTACTACCAGACGTCACCGCTATGCTATTGGATATGGTGTATAATTTTATTTAGGGTTAAATAAATATATAGGTAGGTATTATGTATTCTCATAGCAGAGTATTGAGATGTGCTTTCTGTATATACGTATACATTTTTTTAAATAATTTTTTGATAATTTAAATTTTATATTACATAACCTTGTGTTGCCCCTGTAGGTCACACCCCACTGCCAGTCAACTTTATATGTATATGTTTGGAAAATCTATTTTGTTGTCACTCTTTGAGGGTTCTACAGCCCATCTGTGTGATCTGTTTCAACATCCTCTGCAGAGACTCAGTTGATTACCCACCAATGACTAATCACCACCATTTATGTATAGCCCTGTAACTTGCAAGTAAAGGTGTGTCTGTTGATTCATTGACACTGATGATGATCTTGTGATCGACATGTTTCTCAGCACTTTTTTTGCACTGAGCACTTTTTACACTTTTTTCCAGTATGATTTAATGAATATTATTGCAGCCTCATTTTAAGGAGTTTTTCCTTTCAATCAGCTTGCGGTGTGCGAATCCATTCCTTCTAGCCTGCAATATAGGGTTTACAGCATGTTTTGTTTGTAAGACCTACACACGCCCATACAGGACAAAGGATCAACAGCTTTGTGAACTGTTCTACTGCTGGAGTCATGTAAATGCTCACCTGCCCATGTGGACTTATGTGGGTCAGACCAAAATAACTTTAAAGACCAGAGTGATGGAATACAAAACCGCAATCAGAAGTGGCAATATGTAATACACTATTGCTTTGTCCTTCCCAGTCCCTCACCCAACCTCTATGGTTTATAGGCCTATAGAAAGTGAAGGAATCAGAGAGGAGGGGACTACAAAAAACTTGTAATATTAAATAATAAAAAGGGAGACCAATTGGATTTTGACATTAAAAAGCTTGAAATCATTTGGTCTGAATGAGGAATGAAACCTTTCCCCTTAAATATAATTTGAACACTTGAATGTCATCTACCATCTTTTTTTTAATCAGAATGGACATATCCCCCTTGACCCTCCCACTGCCCCTTGCCCTTTCCTTGTAAAATAATGTATATACTAGATATATATTGTTGATGTATATTTGGTATTGTGCTTTGTGAAATCAATCATTCTTGAATTGAATATTTCACCATTGACTAGATATCTTTTTAATGTGATTTACTATGACACACCTGCTCTTAATTATCTCATTAATGAAAGCTTTGAGTGTAATAAAGGCACTATATAAATAGGCATTATCATTCATTGTTATTAAAAGTCCAGGGGTCAGAAAGAGAAAGGTGAGGACTTTTACCACATAGGGAAGAAATGAGACCATCATTTTGTGAATGAGGATACATAGACATCTTTCAGGAACAGTAAATTCTTAATGATAAAAAGACTTATAAACTCTGGAGTTAAAACAACACTATTTGTGGAATTTGTGACATACAGTACATGTATATAATTTTGATGTTCCATTATTATTATTTAGTTTGTTTTATTATTATCTAACTACTGGGCATTTGTCCCTGTTTACTTTGTCCTTTATCTACACATGATGAATTTACAAATGAATAATTTATTGCTGTATTTACTAGTCTACTTCTATTTAAAATAATAAAGATTTTTTTCTATCATTTTGATTGCCTATTCTCAATGGAATCGAGTTTCTCGGATAACGGTCCTCCTACTATATTAAAAATAAACATTTAAAAGTTAGTTGGTCTTTTTTGTTAGTTATATTTTCTTTTCTATCGACACTTGTCCGCATATGAAGCTCACCTCTTCCCTATGATCCAACGGTACACACGTGTAGGCTTGGCCATTCTTTTTCGGTGCACTTTTGTAGCTGTCCTGGCGTTTTGGCCGCCTTTATAAAATATTTGGTTACTTTTTTATCTTATTTAGATTCTTCTAATCCCAGCCCCCTATGTGTGGTACCATCAAATTACATGCCTCTCTTTTAAAAAGTTTTAAATATTGTCGATGTCTGGAGAATGATAAAACCCATCAGCTAAAGATTTTACTTTTTAGTCCCACCCTCCCAATTCCCATAGAGATCCATTCAAATGCAGAGAGGTTATAGTATCGCTTGTAAGAGTGTCTGAAAATATGATATCAGGAGTCTTTTGATGTTGTTGGGTGGTCACAGACATCAGGAAGTCATGGCATGTAAAGGTTATGCAACCAATTATTAACGATGATGACTTTATTTAAGGTTATGTTAATTTGTCCAATTGCTTTTAGTGCCCTAAAATGGGGGGACTGTGTAAAAATGGCTTCAGTTGCTACACGGTTCACCAGATATGGATGTAAAAAGCCTCAAATTTAAGATGAAAGTCTGCACTTTATCCTCATAGTCACTGTTTCATTTCAAATCGAATGTGCTGGAGTACAGAGCCACAACAACAAAAAGTCCTAACACTTTTGGAGTGCACTGTAAGTATTACTTCTTGTAATATTTCAACTATATACCACCACTGTGCTAATCTCTAATGTGAGAACTATAAGCCTGTATCATCATCTTTACCTTGTCCATTCTACACTCGCATTCATTACCTCATTCACATTTCTCACGCCTGGTTCATTTACTGATCTCTTATCCACCTGTTCCTCTCCCTATTTATGTTGCTTCCTTTGTTTGTTCTGTGCCAGTTCATTCCGTCTCTATGAGTGTCTAAACGTTTACTCGGCCTCTGTTTGTTTGATACTAACTTGTCAGTCTGTTTCTAGTTCGCCCGTCCAGCCCGCTTCCCCGTTCCTGTACTCCTGTGTTTGCCTACCCTGCATCCTGCTCGTCACCCAGCCCATCTGTCTGCTGCCCTGTATCCCAATCATTCCATGTTCCTGCCAGCCCTTAGTCTAGCCAACCCACTTCCAGAACCCTCACCTAGTGCCCCTGTTCGCTGTTTCGCTTGCATTTCAATAAATAATTTGCTCCGATACGGAGTTCCTATTGAGCCTGTATCCGGTCTTGCTTTTGGGTCCAGTCAGTTTGAGGAACGTAACAAATTTCTGTTTAATATTGTCCTGAAGCGATTTCATTTTGCAGTGGAAAGTTAGTGTTAATTCATTATGTGGTAAAAGACAATCCTGTTTTCTTTTATCAGTGTGGTATTCTATAGCCATTCTAACATTCAGCAGGGCTTGTTAATTCAATGTTGTGGCTTTATTGCTATACATTTTAATAGCCCGGGTATAACACAATATAACAAATACAGAAAGTAATTGTAAGATTAGATTTTATTCTGGATGTGGACTAATCACGATCCACTTATCCCCTTTACGGTGTAGCCTCAATCCCAAGAATTAATGGCACACGATGGTTAATCAAATCAATTTAGGGTTATGCTCAAGTGTAACATTGCGTTTGAATCAGTTTATGCTTTGATGATTTTGCTGGCGTATCCTTGTCTTTTTCGTCATGTAGGAAATACAAACAATATTCTTATGAAGAACAGAATGGTAATCTAAAATATATTGCACTCTTTATTTGAAAGAAATTACTTTGGACTGACAGCTTGGAGTGGCTATACTACAAAAATGTCCATATTTTATATATTTTAGTTAAGTGTAGGTTTAATAGATTTTTTTTCTGATAGTTATAATTAGTGGTGTGACTTCTAAACGTTTAATTGCTAAACGTTAACAAAAAATGGCAAAAGGTTTAGAAAATCTCTAAATTAAACACAATTTCGCATAGCGAAAATCGAATAATTCTGATCATGTAAACACATAGAATCAAAATCTACGATGTGCACTTGTAATGCTATAAGGTTGTGCACATGTGATGCTATTTCAGCAAATGGAGCAACTGCTACAATATTTGTAAAACGTGGTCGTCGCCATCTTTACTTTGTCTAGCAGATAGCTTGCTTTCTAACTAATAATAAGGCAATCTGTGTGTGGGAGATTGGAGGAAGTTAAGTCAATGCGTCATCTCCCACAAACAGACAGCGACAGGGCGCCTACGTCAGCCCGATGTAGCTGTGCTGTCTGGAACGTTACTCTAACCAATTTCTGTAGCCAGCTACATGTTTTCTTCATTAAACCAGCTGCATTACTAGCTAGCATGCTAACTTCAGCTCAGTTCAGTTACAATGAAAAATGAAACTACTGAAGTATAGAGCTACCTCATATGTCAACCAAAAGCATGCGTGTGCTGGTGCAAATGCAAATGCAAATGCAGATGAGTGACAGTGTGCCTGCAAGAGAGATTTTAAGGTTAGTGACCAATTAAGAATAAGGCAGTCACATTCACACTGGCAGACAACATACTTTTGGCACTGTTGGCCACCAATGGTTCTTAGTATGGAGTGAAATTTGTGCAACATTTAAAAGCAATCATTACAGTGGAACAATGTGAAATGCACACGTGACATTACTTTTCAATGGTGATGTGCGGAAAACATGCAAAAATGAAAAGCTAATCCGTCAGCAATGAGTGGGAATTTGCTTTTGAAAAAAGAACTGCAATCATTTTACCATCATTTGTTTCCATCATTTGTGTGATAAACATGATGTGAGGCAAGCCTAACCACACAGGAAATCAAAAGGAAGCAGCTTGCAGCTTGTTTTCACCCTGCAGCAAACTTTAGACTGATGCAAGCTACATCGATTCCAAGGACAAATAGGTTTTCAAATTGGTGCTCACACAGAATCAAGTAAGGCTTAAACGAGAAAATGACAGGAATAGTTAGAGTAGAAGATGGTGGCAGTTATTTATTAACAGAAGTGAAGTTCTTCTTGCTTCCAACATGCAAAACATCTCAAATGGAACCCTCTGTTCTGTTGATGTAGCCTATAACCTACAGGCATGTCTTTCTGGTGAATGTTGTTTACTGTAGGATTGCAAGACTGTCTTATTAGTCAGGTGAATTTTGTTATTAGGGTATGAAATAATTTGTTTTCATTGAGGGAAAAAGTATGTTAGAGGATATTGGGGCATTTTTTCATATTACACATTTCAAGAGCACATGGGGATTCTTTCATTTTTACTTGTGGTCTGTGGGTGTTACATCCTGCTTAGAATACTAGGCTATATAACAAGTAACAAATGAAACTACACTTTCTCACACTCAAAGCCATAGGCGGCGGGTGATTTTTTCGTTAGGGAAGGCTAGGACGTTATAGGGGGTGCGGGGGGGCTGTGCTCCCCCTTCCGTTTCAGCGATTTTTTTACAGAACAGCTTTGAAATAAGTGAATTCTAATGACTTTTTAAAGGGAAACTGCGTGAGAGGGGGGCCAGTGAGACGGGATTAAAATTTTTTTTTTTATCGCGGGTTCATGTGTCATAAAATTACAGCACTTTATGCTGTCGCTGTAGGTATGTGCTGGAAAAAGTGCTCAGAAAACTATGATTTAGCATGACAGTGAGTCGCTTGCAAGGAGAGTTTCAGTGATAATTTTGCGCTTGAATTGGGAGAGCGATACAATGTTGCAGTTTTGGAATGCGAGCGTGGACGTGGCACTGCTACATTTGTATCTGAAATGTATCACTTTCCCTCTATTGAGAGGCCTAGGAGCGTAGCGGAAGTGTAGTGGGTTTTCTGCCTTGAAACTGGTATAAATTATGGCATATAGAAACGATCAAATATGCACAAATATAATAGCAACCTATAAGGCGATCTAAAGTACTATATTCATTAAACAGAATGTGTTAAACATTGGAATTTACAATGATTCAGTTCTTCCATTGATTTACACACTGAGAGTAGTCCATCACATCAACACACACACATCACAGATTACGGACAGACTGCGACTGAACAACTGCCATCAAATGCTGAGTGATAACGGTCTGCTTATGATATGCAACATTCCATTTTAGACCAACCACATCAGTGAGTGATCAATCAAAAGTAGCCTAGTTACACCAACTCAAAACTGACAATCAGCCATAAAACACACAGATAACTAATTTTGGGGGCCCCCTAAATATTGGGGGCCCCCTAAATATTGGGGGCCCCTGGCTTCAGCCTAGTCAGATTGAAGATTGAAATTTGACGGATGGGAAGTGCTTGTTGCGTTTTTTAAATCATCAGTATTGTATTGTATCATTTTATTAAATATCACGAGTCCTAGATTTATGATGATGATGATTATTATTATTATTATTATTATTATTATTATTATTATTATTAATATTAATAATAAAGTGGTAGTAGTAGTGGTCGTGGTGCTGATGTTTTCAGCTAGTTGTAGTAGTATGACAATTCCACTATAGAAGTATCACCACCATAACTTATTTAGAAGAAATATATGTTCATGTATAATATGATTTGGTTATTGTTGATGGATGTACCAAAAGTATTTTTCACTCAAATTGAATTGAATGTTGTATATATATATATATATATATATATATATATATACACAGTGGTGCACACTGCACACTGTATGCACCATATCTACTCCATATCTGGCAACAGAGTGATGGTTTGGGGGCTCGTTCGATAGCTCAGACCCTTGATAACTTACAGCCATTTCGCCAGTCATGTGTTCCATACTGTACCAGTGTAATTTACACTGAAAGTAACAGCATGCAAAGGATATGCAACCAAATATTAAATATGATACTTTAAAAATACATTAAAGCAAAGGGTATGAATACTTATGCACATGAGAGATTTCAGTTTTCGATTTTTAATACATTTGCAAAAAAATTCTAAAAACATGTTTTCACTTTGTCTTATGGGTTATTAAGTGTAGATTGATGGGCAAAAATCAATTTCCATTATCCATTTAAAATTACACAATTAAATTCTACAACACTATAAAGTGTGCAAAAAGTGAAGGGGTTTGAATACTTTCGAGCACCACTGTGTGTGTGTGTGTGTGTGTGTGTGTGTGTGTGTGTGTGTGTGTGTGTATTTTTTTATGTCATTCATAACCTTCCAATGAATGGGATTGTATGTGGCCAATAAGTAAGCCACAGAGTTTTCTACTAAACTGTTGATGTGATGGAATTGCTACTTCTTGGAAATTTGCAAAACGTTCATATAACTCAGAGACGGCTGAATATCAGCGCTGTAAAATAAATATTTAGCAGCCCACGGACGTGCTTGGCAGTACTTTACGGTCCAGTTGCAAGGAGGGAATAAAATTTATCACACTATTCAATGGTGTTTAGATGGTGCAGAGCAGTGAGAGTCGGTAGGAGGCGTTGAAATTATTACCGGCAGTTTGCCGGCAGGTATGTGTGAAAGGTTTCACATCTTGTCAGTGCCTTACATCAGCGGCCCACCACTCAGACTGAGCCTGCTCTCTGTGCTCGAGCCTCATCTCTGAAGCACCCTTTCACACATCACCACCTGCGCCATTCCTGAAACTTACATTTGTTTCCCCCTGATCTCACATCTTTTTTCCACAGTCATTTGTATTTCAGCGATGAGTAAAAAAAGATCAACCAATGTCAAAAAAAAAAGAAGCTGTTTTTTGTTGTTGAGAATTTGGTCCCTTAAGTCACACTATTCTCTGGGAATTTTCACCACCGGTCAAAGACACAATTCTGCAAGTAAAAAAAGACAGAAGACCCAAGTCGTTTTTATTAAAATTTCATAGTGGTATGATGCACACAACCTGACTCATAGAAAGGACACAGGAATAGAAATGTAATGAATGCTTAATGAGAAACTTTTGCTTTTATGGTTGGCTACTGGGGGAGATTTTGTAAATGGGGTTTTGAAAAAATGAAACGGGAACTCAGGTTAGAGCAAGCGTAAGTGCAATGCGTGGTTTGGGCTTCTCATAAAACCGCCGTGTCAATGAGCTCAGATATGGGTTAAAAGGCTCAGATGAGTATGCTATTCGGCATGATGGTCATGGTATGAGTGTATAATGGGGAGCGTCGGTTGGGCTTACTCTCTTGGCTACACAAATCGGTTTATTGCACTGATTAAGATTAGTATGGTACGATTAGTGCGAGAGTAGCACATACTATTGAATGCATTTCTTAATGCATATAGAAAATATTCATGAGCATCAGTGCTACACCTTTCCTTTAAGTAAGTATTAAATTGCATGGGGATTTTGGCTGCAGTTGCTGAATGGGCACTTTGATGTGAAGCAGGGCAATCCCATACCGGGGGCCCTATCTTACACCTGGCGCAAAGCGGCGCTAACGCAAACGCAAGTGTCTTTGCTATCTTACACCCGGCTAGGTCCATAATAACGCCTAACGCTTACGCCGTTTAACTAGCATTAAGTATAAGGCAATCACATTCACACTGGCAGACAACATACTTTTGGCACTGTTGGCCACCAATGGTTCTTAGTATGGAGTGAAATTTTGCAACATTTAAAAGCAATCGTTACAGTGGAACAATGTGAAATGCAATGCACACGTGACATTACTTTTCAATGGTGATGTGCGGAAAACATGCAAAAATGAAAAGCAAATCCGTCAGCAATGAGTGTGGATTTGCTTTTGAAAAAAGAACTGCAATCATTTTCCATCATTTGTTTCCATCATTTGTGTGAAGAACATGATGTGAGGCGAGCCTAACCACACAGGAAATCAAAAGGAAGCAGCTCGCAGCTTGTTTTCACCTTGAAGCAAACATTGGACTGATGTAGGCTACACCGATTCCAAGGACAAATTGGTTCTCAAATTGGCGCTCACACAGAAAGTAAGGCTTAAATTATGTCTGTCTACTTACGAGAAAATGACAGGAATAGTTAGAGTAGAAGATGGTGGCAGTTTTTTATTAACAGAAGTGAAGTCCTTCTTGCTTTCAACATGCAAAACATCTCAAATGGAACCCTCTGTTCTGTTGATGTAGCCTATAATCTACAGGCATGTCTTTCTGGTGAAAGTTGTTTACTGTAGGATTGCTAGACTCTCTTATTAGTCAGGTGAATTTTGTTATTAGGGTATGAAATAGTTTGTTTTCATTGAGGGAAAAAGTATGTTAGAGGATATTGGGGCATTTTTTCATATTACACATTTCAAGAGCACATGGGGATTCTTTCATTTTTACTTGTGGTCTGTGGGTGTTACATCCTGCTTAGAATGCTAGGCTATATAACAAGTAACAAATGAAACGGTAAACTTATTTTAATAATGGCTGACATTTATATCACAACTTTCTCACACTCAAAAGCACTTTACAATGATGAGGGGGAAACTGACCTCAACCACCACCACCAATGTGTAGTACACACCTGGGTGAACGGCAGCCATTTTGCACCAGTATGCTCACCACACATTTTTTTTTTTTTTTTTTAGTTTCCGGGCAGCTAACGTGGAGAGGGAGAGAACAATTTTTTAGCCAATTAAACTGGGGATGATTAGGTAGCAGATTGAAAGAGCTTGGTTGGAGACACCAGGGAAACCCATACTCTTTGCGTTAAGTTTCAAGGGATCTTTAATGACCAAAGTGAGTCAGGACCTCGGTTTAACATCTCATCCGAAAGGCGGCATCTCCTACAGCACAGTGTCTCCATCACTGCACTGGGGCATTAGGGTTTATTTGACCAGTGGGAAGATTGCCCCCTACCGGCCCACTAACACCACTTCCTGTAGTAAGTTTTTCCCAGTAGGTCTCCCATCCAAGTACTAACTAAACCGATACCTGCTTAGCTTCAGCCAATCAGCAGGAGCAAATTGCATGGCGGTATGGCTCTTATTACTAGTTTTATTACTTATTACTTATTACTAGTAACATGAACAATCTATAGACCTCTCTCATGGCATGTTCTTTCTGTGTTTGATTTCATTTATTTCCTCAAGAGTTCTGAAATTTCAGTGATATCAGTATGTTACAAACAGGTTCCAGAGTCGATGTTCAGTACATTTAGGTTATTGGGGGTCCATTCCATCCTCACTTAGGCCACTGCAACATGTTTAACCCTGGTGTTTGTGTACCTTTGAATCCACTTGTTTCCAGAAGTGAAAATTCCCACCCTGGCTCTTTCAATCTGCCACCTAATCATCCCCCAGTTTATTTGGCTAAAAGTAGTTCCCCCTCTCTCCAGCTCAGCTGATGTGTGAGCATTCTGGTGCAAAATGGCTGCCGTTGATTCACATTGGTGGTGGTTGAGGGGACTTTCCCCCTCATCACTGTAAAGCACTTTGAGTGTGAGAAAGTTGCGATATACAGTGCCCTCCACTATTATTGGCACCCCTGGTAAAGATGAATTAAAAGGATTCCAATAAATTCACCGTTTGGTGAATTAGCTTAATCTCGCACTGAAAAAATGAGAAAACTCCAACCTTTAATATAAGTAAATTTATTCTGAGAAAAAAAAAAATCACTCCAACAAATAATAATTTTTAACAAAACCATGTGTGCCACAATTATTGGCACCCCTGCATTTAATACTTTGTACAACCTCCCTTTGCCAATAAAAGGACTCTGGATGATCTCTCCTTGGTCCTCTCTTGTGCACTCTCCTCTTCAGCTCGCCCCACAGGTTTCCAATGGGATTTACTGTAGGTCAGGGGACTGAGATGGCCATGGCAGAAGCTTGATTTTGTTTTCAGTTAACCATTTTTGTGTTGATTTGGACATATGTTTTGGATCATTGTCCTGCTGGAAGATCCAACGATGACCGGTTTTAGTTTTAGCCAGATTCAGATTTAAAATTTCCTGGTATTTCATGGAGTTCATGCTGCCATGTACCCTAACAAGGTTCCCATGGCTTTTGGAGGAAAAACAGCCCCACAACATCACGGAACCTCCATCATACTTAACAGTGGGGATCAGGTTATTTTCGGTATAGCCATCCTTCTTTTTATGCCAAACCCACCTTGAGTGTTGGTTGCAGATAAAGCTCAATTTTCGTTTCATCTGACCATAGAACACGGTTCCAGTCAAAGTTCCAGTAGGGTTTAGCAAACTCCGCTTACGTTTGTGGTGAAATGACAAGAAAGGCTTTTTTCTGTCATGCCTTCCAAATAATTTTTGGCATGGAGGTAACGTCTAATGGTAGTTTTGGAGACTTGATCACCCCAAGATGCTACTTTCCTCTGTAATTCTCCAACAGTGATCCTCTGGGATTTTTCTGCCTCTCTTACCATCCTCCTCACTGTACGTGGGGGCAAAATAAAATTGGGTCCTCCACCAGGCAAGTTTGTAACAGTTCCAGTTGCTTTGAACTTTTTAAGTATTGCCCTAACGTAGATATGGGCATTTTCAGGTGAATAGCAATTTTTTTATAGTCATTCCTTGACTTATGAAGCACACTTTTCCCTCGTTTGATTGTGTCACCTCATATTTATACCCCAGTGAAAAGGGAAGTCATGGATTACTACTTGAAAGTTCTTAAACACTCTGATCGACTTTAAAAAGTAAAATATAAGATTTCTAGGGGTGCCAATAATTGTGGCACATTTGGTTTTGTTAAAAATAATTATTTCTTGAGGGATTTTTTTTTCTCAGAATAAATTAAAGGTTGGATTTTTCTAATTTTTTCAATGTGAGATTAAGCTAATTCACCAAAAGGTGAATTTTTTATAACATTTTTTACTCGTCTTTAACAGGGGTGCCAATAAATGTGGAGGACACTGTAGATGCAAGGCATTATTATTCATTATTATTATTATTAATATTGTTATTATTAAAAGTCAAGGGGTCCCTCTTCTTGGCTCTAAAATAGTTTGTTTTTTAAAGAAAATTATAACTATTAATGATCTTTTTAGCTATGTTGTAACATCTCCTGTAAAGGACTGCAGAGGGACTACAGAAAGTCAATTAAAATGGGGATGATGTGATGTAATGTTATTCTTTCTAGGTCGTATCATGGAAACCAGGACTTCCACATCGGGAAGAAATGGAACCATAATTTTGTGAAAGAGGATACATGGACATATATCAAGCACACAGTAAATTAAGTGCTAAATAAACTCTTATAAACTCTGGAGTTAAATTAACACTGCATTTCTTCTGCACAGAAATGTGTTTGCTTTGAAAGAAAAGAAGATCAGATATATGTGGCATTTTAATGTCACTTTATTGGTGGTAAGTAATTTCAGATTAGCATGTCACATTTAGCATATCTTTTTGGTAGGTTCTATTAGTTCAGTACCCTGCTTGCTGCTGTTCCCCAAAAAGCTGATATTTTCAAATCTAGCCTTCAGTGCAGTGGTACTGTAGGATTTTTTTTTATACCTGATAGTTAACTGATTTATTAATGTCACTGATTCACCAAGGATTCCACTCACCTGGTATCTCAGGTCTAAGTCAGTCCCTGATTAGAATGGTAGAAATAGAACTAAAATCAACTTACTAGTGGCATCAAGGGCTAGATTTGAGTATCTTTGCCTTAGAGATTCAAACTTGCAACATTCGGGTTTCAAGTCCATATCCATGTCATGCCAAACGTCACTATGTTTCTAATACACTAATACATAGGCGGCGGGTGATTTTTTCGTTAGGGAAGGCTAGGACGTTATGGGGGGGCTCCCCCTTCCGTTTCAGCGATTTTTTTACAGAACAGCTTTGAAATAAGTGAATTCTAATGAATTTTTAAAGGGAAACTGCGTGAGAGGGGGGCCAGTGAGACGGGATTTAAAAAAAAATGTTTTATCGCGGGTTCATGTGTCATAAAATTACAGCACTTTATGCTGACGCTGTAGGTATGTGCTGGAAAAAGTGCTCAGAAAACTATGATTTAGCATGACAGTGAGTCGCTTGCAAGGAGAGTTTCAGTGATAATTTTGCGCTTGAATTGGGAGAGCGATACAATGTTGCAGTTTTGGAATGCGAGCGTGGACGTGGCACTGCTACATTTGATTTACACACTGAGAGTAGTCCATCACATCAACACACACACATCACAGATTACGGACAGACTGCGACTGAACAACTGCCATCAAATGCTGTGAGAACGGTCTGCTTATGATATGCAACATTCCATTTTAGGCCAACCACATCAGTGAGTGATTCATCAAAAGTAGCCTAGTTACACCAACTCAAAACTGACAATCAGCCATAAAACACACAGATAACTAATTTTGGGGGCCCCTGGCTTCAGCCCAGTCAGCCCCCCCCCCCCCTTAATCCACTACTGATTATATTGTTTAGGATGACATTCTGATGGAACAATACAAGTAAATTCTGGGGAATTCTGAACGCATGAACAAACATAGACAAAATAATAGAGGCAAACATTTGAGTCTGTGGCTGATGATCTCATCCTAACACACTTGTTTTGAAATTGTAATGCCTCATATGCCTGTTACAAAAGCCCTATCCAATGTCAACAAACAGTGTACAATAGTAGGCAAAATGAATGTTTTTTAGAATGAAAAGGGGTAGAACTCTTTTGCCTCCTATGTATGTAGAATCATTTCACACGCCAACAAATCACTGAAGAATTCTTTCTTCCAAAAGGGGTTCAACTTCTTTGAATGAAATTGTTCCAAAATAGAACATTTTGTTATGACAATGAATGCCCGAGGAATACTTGCAAAACGAGAATAATTCCAAGAAGAATGCTTTTGGAAAACCTTTCTAGGTGTGTAGTTTTGCAAGTACATGAAAGCAGTTACATTAAAAGCTGTAAAAACCCACATGAACTTCGTCAGAAGTGTTTATCTTCGACAGAGTAAGAGCAAAGTAATTTGGAGTCTATTCTTTTTGCCAAATAAGGGCAGAATCTGGAATCTGGAATCTGTCATCAGTGTCACGTAAAATAAACGAATGATATTTTTACTGAGACTGAAAATCCAGAAGATATTTCTCATTTGATTTGGTTATGAATTTGCACTGAAAGCAGGGTTTAATTTCGTTCAAAGTAAAATATATATGTTAGACTGGAGGAAAAGGGAAAAAACATTCCTCTTTATATCCTCCCATTAATCAATAATTTTCGCAGTGTGTTATATATGAATATATATTTACTTTTCCCCTGCGTCTTTTCCGTAAGTGAGTTTGGGATTCGGTCCTCTCCATAATCGCTTTTTAAATACATTATAGCAAATGGAAGAGTTTGCCTCTAAGAATGGTCAGTTCTTATACGACCTCTATAAGAGTGTTCTCCGCTGCCTTATACCATCAACGTTCTTGCTCTCATATGGAGCGACTAGGACTGATTCTTTTTCAAATTTAACATATATGTTTTTTAAACGTATATGAACACTAGAGTTAAATTCACCTGACTACAATGGAATTTCGTCTCAGTATATGCTACTGGCTCACACTGTTCTACCTCTTTAATCTGGTAAGTCCTTTAAAGCTTTGTCACGCGCTATACTTTACGCGCCGGAAGATTGAAATTTGACGGATGGGAAGTGCTTGTTGCGTTTTTTAAATCATCAGTATTGTATTGTATCATTTTATTAAATATCACGAGTCCTAGATTTATGATGATGATGATGATTATTATTATTATTATTATTATTATTAATATTAATAATAAAGTGGTAGTAGTAGTGGTCGTGGTGCTGATGTTTTCAGCTAGTTGTAGTAGTATGACAATTCCACTATAGAAGTATCACCACCATAACTTATTTAGAAGAAATATATGTTCATGTATAATATGATTTGGTTATTGTTGATGGATGTACCAAAAGTATTTTTCACTCAAATTGAATTGAATGTTGTATATATATATATATATATATATATATATATATATATACACAGTGGTGCACACTGCACACTGTATGCACCATATCTACTCCATATCTGGCAACAGAGTGATGGTTTGGGGGCTCGTTCGATAGCTCAGACCCTTGATAACTTACAGCCATTTCGCCAGTCATGTGTTCCATACTGTACCAGTGTAATTTACACTGAAAGTAACAGCATGCAAAGGATATGCAACCAAATATTAAATATGATACTTTAAAAATACATTAAAGCAAAGGGTATGAATACTTATGCACATGAGAGATTTCAGTTTTTGATTTTTAATACATTTGCAAAAAATTCTAAAAACATGTTTTCACTTTGTCTTATGGGTTATTGAGTGTAGATTGATGGGCAAAAATCAATTTCCATTATCCATTTAAATTAAATCTACAACACTATAAAGTGTGCAAAAAGTGAAGGGGTTTGAATACTTTCGAGCACCACTGTGTGTGGGATTGTATGTGGCCAATAAGTAAGCCAGAGAGTTTTCTACTAAACTGTTGATGTGATGGAATTGCTACTTCTTGGAAATTTGCAAAACGTTCATATAACTCAGAGACGGCTGAATATCAGCGCTGTAAAATAAATCTTTAGCAGCACACGGACGTGCTTGGCAGTACTTTACGGTCCAGTTGCAAGGAGGGAATAAAATTTATCACACTATTCAATGGTGTTTAGATGGTGCAGAGCAGTGAGAGTCGGTAGGAGGCGTTGAAATGATTACCGGCAGTTTGCCGGCAGGTATGTGTGAAAGGTTTCACATCTTGTCAGTGCCTTACATCAGCGGTCCACCACTCAGACTGAGCCTGCTCTCTGTGCTCAAGCCTCATCTCTGAAGCACCCTTTCACACATCACCACCTGGACCATTCCTGAAACTTACATTTGTTTCCCCCTGATCTCATCTTTTTTCCACAGTCATTTGAAAAAATGAAAAAAGGTTAGAGCAAGCGTAAGTGCAATGCGTGGTTTGGGCTTCTCATAAAACCGCCGCGTCAATGAGCTCAGATATGGGTTAAAAGGCACAGATGAGTATGCTATTCGTCATGATGGTCATGGTATGAGTGTATAATGGGGAGCTTCGGTTGGGCTTACTCTCTTGGCTACACAGATCAGTTTATTGCGCTGATTAAGATTAGTAGATGGTACGATTAGTGCGAGAGTAGCACATACTATTGAATGCATTTCTTAATGCATATAGAAAATATTCATGAGCATCAGTGCTACACCTTTCCTTTAAGTAAGTATTAAATTGCATGGGGATTTTGGCTGCAGTTGCTGAATGGGCAATTTGATGTGAAGCAGGGCAATCCCATACCATGTGTTTAAATGTACCTGGAACTCCATTGGGACACAGACTGCAGTTGGGACTTTGGGCTTGCTTACTATAATACCTTATACAAGGTGTCAAATATGCTGTATGACACAATTTGAAACGAATAAGCTGGTGATTAGTATTTTTGGACGAACCAAAGATATTTCCCCATACCACGTCCCAATTGATCATCCCATTCTCCAAATCAGATTCCCATGACTTTGTGATCCGGAGATCATCATATGTTAAACATAACATCCGTGCACACAGGACTGATACTAATCCTCTGGTTGGACATTTAAGAATCAAATCAATCAAGGGATGTGTATTCAGACTAACATTTTAAGTTACAACCCACCTGTTTTTCAACTATTAATAACTATATAACTATTCTGTTAGTAATAACAGGACCAAACTTTAATGTACATTTTTGATTGGATAGACCAGAAAATAATACATCCTGGAGCCTAATTGGATAAATTGTGGCTTCCTCAATTGCTTTTCACAACACAGATGATGTCTCATTCATCCACATTTTAAGAGGACGCATTTTAAAGATTGATGAAGTAAATGAGGTAATGAAAGCCCACCATCAGATTTGGAGCGTTGCAAATTCTTATATCGTATTCTGGGGTGGTTACTGTCCTATATAAATTTACATATAATCCGATCAACTTTTGTCCAAAAGCAGTCACTTGTTCTAATGTTTCAGATAGTCGATATTCAATTGAAACCAGAAATAACTGTGGTTATTGAGTTTTATTTGTAATATTACATATGTTTCAGGTCCTGTTCTGTGACCAGTCCTATTCCTGTAGAAGTGCAGAATATGAAATCCAGGGAGAGTGCTGTCCAATGTGCTCACCTGGTAAGTCACCATCTATTGTCAGAGTAAAGCTTTTAGTGCAGTATATGTTGGCTTACAGGGATTAAAAAAGTGAAAGTGCTCTTTATTTAATTATCATCGAAATGTAATTTCTAATGGGTACATTTGCTTTTAGCTTTTCTTGTGTGACTGTTTCCCGCCCCATTAGGGACACGTGTTTATAAGCACTGCACAGAATACACCAGCACCTCCTGTGTACCGTGTACTAAAGAATCATTCATTGACCTGCCCAACGGTCTCCTTAACTGTAGGGCTTGTACAGTGTGTGACCCAGGTGAGAAAATATTCATATTCAACTAATGTGTTCATTCATGACATGACCATTTGTTAACTTACGTAAATGTTTTTTTAATAATACACAATAAACTTCTTAGAGGAATCATAATTCCTTTATACCGGATAGTTAACTGATTATTATTAAATTTCTATAACATGTTAAAATGATGCAAACAGATTCTTTATTCTGTGTTCCTCCACAGACCGTTTAGGTTTAAAAACAGACAGGGAGTGCACTGCCTCCTCTGACACAGTGTGTGGGCCTTTGGATCATTACTACTGCACTGAGACAGATAATAAGGGGTGCAGATTTGCACATGAACACACAGTCTGCAGGCCTGGACAATTCATCATACACAACGGTTGGATTACATTTATATCTTGAAGGGACAGTTTAGCATTTAGAGTTTTTTGTTGTCTCAATATTCCAGATTAATGTATGCTAGTGTATGACAGCCCCCATCTTGAAGCTGGTGGGTCATCCTGAGGAGGTGGATTTGTCACAATACTAGCAGATCGCCAGCAACCAGTGTAGATATCTAAAATATCCTGCATCACAGACGTAAGTTGTTTGGGCCAATCGAGAAAATACATACCATCCCTTTAATATCCTTATCTGTTTTGCTAAATTAACTCACTTAACTGCACAGTCTGCCTTTCTGAAAACTTGAAGATTTGAAATGTCTTAACATATCTTCCAATATTTACTTGCACAGGAACAACATCTACTAATACCAAATGTGAAGACTGTCCTGACAAAACCTTTTCGATTAAATCCTCTTCTACATCCTGCAAACAACACCCAGAGTAAGTTTCCTTTATCTATTTGCGAATTACATCATTTTCCAGACGAGTAAATCTCAGGTAAAGCAAAAATGAACAAAATAGGAGTTGTTGCACGTTATTATTTGTGTTTTGAGAGTCTAAACATAACCCTGAAGTTTATTTCAGATTTGGACTTTTAATATATTTATTTCTGTGACAGTTGCCAGTCCTTGGGACTTCAAGAAATGACAGCAGGAACAAACACATCGGACAGTGAATGCGGAACAAGACCCTCTCATGGTCTCATAGTCCGCTGTGCTGTTGCCTGTGCTGCTTGTAACCACTGCTTGTCATTTGTATCATTCTCATTTTAAGTAAGTATCCCCATCTACAGTCAAGTCCATAAGTATTTGGACAGTGACACAATTTTTGTTGTTTTGGCTCTGTGCTCCAGCACATTGGATTTGAAATGGAACAGTGACTATGAAGTTAAAATGCAGGACTTTCAGCTTTAATTTGAGGGGTTTTTAGTCCATATCGGGTGAACAGTGTAGCAATTGTAGCCATTTTTATACATAGTCCCCCCCATTTTAGGGGACCAAAAGTAATTGGACAAATGGACATAAACTTTAATAAAGTTATAATATTTATTATTTGGTTGCATATCCTTTGCATGTCCATGACTTCCTGATGTCTGTGACCCAACAACATCAAAAGACTCTTGACATCTTATTTTCAGGTACTCTTACAAGCGATATTATAATCTCTCTGCATTTGCTTTCAGGAGGAAAAAGCAGATCATGGTACTATAAGGGAGTTGGAGCAGAAGACCAGATGCGACCGAGAGGGGTTCAATCCATGGACCGTGGAAGTCTCGGCAGCTTGAACGCAAATGGCGTTCCACTAAACTGCAGGTATTCCACTTGGCTGGAAAGAGAGTCTTAGTGCCTATAAGCATGCTCTCTCCAATGCTAGGTCCTCTTACTTTTCAAAGCTTATACAATAAATAAGACCAATCCCCGTTTTCTATTCAGAACAGTTGCTGAACTAACTAATAATCATGCAACAACTAACCCTCAAATTCCGGTCTCATGTAGTAGTAATGATTTCTTGAATTTCTTTCGTGGTAAAATTATTGAAATTAGGAAAAAGATCACACAAGTTAATGACCATGGTTTTGACGATATAGAACTGCCTCCTAGACACGTCTTGAATCGTTTACTCCAATACTTGAGAGCGAACTAATTAAGTTAGTTTCTTCTTTAAAATCATCCACCTGTCTTCTAGACCCAATACCCACAAAGTTATTGAAGGAGATATTGCCTATGCTCATCAAACCAATTCTTCATTTAATTAACTCATCATTGCTATCGGGCCATGTTCCTACATCCTTTAAATTGGCAGAAATCAAGCCACTACTTAAGAAACCAAATTTGGATCCCACTGTCCTGGCTAATTATAGACCCATTTCAAACCTCCCATTTTTATCAAAGATTCTTGAGAAATGTGTAGCGCAACAGCTTTCTTCATTTTTACATTATAACGTGTATGAGAGGTTTCAATCTGGGTTTCGGAAGCACCATAGCACCGAGACCGCCCTTGCCCTAGTAATGAATGACTTGTTCCTCTCTCTGGACTGTGGCTGTATTTCTATTCTTGTTTTACTTGACCTGAGCGCTGCCTTTGATACTACAGACCATCATATTCTCCTCTGCAGGCTAGAAAATTTAGTTGGTCTTACCGGGCATGCTCTTATGTGGTTTAAATCTTATCTCTATGATATATCCCAGTTTGTTAGGGTAAACAGTCAGTCCTCTGAATTTTCTAAGGTGAACTTTGGAGTACCACAAGGATCGGTTTTGGGTCCTCTGCTCTTTTCTCTTTACATGCTCCCTCTTGGGAACATTATAAGCAGACATGGTGTTAACTACCACTGCTACGCAGATGACACACAACTTTATATATCAGTTAAGTCAGGTGAAGTTGACCAGTTGTCTAAACTAGAGACCTGTCTCAAAGATGTAAAGGCCTGGATGACCCAAAATTTCTTCTTATTGAACTCAGATAAGACTGAGATATTAGTATTAGGTCCCAAATCCCTTCGAGATAAATTCTTACAGCTTCCCTTAAATTTATATTGCTTCTCTGTCTCCGGCAACAAGGTTGTTAAAAACCTTGGTGTAATTATTGATTCAGATCTCTCCTTTCAGCCCCATATTAACAATATCACAAGAATGGCCTTCTTCCACCTGAGGAATATATCTAAATTAAGGAAGGTGTTGTCCCTGGAGGATGCTGAAAAAATGGTTCATGCCTTTGTAACCTCTCGACTAGATTATTGCAATGCATTATTGTCTGGTTGCACTGGCTCAGCCCTGAATCGCCTCCAACTTGTACAGAATGCAGCTGATAGGGTTCTTACTAGAACCAAGAAATGGGAGCATATCAGCCCGGTGCTCAAAACTCTTCATTGGCTGCCTGTCAAATTCAGAATTGACTACAAGATTTTACTTCTAGCGTTTAAAGCTTTAAATGGCTTGGCCCCTGAATATCTGAGTGACTTACTCATTCCTTCCTGTCCTCTTAGATTACTTTGCTCTTAAAGTGCTGGCTATTTGAAAATTCCTATTATATGTAAAATTACAATGGGTGGCAGAGCCTTCTCTTACAGAGCTCCTTTTTTATGGAATAATCTTCCCAGGTATGTACGGGCTTCAGACACACTTTCTGTCTTTAAGTGTGGGCTAAAAACGTACCTCTTTAGTCAATCCTATAGTTAAGGATGTCGGGGGGGGGTGGGGGGGGCGGCTAACCTTCTCTTTTCCTCTCTCACCCTGAGCTGCAGATTTGCTGACTGCTCCAGCTATGCCCGTCACCCAGACTGCTTCGGATCTGTCCCTCCTTTGGTTTATCCTCCCGACTTCACGCAACCGGAGTCCCAGATGCATCACCCCGCCCCCTTTGAACTGATGATTGCACTGATTATTGAATTGACTATTACCATTTAGTCCACCTTTACTCTAAACCGGGCCGGCCAGCGAAGGATGGGCACCCCCTCTCTAGCCAGAGATTTCTTCCCACTGGGGAGTTTTTTCTCGCCACTGTTCAGTGTTTTTTCTCCCCTACCGGGGAGTTTTTTACCTCATTTTGCTGGTTGGGGGCTAAGGCCTGGTTTTTTGCTCAATTTTCCTTCTGTTTCCCTGTGCAGCGTCTTTGTGACAGTTCTCTGTAAAAAGTGCTATACAAATACAATTGAATTGAATTGAATGAGTAATGAACCGGGCGTGTAATGTAAGCGAGAGTAAATCAGGTAATGAATGTGTAGAATGTGAGCAGGGAAGGCCAGTGATTGGCTGGGAGATAATAGAATAGAATAACTTTTATTTTCCCGTTAGGGAACTTCAGTTGTAGTTTCCAGCAGTAAAGCAGACATGGGGCAGACAGTGGGGCAGACCCACAAACACAAACAAACATGTTAAATAAAGACATTCAATTGAATCAGATGTTTCACATTATAGTGAAGGTATGTGTGATTATGGTTATGATTAAAATTACTATTATTATTAGTATTATGATCAAATTATATTATATTAAATTAATTAAATAGTAATTATGATGAGAAATTGAGCACCAAAAGCAATAACAGTTCCTCATCTGCCTTTACTGTCATTAAGCAGTCTAACAGCTCCTCATCTGCCTTTACTGTCATTAAGCAGCCTAACAGCTCCTCATCTGCCTTTACTGTCATTAAGCAGCCTAACAGCTCCTCATCTGCCTTTACTGTCATTAAGCAGTCTAACAGCTCCTCATCTGCCTTTACTGTCATTAAGCAGTCTAACAGCTCCTCATCTGCCTTTACTGTCATTAAGCAGTCTAACAGCTCCTCATCTGCCTTTAATGTCATTAAGCAGGCTAACAGCTCCTCACCTGCCTTTACTGTCATTAAGCAGTCTAACAGCTCCTCATCTGCCTTTACTGTCATTAAGCAGTCTAACAGCTCCTCATCTGCCTTTACTGTCATTAAGCAGTCTAACAGCTCCTCACCTGCCTTTACTGTCATTAAGCAGCCTAACAGCTCCTCACCTGCCTTTACTGTCATTAAGCAGTCTAACAGCTCCTCATCTGCCTTTACTGTCATTAAGCAGTCTAACAGCTCCTCATCTGCCTTTACTGTCATTAAGCAGTCTAACAGCTCCTCACCTGCCTTTACTGTCATTAAGCAGGCTAACAGCTCCTCATCTGCCTTTACTGTCATTAAGCAGTCTAACAGTTCCTCACCTGCCTTTACTGTCATTAAGCAGTCTAACAGCTCCTCATCTGCCTTTACTGTCATTAAGCAGCCTAACAGCTCCTCACCTGCCTTTACTGTCATTAAGCAGCCTAACAGCTCCTCACCTGCCTTTACTGTCATTAAGCAGTCTAACAGCTCCTCACCTGCCTTTACTGTCATTAAGCAGTCTAACAGCTCCTCACCTGCCTTTACTGTCATTAAACAGTCTAACAACTCCTCATCTGCCTTTACTGTCATTAAGCAGGCTAACAGCTCCTCACCTGCCTTTACTGTCATTAAGCAGTCTAACAGCTCCTCATCTGCCTTTACTGTCATTAAGCAGTCTAACAACTCCTCATCTGCCTTTACTGTCATTAAGCAGCCTAACAGCTCCTCACCTGCCTTTACTGTCATTAAGCAGTCTAACAACTCCTCATCTGCCTTTACTGTCATTAAGCAGTCTAACAGTTCCTCATCTGCCTTTACTGTCATTAAGCAGTCTAACAGCTCCTCACCTGCCTTTACTGTCATTAAGCAGTCTAACAGCTCCTCATCTGCCTTTACTGTCATTAAGCAGCCTAACAGTTCCTCACCTGCCTTTACTGTCATTAAGCAGTCTAACAGCTCCTCACCTGCCTTTACTGTCATTAAGCAGTCTAACAGCTCCTCACCTGCCTTTACTGTCATTAAGCAGTCTAACAGCTCCTCACCTGCCTTTACTGTCATTAAGCAGTCTAACAGCTCCTCATCTGCCTTTACTGTCATTAAGCAGTCTAACAGCTCCTCATCTGCCTTTACTGTCATTAAGCAGTCTAACAGCTCCTCATCTGCCTTTACTGTCATTAAGCAGTCTAACAGCTCCTCACCTGCCTTTACTGTCATTAAGCAGTCTAACAGCTCCTCATCTGCCTTTACTGTCATTAAGCAGTCTAACAACTCCTCATCTGCCTTTACTGTCATTAAGCAGTCTAACAACTCCTCATCTGCCTTTACTGTCATTAAGCAGTCTAACAGCTCCTCACCTGCCTTTACTGTCATTAAGCAGTCTAACAGCTCCTCACCTGCCTTTACTGTCATTAAGCAGTCTAACAGCTCCTCATCTGCCTTTACTGTCATTAAGCAGCCTAACAGCTCCTCATCTGCCTTTACTGTCATTAAGCAGTCTAACAGCTCCTCATCTGCCTTTACTGTCATTAAGCAGCCTAACAGCTCCTCACCTGCCTTTACTGTCATTAAGCAGTCTAACAGCTCCTCATCTGCCTTTACTGTCATTAAGCAGCCTAACAGCTCCTCATCTGCCTTTACTGTCATTAAGCAGTCTAACAGCTCCTCATCTGCCTTTACTGTCATTAAGCAGCCTAACAGCTCCTCACCTGCCTTTACTGTCATTAAGCAGTCTAACAGCTCCTCATCTGCCTTTACTGTCATTAAGCAGCCTAACAGCTCCTCATCTGCCTTTACTGTCTTGAGATGTCCAATCATTAAGTCATTAAGCAGTCTAACAGCTGTAGGGACAAAGCTGTTTCGGGCTCTTTTTGCTTTAAGGGGCAAGAACCTTAATCTTCGACCTGATGGAAGAGTCTCAAAGTGAAAGTTCAGGGGATGTGATGGAAGGGTCATAATCCTCTTTCCTTTTTTAATTGTACAAATACTGATAATACTAACCTCATTGTAACAAATTCACTCCTTTCAGAGTTTTTGCCCGAGTCTGTCTGAGTCCTGCATTTGGGTTCATTCCAGTTTTGGATTCTCTGTCAGAACGTTGATCATATTTCCTGAGCCTGTGATTAGTAAAGCCAGTGATTTATTGAGATTCCTGAGACACCCGTTTTCCGATTCCGAGATTTGCCTTTCGATTCTGTTTGTTTGCCTTTGTTGTTTTTCTGGTTTTGACCTTTTTGATTGTTTTGTGACTTTGCTTCTGCCTGCCGATTTTCGTACCTCTGCTGATGATTACCTGGCTTCTGATCTGGACTGAAATAAACAATCCTTTTTGCTACTACCTGGTCTGCGTTTGGGTCCCTGAGAACGACATCTCACAGCTATGCTGAAATTTTACACTGTCAATAAACCTCTTTCATAATCATATGTAATATTTGACAAATTTTGATATCTAATATTTATCTGTGCGGTTATTCCAGTTTAGCAATAATACATTTTTAGGAAATGTTTTGGTGTAACTGACATTCAAAATTGGCAATTGGCACACACAGTTTAAATCTGTTTTTAAGAAATGGAATGTGTGTACTTTCCTCAGATATAGGTATATGCAGAGGGAAGGGCTCAGAATGCTTCTTAACCCACACAGAATTTCCCATCATGCCTAGCTGCTTGCACTTTGAAAAAGAAGAGATGATGCTTGGGCCTGCAGCAGCCATGTTCTCAGAAGCAGGCTATATTGTATTGTGGGTGTGAAACTGAGAGCTGGCTTGTAATGGACACAGCCAGAGGAAATTACTGGGGAATTCGAGCTATATGTGATTTTGTGGTGTGTCGTGCATTTCAGGCCATCATATGGTGGACCTCATGCATGCATGTGTGTAGCTAAGTAATCGCAGAAATGCCTATAAGTATGAGCTGTATAAGTATGAGTATGAATTGATAACTCTTCATAAGCAATGAGTAGAATGTTGTTTTATTATTCATAATATTGATGTCATGTAAAACAATTACATTTTTTGTATAAAAACGCGAAGATAGTCGCACACTGTATAATGCTCACAAGTACTTTATTACGAAAACCAAAATTTCGACAGTTTCTTCCTGAGGAAGAAGCTGTGGATTGAAACCTTCCTTTTTATGATTGCGCCGTTAGTCAGCACCTCACTACATATTCTGATGTGCGTGCTCCCTTCCTATTAACTACTATTATGCATTTAAAACCTGGGTTATTAAACATTTCCAATTACTCTCCATAAATATAAAAGATTCGGTTTAAATTAGTACTTATTCAATGGCTTTTCTCTCCAAAGCAAACAGAGCCACTCCTAGTATTGGGATTCTGAATCAGACCTGGGGGGTATTCCACAAAGCAGGATTACCGAGTTATCCAGATAACTGTGAGAACTATAAGCCTGTATCGTCACATTAGTTAGATTTCAGTCAATGAAAATGCACTAGAATCTGGTTAAGGAGTGTGATTTAGTCATACATATTGTTAGCTGCTGAAACTGAATAAAGGTTCTGAGTATTATTTTAGAATTATCTGGCTAACTTTCTTATTCTTCTTTGTGGAATACCCCCGTTTGCTTAAATTTGTAACATAAGCATGTCTTCATGTTATAAGTTGGCATGAAATTAAATTCATCAGGCAAGGAATATGAAACGTTGCTTGAAGATGCTTTTTGTGTTGTGACATTTTTGGTACCAAGTACTGAAGTATCTAATGTTGATGCAAATTGGCTAATACATGGATAGCTTTGGATTTGTATTTTCAGAGACATTTTTGTTTTATATTGTCCTAAACAGATTTTGCTGTGGCAAGTTAGTATGAATTTATTGAACTGAACTGGCGACAGACAATCCTTTTTTATTTCATCACAGTGTGGTATTCTGTAGCCATTCTACCGTTCGGCAGGGTTTTTTAATTCAATGCTGTGGTTTTATTGCAATACATTTTAATAGCCTAGGTATAACACAATATAACCAATACAGAAAGTAATTTCAAGATTAGATTTTGTTATGGATATGGACTAATCACAATCCACTTGTCCCCATTAATGATGCAGGGTCGTTAGTCGAGTCAATTAAGGGTTATGGTCAATTGTGACATTTGACTGTTTGTTTATGCTTTGATGATTTTGCTGGTGTATCTGGGTAACCGATAAGTCATTCTCCTTTTCATCATGTAGAAAATACAAGCAGTATTCTCATGAAGAACAGAATGAAAACAAAACATTTGAAAAAATTACCTTGGAGTAGCTGTACTCTAAGAATATCCATTATTTATTTATTTTACTTAATAAGACTTTAGGTTTTATAGTTTCTCTAGAGTTACATTACTGAAGTTCAGATGACATCTGCCTTGCGTGTGCATCATCCTCCGTTTGTATAAGTTTCATATCCTACCCTTTTTTGGGTTAATATTTAACAAACTCACAAAAGTATTTTAAGAGGACATTTTCTTTTTTGTGAATGCTGCACATTTAACTGGAAATTTTTGGTTCAGGCAAAAGAAGGCCTTAAGTTTTTATTAGTTATTTTCTGACATCCCAGGAGACCTGGCTAACGAAACAGAGCTACCAGTAGTTCTCGCTGATGTACAGTTGCAAGTGTTAAAGTAATATATGCCGTCTAACATGAAATACTGTATATATCCTCCTGACTCGATGTATTGCCATTCTTATTGCATTTAGTCAATATGGGCAGCAGTCCCTAAAATGACATGTCAATAAGTTCACACAAAAAATGGACATAGAATGTTCTGAAACACATTTCAGAAATCAGTGGAATTCAGGTGTTACAAATTTAATTAAAAATGAATACAATTTACAGCCTATCTTTCTGGGAATAATCTAATTTCATTGAAATTTGAATGCAGTCTATTCTATATTACTCAGCCTACCTAACTAATTTATCTTTACCTTTTGGCCTCATGATTAAAAGAAACATTTGAGCTTGATTGAGTCCACATCCAATTCTTAGGTCATTTCAAGCAAACACAACATGTTTATAAAACTGCTGAGGTACAACATTGTAAGGAATACTGGATGACTAGACACGGACGCTGCATTCATACAGTGAAATCATGTGGCCGCATTTTGCTTCTCTATCAGGTTTCAGTTCTTCACGGAGGCAGAAGTAGTTTTCAAACTCTGCGTTTCTGCTGTTGTGAGGGGAGGCATTTTCCCTCCTTTCTGTTGGAGTCTTTGGTGGAATGTTGTCCGGTCATCGATTATTTTCTGAGAAAAAAATTTAAAAACCCATGATATGTGACCTTTGAAAACCTCAGTCACGAATAACACTTTGTTATTGTGCTCTTGGCGGGTAAGATGACAAGCGCGTAAATGAACTCCAGGTGAAGCGAGAGTGACGGGATGTGAGCCTAAGCGGTCAGTGCTCTACCTGCATGGTCTGGAGAAGGACAGCATCACTGATTTCAGTCTGTGGAGCTTTAGCGCCGGGAGCAGAATAGGCAGCCTGAATGATCTTCACTCGCAGCCGTTCAAACTAACAGAGTAAAAGAACAAAGTACTTTAAAATAAAAGCTTCCAGTATAATTTAACCCTGGAAAATATCAAGAGAGAGAGTCGTTTAATATGGCATCATTGACGCACATTACTGTGATACAGTGAATGACTTGGGTAAGTTGATTCATGTGAGTGAGTTGGTTAAGGCATTCACTGTATACATTATAACTTTGATTCACTTCTGTGAGGCTGACCTTTCCCAGACATAATCTGATACAGAAGGAACTATGCAACAGAACAATACAGAAGTCAACCAACAGCTGTAATAATAGGGAAGGGACTGTTCTCCTGGGAGAGGCATCACTTGACTGTTGTGTTTCAGTTCTATGCAGTGAGGAGGAAGCTTGTGATTCGTACCCTGGTCTGCACTTGCTCCAGGGACACTTTGGCTTTGCTGTGCTGCAGCTGAAGAGATGTTATAATGTCCTGATTGTCCTGGCCTTGCCTCTCCAGCTTAGCTTGAGCAGCCCTTCCCTTCAGCAGGTCCTCCTGCAGCTGCTGCAGCTCACCGGAGAGCCGGGCCGCTGCCTGGCCCTTCTGTGACACCTCCTCCTTCAGCTCTGCTGTCGACTACCCAATCAGAGACAAGGAGTTACCATGGCAATGTTACTGACATTGTCTTATCTCTGTAAACAGCATTGGGTAACATAAGCAGGGGAAAAAACTGGACAAATAGATAAAAGAGACACTTAAGTTTGGAAGCCTGAAAAACCAAGGGTAGGGAAAAGGGCCACTTTTTAGTCAGGCCTGGAAGCTTCCGATTAAAATGGCCACAGGATCAACGTACTTTCAGATCTCTGGGAAAACTTTCAAGGAAAGCAATGAGAAAAATAGGCCACAAATTCACATTTTATCAGGATACAAAATGATCAAGGTCCCCGAGTAGTTCAGTCATTAAAAGGTGCTTGCTGGGCCCTATAGCTGCGCACATCACAGTTGTATAATTAGTTGACTATGAGTGCGAGTCCATCATGACAATACACAATTTGCTTTGTCCTGGCGGTGGTGAGGAAGGTTTAAATCACCTACGGTTACTTAGGTTACCGCTAGTTGATTCCGCATTTGTTCTTCCCAACAATGTAGCAGGTGCCATGGGCAATCAATTGTTGTCAGTGAGAGAAAGGCATCTCCTCCAATTGGTGCTAGTTCTACTGTACTACTGTGTGGCTGTGGCTATAGATAAGACACGGGTCGAAAGGTGAGAGCTTTGAACGGGCGCACATGCAAAAGAAAAGTTAATTAATCAGAGCAAACTAATCTCCACCATGGCCTCCATTCCCTCAGAGAGTGCAGGGAGACATTTTAGTCACCATGGTTACACTCATACTATTCTCAGTCAACGAAGATCCACAACTTAACTCCATGACAGCAGCTCAGTGGTATACAGATAAAAACAATTATGTAATAAAATAATATTGTGTTGACACTATGGAAGCAATGGGAATACAGCAATGTCCAAGAGAAATCTAAGAATTATGGGTGTTTTCCTTGCAATAAAACTTGCTAAATACAGAATGAGCACATAATAGTATGCATGTCTAGCCCGTACTTGCCGCAGAGCATAATTTTCGCTTTCCAGAGCTGCAATAAGTTCCTCGTTGGCTTTTCCCTCCCGTAGACAAGAAAACTGAAATGAAAGTGAGAGCAAGGAGTAAGGAGTCCATTCCTGTAAATAAAAACGCACTACCTCATGCTGTAGTACTGATGTAAATATGATCTCCGCCCCATGGTCGTTCTCCCTCTTGAGTCAGTCTGTACCTTTCTGGACATGGCCTGTAGCTGTGCCATCCTGTCTCTCAGCTCTTCTTCTAGCTCCTCCACCTGGGCCCTGGCTGTGGTCAGCTCGCCGTCTTTCACTGACAGCGTTCGCCTCAGAGAACACACTGTACCTGGAGAGGAGAAACGGAAGATTTCAGCAACGATCAACTGCAATTAGCCCCCCTTGTGGTTAACGATGGAGTATGACAGGATCTGAAAAAGCAGAGTAGAGTGTGGATTCTGCTTTTCTTTTAGTGACCCATGCAGTGGCGTCATTTGGGTATGGCAACTCTTGCCATACCCAAGCCTCCGGTTTCAAAGGCGATTTGGGCGCCACTTCTCTGCTGTCCTGCTACTCTGCCTGGAGAGGGAGAGCGCACCTTCCCGATCCCCCGTCCCAGTAAAAGTCAGGCAAAACACTAGCAATAGCTTAAGGCTTACCCATTGTGCTACTACTGTTGAAATATTTTGCTCATAATTGGCGTTTGGTTCCTGCGAATCACTTTCACCAGCACGTTAACCTATCCTGCTAATGCTAACTACCTGTGAGTTGACCAGCAGCTAGCTAGCTAGCAGTCTGTTAGGTGTTGGAGGGGGAGGGACCGAAACGCAGGCAGAAGTACAAAACCGAAGTTTAATAAAGGGCAAGGCAGCAATCCGTGGTACAGTCAGGCAGGGTCGAAAAACTGGGAAGATGGGCAACGATACAAAACACAGTCCTAAGAGTGGCCAAGGAACAGGCAGGGGTCGGAACCGGGAAGGCACAGCGAAGGCACAAAAACATGTCCAAAACCAGGGTCGCGAGAACACAGGCAGGGGTCAAAACCGGGGAGGCGTAGGAGGAACAAAAAGAAAAAAACAAACTGAATAGACAACGAAAAAAATAAAACAACAACAAGGAGGGATAACAAAACTAAGAAACTAACAGATTACTCGGAAGATACTCGGAAGATACTCGGAAGATACTCGGAAGATACTCGGAAGATACTCGGAAGATACTCGGAAGATACTCGGAAGATACTCGGAAGATACTCGGAAGATACTCGGAAGATACTCGGAAGATACTCGGAAGATACTCGGAAGATACTCGGAAGACCAGAAAGCAACACAGAAGCAAAAAATCTTGTGAGGAACTTGCGAAGACAGACTGAAATAACAGGGTTTAAATACACAGGGAGAAGATTACACAAAAGGAATCAGGTGTGAAGTGAAGAGGGTGTGAAGAGGAGGGGAAATGGGAGAGTACACAGGTGAGAACAACGAGGGTTAACAAGGACCAATAATACAATAACGGGGGAAACGTAAGACACGGACTGGAATACACAGACACAATGATAACAAATGGCCTGGGGTTAGCAGGTAGACAAGTGCATACAAGGAATAGGAAAGCAGAAACGAGAGTCAGCTGTAGTTAAGAGGAACCAAAGATAGATAATTAGTGATAGAACGGGCAGAAAGAGAGACAGCTGCAGCGAGAAACTAAGATTACGTTAGTGAGTTAGTTAATTAGTACAAAACCTAAATCGAAGCTGTTAGTAGTAGTTAGTTAATTAGTATTATATACAATGAGATAATTAGTAATGAAGGAAGCGCGTGACAGAAGAAATACAGAGAAAAACCAAAATCACCAAAGGCTCCCGAATAGTGTGACGATGACAGGGAGTGACAGTAATACACAACATGGAACAGTGAAAGCCCAAAATAATCATAATAAATAAATATGGAAAAAATGAGAAACAAAAATAAAACAAACTAACACAGAATGCAGAAACCTAACACAGACAGCAAAACATTACAGGTGAGTCCTGAAAATCTTGCATAAAAAAAATTAAGTGTATAATTACTTAACATTAGTCTAATGTGGGAATTGTTTTTTTATTGCTGCAAGAAGGGAATAGGAAAAATGAGCTACGACTACATATGCTATCCAGCTGCATAGAGCAGAGACTAATGTCTCCGAAATGAACTTGTTCTTTGCTCATTTCAAGAATGTTTGTCAACTTAGCTAATCATACATTGTTTAGTATGTTTTACCACATTAGATAGCTAAATGCTAATCGCGATTAGTTTACAACTAATGATAGGTCATTTTTAGAATAATCTTTCTTTAGAAGTCACCAAAATCCACTATTTAAAAGGCGTTTTTTAAAAATCGCTCGAGCATTTCACCCGCCCAGCTTACTTGCCATACCCTACTGTTTGCTGAAATTTTATGTACCAGTGGCGATCATGTGGTTATTTTTAGTGTCCTCCAACTCTTGCATCACAGTCTTTTTTGTCATCTCCCATTCGTCTTGCTCTCTTTTGTGCTCCGCCAGTGACACCACGTCGCCAAAGTTCTCTGGCTCTGCATCAGGGCACTACACAAAAAAGACAAAAAGGCCCCCATTAAAACTTTCATTATGGAACGTATTCAGTTTTTGCCATAAAAGGTACATATCTAAACTGCACTTAATTTAGAACTAAACCTTTTTCAGTCACCCTTCCGTGTTTTCAACGTGACATTGCCTTTTAAAATCAATGCCTCACCAAAAGCTTTTGAATGCAGAACATGAGTTTAGGACCTGTAGCTACTCTCTTTTTATTTATTTTTTTACCATGTTCTGAGGTGCTTCTTGTTCCATCTCAAAGTGAGTGGGCTGTGTGTCCTGCCGTGTGGAGACCACAGGAGCACACTGTGGGCTGGGCTGTTCCATCCTCTGGATCTCCTCCCTTAGCTCTGTGATTAACTGGCTCTTCTCCACAGCCTCCTCCTCCACCCTGTGCAGGCGCTGGATCTCCTTACTCAAGCACAGGATCAGCTCTGACTACCAGTGACGACAACACAAAGACAGCAAGAAGCACGTTAGCACAGATGGCAAGAAGCATGTTAGCACAGACGGTTGTCTGGCTGTAGGTTAAATAGCGACTAGCTCTGTGATTCCCACGGCATTTACATTACACAAGGTTCACAAGCAAAGAACATCAGACCAAGGTTATTATAGTTTAAAGTTTTTAATAGAATTTTTATTTTTATTCGTTTTTCAGTTACTTTCTAATTATTTTGTTTAATTTTTATTTTGTTTAGTGTGTTTTTAGTTTTAGTTTTTCCAATCAATTTCAGTTTTAGTTTAGTTTTAGTTTTACCAATTGAGTTTAGTTTTAGTTTTTATTTCAGTTAATAACAGTCAATAATTGGGTTGGGGGAGAGAAAGTAAATATTGGTTTTGAATGTTTCAAATTACACTATATGCATTCCAGATTACAGATAAATGGTGAATAGCTAGAATAACATCATTAAACTGAATCAGATAGTGGAAATCAAACAGGATCAGAAACTAAAACGTTAATTCATGGTCATTTTTATTTTATTTCAGTTAGTTTTGCAACACTACATTACACTTTTAGTTTTGTTTTAGTTTTTATTTTTATTTTAATAGAATGAATGCTGGAAATACTCAAACTCTATCCTGTAAAGACTGCTTCAGCACCAAGATATGGGCTTGATTAATATCTTCTCCCCTATTGTGAATTCTTAAAAGCATGAAAGACAATACACAGCTAAACTCATGTTAGTTCAATACTCTGGACCCATCTTAACATTGAGCTACATGCTAAAAACTAAAGGTGTGAGCAGGCTTACCTGTGCTTTAACCATCTCATCATCATGAGGAAGACGAGGCTGATCAGTGACTTCCGTCAGTTTCCCCTTCAGCACTGATATCTCGTGATCTTTCCTGGAGCACTGCCACTCAAAGTCCGACAGGCGAGCCACCTCCTTGTTGAGCTTTAACAAACACTGCTCCTGTTAGGAAAGAGATTGTAGAGTTATCAAACAGGCATAAACCGTTTCCACAGCAACATGTCAGTTTTAACCTTATCTAACTGGTGAGGGTGCTTGTTTCCATATACAAACATTCACTGGCTAGTCACTAATAGCTGAATTTCAGAATATACAGTGCCCTCCACTATTATTGGCACCCCTGGTAAAGATGAGTAAAAAGGGTTATAAAAAATTCACCATTTGGTGAATTAGCTTAATAAAAGTATTACTTTATTCTATATATAAATGTAGGGGTGCCAATAATTGTGGCACACATGGTTTTGTTAAAAATAATTATTTCTTGATGAGGGATTTTTTTTTTCTCATAATAAATTGACTTTAATTAAAGGGTGGAATTTTCTCATTTTTTCAGTGTGACATTAAGCTAATTCACCAAACGGTGAATTTTTTTATAACCCTTTTTACTCATCTTTACCAGGGGTGCCAATAATAGTGGAGGGCACTATATATGTGTATATCAGTATTTCCTTACCATAAAAAAAAACTTTGGGTACAAATTACAACACAAAGTAAACACACAATTATTTAGCTTGCACTGAATTAATCTTAAATTGAATCATAAAAATAATTAATTGCACTCAACTACAATGTCAATACAGTTGAAAAATATAATACATCCACTAATTGACTATGAAAGTATTCATTAACATGTAATTTCATTAAAACAGTGTAGACTCCATTATAAAATGGCCAAATGGATATGGTCATAGCACTTGGAAATGGATGGTAAAAGCTTTTCTTATTTTTTTCTCTATATAGTCAAAAAAAGTTATTTAATTGGCACATTACATATACTGTATATGTAACAGTATGAATTTCAGTATGTGGTTCAGTGGTCTCGCCGAGTATGGTACAGTATTTGGTTTTTGTCCTTATACATCTTCCTGACATGGGAAAAGAATATCAGGCATTTTCAAAAGTCACAGATACCAGGATTCAGCCACACAGTTGCTCTCCCTCACCTTCTCGTGTATTACAGTCAGGTACCATGGCAACCCGCCTTCCGTCCCATTGGCCACAGCATGGTGGGCGGAGCTGGGTTTTTTCACTCCAGTATCTCTGACTACTTCTTCGTCCAAGCAGGAAAAACGTACAGTTTCCTTTTGAGGAAGCAAACACCTGCAGGCTTAAATGCAACGTTAGTCAATTTCCTCTGTAACACACGACATTTAAAATGTAACTAGTGGATAGATTGATAATAAGAATCAGACCTCTCTTGATACAGTTCTGAATACAGTGTTGTCAGAGACACGGTTAACCTGCTTCATAATTTATTTCTGAGCTGATTATGATTATTTGATCGCCCATATTTATGAGTTGGGTTTGATTTCACACTTTGGTTAATTTCAGGGACATTACAATTTATTGCTGAAGTAATTACATTTCCTACAAACACATGTTTTTGGCTTTGTCTTCCTCTGGGTGTAAAAAAAAACAAACAAAAAAAAAACTGAAAACAGTCTTCTGATCAAGAACAGTGCATAATTTTTGCATTAATCCAATTATCTCCAAGTCACTTTGACTTTTTAGTGCATCATATTAAGTTCATGAGATCATGCTCTGAGTGTGCCATTGAACCAATGACACAGAAGATTGGATTACAGGTGATATCTGCAGATCAGCTATATGTAGGTAAACGTACATCCTGTAAAGGGTGCAGACTTCCTGGTTTTGAGACGGCTGGTTGAGGTGCTTTGACTCTTTGGACACTGATTATCTGCAGAAGGCAAGTGATTCTGGTCATTTTCACAGCCCCGTGGATCCACTGCCATTGAGGACACAGAGCCTGGCTACAGTGTGGAAGAACATTTACATTACATTGCTGCCATTTAGCAATTGCTCTTATTGAGAGCGACTTACACAACTTTTTTTATTATCATTTTTTTGTTTGTTGCTTTTTTACATTGCATCCATTTATACAGCAGGATACATACTTAAGCATACTTAAGTACCTTGCTGAAGGGTACAACGGCAGTGTCCTACTTGGGAATAGAACCTGCAACCTTTAGGTTACAAGCCCAGTTCCAGTTTTATTTAACATGTTGTACTGTTTACTGTATGCCGGTAGTGTAAAATCCCATGGTGTTAGCATAACTTTGGTCACCTTGCTGTGCGAGTTTGGAGGGGTCCAGCATGGTCTCTGTAGCAGTGGCCGCAAGCTTTGGGTTTTCACACCGCTCCAGTGGGCCGTCTTTGGCCTTCCCAGTGGAGTCTGCCCATGCACTCCTGTCATCCTTCCCACTGGGAAAAGTTCTCCTGCGTGTAGAAACCACCAGAGCAGTGAATGCAGGTGCATCAGGAACGCTTTCATAATCCATAGTGATGTTCTGCACCAGCGGCATTCATGGGTATTATTGACTGACACAGTCCATAGGAAATATCATTAAATACTGTATTGCATGAACTGAACATTATATCAAAATATGTATGCAATAATATACTTGCACTAGCTACAGCAGTACTTCCGCTGATAATTACTGGAATATTACAGAACTGCTTTATGAACTGCTTTTCTTGTTAATTCTCAGGGTTGAGTTGCATTTTTAATCCATCTAACAATAATTACATCCCAACTAAATTAATACGTCTAATTCAGCAATATTAAAATAAATAACACGAGACCATAGCCTCTGCCTGTCGCCTACGAGGCTAATTATGTAGGCTAAAATATATGCCATAATGCAAACTAAATGCATCACGAACATCCTATAACGCGTCACAGCAAAAAAATACAAAAATAAAGTAGCTACAATTAATTATAAATGCACTGGCAATATGTTTTTGTTTCGCTTGAAATTATTTAGCCAACGATTCACTCTAATATATCACTATAATCATTTTCAGATAGGCTACACACCTACCCTGTACGGAATTTTTAAGTTACTCGTAAGAGCATTTGGCAGAAACGTTGTAGCTAATTGACATTTAGTTATATGAACAACAGGGTGAATATAGCCTACCGTCAAAGTGAACCAAACAACCAGGTGGCTTTAACTGAATGCAGAACTGAAAGAGCGCTGAAATAGACGATTATTTGTTGTCAGCGTTGCTAAGTAACAGCTTATCCGGATATTTCGGAAAGGGGTAATGCGTTATCAAATTAGCTACAGACAGTATAGACCGGTTTCTCACCAACGTCACAGTAGAGGTGCGCACGCAACACTGGGGCAGAATATTCAATATCGCAAAAGAAATCAACATCAACTTGTAATTGTAGAAGCTGAAATGGATGATGAAAGACACTTGTTTGACATCGAATATCTTAAGTTACATCAACACTGAGATAGCTAAGCAGTTTGATGTAAATATGTGTAATATTTATTCAATTTAGTAAATGTCCTGAAGTAGGCTATGTTATGCTGCCACCTCATCATATAAATTAGGCACTCAATTGAATGAACAGCTGACCGTATAGCTGTGGTTTTGAAGCAAATGGAGTAACGTTGTCATAAAATTTCTTCTTACCGTGAAAAAGGACGACATCTGACAGATGTTTAGGTAAATCTATCACCACGGCGGCACTTTCGTCACAAGTCAGCAATTATACCGGGGAAATGCCCTCTTTGAAAACAAAAAACGAATGAATATAAAAAGGTTAGTCTGTTACTGCATACCCGTTTTTGCTAAAGCTGCATCATAGCTATGATAACGCGGAGCTGTCAAAACTATAACAGCGCGGAAACCCTTAAAAAATAAAAACCGTAGCTAGGCTACACGTAGCCTATGGCTATGACATATTATGGACTAAACAAGCCACATTTTAGTTAATAAAACTCAAGTAAGCTGATTTAGATATCCAGTGAGCACAAGTGGCATACAGAACTAGTTTAATATTTTTTTGCAGCATTTTTATGTAAGTATAAACCGAACTATTTTTTTTTTTTAATACAATTTGTTTGATTTATTTATTTAAGTATGAGCCGAAGTATGCCTTCCTGGCGTGTCTCCCCGTGGCGCAGTCTGTAGCGTGTCCTAGTAGGCTACCTAGGATTCCCGTGCTCTTTGCGACATTGTCGGTTCGAATCCGACCTTTCCTCTTGTCTCTACACTGTGCTGTCCAATAAAGCTCAAAGGCTATTACACCTATTTTAAGAAAGTATAGTCCATTTTAGTACTTATAAACTTTTGTAGCCACAATTTCCTCTATATTCTCAGCTACCTTGAATTGAGAGAAAATGCTGTCAGCTATAAGTTAGAGTGAAGGAAATGTAGAGACCTAGCTACTCACTCCAAAAGTCTCTGGGACCTCAGATGGATATCTGGCTTCTCTGTCGAACATGAGGTAGAATGCGGAGTGCTTGGTGGTGATCTGTACTTTGGTGCGCAAGCCAAACATGGCTGCACTGAGGTCCCAGTTCCAAGGATTCTCATCCACCAATTTGGTGAGAGTTTTGAAACATATTGACATTGTTATGAAATACTATTTCAATTGTAAAGCATAGCTTACGACTGCGATGTGTGACCCAAATCACACTGCTTAATACAATACCAAAATAGAATACTTAACACAGTGACTATAGTACCATTTAGTGGTGTAAATGGGTCAAGGTCAGTTTAGTGTCAAGTCCACATTACTTTGTCACTGTCCCATTCATTCTTTCAACCAATCCACTGGTCTGTGGATGGTAAGGTGTGCAGAAGCTCCTCTCGATGTCCAGCTTCTGGCAGAGAGCCATATTCAGCTGAATTTAATGGACAACAGTCAGTTAGTACAAAAGAAAACTGAGTGAAGGGAGCCTCAGCCATGTTTTTGGGTAATGAGACGGACTGCACAGGGACGTCATGATTGACTACAAGACCAAGTGGGCTGAGGCATATCCGCTGAAGTCTTAAGAAAGCCGAGGATGTAGCACAGTGCATTGTAGAATTCTTTGCACAGTTCATTGTAGAATTCAAGTTTGGGGCACCAAAACACATTCTCACCAACCGAGGAGGGGAGTTCAGGAATAAGGTGCTGTCCTATTGTCCTATTACAATGCATTTCCAATCATTTCTCAATATCTTTCCCTGTGCAGTCCGTCTCATTACCCAAAAACATGCGGCTGAGGCTCCCTTCACTCAGTTTTCTTTTGTACTAACTGACTGTTGTCCATTAAATTCAGCTGAATATGGCTCTCTGCCAGAAGCTGGACATCGAGAGGAGCTTCTGCACACCTTACCATCCACAGACCAGTGGATTGGTTGAAAGAATGAATGGGACAGTGACAAAGTAATGTGGACTTGACACTAAACTGACCTTGACCCATTTACACCACTAAATGGTACTATAGTCACTGTGTTAAGTATTCTATTTTGGTATTGTATTAAGCAGTGTGATTTGGGTCACACATCGCAGTCATAAGCTATGCTTTACAATTGAAATAGTATTTCATAACAATGTCAATATGTTTCAAAACTCTCACCAAATTGGTGGATGAGAATCCTTGGAACTGGGACCTCAGTGCAGCCATGTTTGGCTTGCGCACCAAAGTACAGATCACCACCAAGCACTCCGCATTCTACCTCATGTTCGACAGAGAAGCCAGATATCCATCTGAGGTCCCAGAGACTTTTGGAGTGAGTAGCTAGGTCTCTACATTTCCTTCACTCTAACTTATAGCTGACAGCATTTTCTCTCAATTCAAGGTAGCTGAGAATATAGAGGAAATTGTGGCTACAAAAGTTTATAAGTACTAAAATGGACTATACTTTCTTAAAATAGGTGTAATAGCCTTTGAGCTTTATTGGACAGCACAGTGTAGAGACAAGAGGAAAGGTCGGATTCGAACCGACAATGTCGCAAAGAGCACGGGAATCCTAGGTAGCCTACTAGGACACGCTACAGACTGCGCCACGGGGAGACACGCCAGGAAGGCATACTTCGGCTCATACTTAAATAAATAAATCAAACAAATTGTATTAAAAAAAAAAATAGTTCGGTTTATACTTACATAAAAATGCTGCAAAAAAATATTAAACTAGTTCTGTATGCCACTTGTGCTCACTGGATATCTAAATCAGCTTACTTGAGTTTTATTAACTAAAATGTGGCTTGTTTAGTCCATAATATGTCATAGCCATAGGCTACGTGTAGCCTAGCTACGGTTTTTATTTTTTAAGGGTTTCCGCGCTGTTATAGTTTTGACAGCTCCGCGTTATCATAGCTATGATGCAGCTTTAGCAAAAACGGGTATGCAGTAACAGACTAACCTTTTTATATTCATTCGTTTTTTGTTTTCAAAGAAGGCATTTCCCCGGTATAATTGCTGACTTGTGACGAAAGTGCCGCCGTGGTGATAGATTTACCTAAACATCTGTCAGATGTCGTCCTTTTTCACGGTAAGAAGAAATTTTATGACAACGTTAGGTGGGCTAACCATGACAGAGAACATACGTGAGACTATTTTGACCCAATATCAAATTACGTGCGACTATTTTGAACCAATATCAAATTACGTTAGAATTTAATACTAAGTTATGCAAGTGACAGCGAACCTAGCATAATGGCTTGGTAATGAATGTGCTAACAATGTAGAAATGGACACCTGCCATTTTAGCGAGTTGGCCATGAGATATAAAAAGTAAAAGGTCTTGCTGCATGCATGGTTATATGTTCATGTCGTCAAGACACAGGTCGATATTTAACACCGAGCTGCTGTTATTGCTAGTTACCTGTACCCGGTTTGACAACAGGCGCTGTGCATTATTTACTTTAGCGTACGTGCTATCTAATTGGGTGGACTAACCGTAATGTTAGTTTGCCAACGTAGATGAGCCGAGGTGGGTCTTGGTCACCTTCTTTTTTTGAATACCCTGTGATTTGTGAACCGGGGGCATGGTCTGTCTGTGTCTAGACTATAGCGTTAGCTAGCCACTGTAATGTTACTGTCTTGGTTGAAAAAACTACCGGTCACGTCTAACTTAGGCTACATGTTTATTGGCTTAAAAGTTATCTTATTGTTTTTTTAATCTAATAAATATAATATGTTCACTAGTAACATTATCATTATGTGCCCAAATAATATCAGTATCGTACCCTTGTTGTTCACAAAGGTTTCAGTTTTTCGTCCGATAACACAGGGTTCGGTAGCGTACGCAAGCTAGCTCCTTACAGAAAAAAACGCTGGTGGTAGCCTACTGGTGCCTTTTCTGTTGTGGCTATAGATAAACATTAAGTTTTCAACACATCATCACACAAACAATTTACTGACACAATAGTTGTCAGCTGCTCCACCTTTGTGTGTGTTAAGTAACGTAGCTGCTTGACAGGCTATATAGTCATCCTATCTGGCCAAACACATTAATAACAGCATTAACAGAAGTTACACTAGGCTAAATAAATTTCAAACAGACTAACGTTAGACTCGTTTTAAAAAAATGTGAATGTGGTGTATCCTATATGTCTGAGTTATTGAATTGGACTAACATTAAAAAATAAGTTAACTTGTCACTGTCAAACATTGACAGTAAAGACGGTTAGCTAGCTTGCACTCATTAATAAGGTAAATAAGCTATAGCCTAGCTAAATATGCTATCTTAAGTTAACGTTACAGAAAAAAAAGTTACAGAAAAGTTGCAATAAGACTAACGCTAGCTATAATGTGTATCGCTGTGCCAAGATGAAAGTGAAATAAAAAAACCAGAGACAAAATTAGATGCATTTAGTCCGTTAAATCGTTGATGATCAAGTCCACCACATTATGATAGCCTGCCAAGGTGATACACTTTTTGCCCCAGGGTTGCGCGCGCATCCTCTTTTGTTTACAAACAAGAAATGGGTCTATAGATTATTTTCAAAATATACAGTTACAGTATACTCTAGGCTTTGTCATGAAACTGAGAATTTTTAAATTAGGCTAGGCAATTAAACCACTAGTTCGTGAACCGCTCCTGCCCTGTCCCTTGACTCCCTTCCCTGGTTCAAGCCCACGCCTTGACACAACCACTGGAGTCCCAGACGGTTTTCCCCGCCCCTCTGAGTTGCATATCTCAGACTTTAACCTGCTCAACCCATTACTAGATCCCTCATTACATTTTGTTACCATCCATTCCACCGTTAAACCAGGCTAGCCAGCGGAGGATGGGCTCCCCTTCTGGTTCCTCCCGAGATTTCTTCCCATTGGTGAGTTCTCCCCCCACTAAGCTGCGATGTCTTTATTTAAGTTTTAGTTAATTCGTCCAATTACTTTTCGTTCCCTAAAATGGGGGGACTGTAGCTATAAAACAAGGGCTACAATTGCTACACGGTCCGATATGGTCGTTAACCCTCAAATTAAAGCTGAAAGTATGCACTGTCTGTAACCATTCACTGATCTATTTGTCTGGCCCTGGAGATAAGTACAGAGCCAAAAACTAAAATTGTGTCACTGCCCAACCCCTTACGGACTGAGTGCGGTACGTTAGCTAGGCTACTTCTGTTAGGCGTAGGCTTGTATTTTTGTAACAAAGACTAAACCGAAATCGAAAGAAAACATAGCTCGCAGCTTGCAGTGTTTTGTTGCAGCTGCGAACTTTGGACTGTTGTAAGCTTACATTCAAGTCGAACAGATTCCAAGGACAAACTGGTTATCGGCGTGCTCACACAGAGTGAAGTAAGTTAAATGATGTCTGCCTGCTTACGAGAAAATGACAGGAATAACTAGTAGTTGTGAGAGTAGAATATGAGTAATTGTGAGAGTAGAATATGAGTAATTGTGAGAGCAGAATATGAGTAATTGTGAGAGTAGAATATGAGTAATTGTGAGAGCAGAATATGAGTAATTGTGAGAGTAGAATATGAGTAACGCTCTGCTCTGTTGACGCAGCCTAGTCTGTCTTTCAGACGAATGTTGTTTCGGCGACGGTAGTATTGCAAGATTAGTCAGGTGAAGTTTGTCATTCACGAGGCTATGAAATAGTTTGTTTTCATTGTTGGAAGAAGCATGTTAGAAGATATCGGGGCATTTTTCATTTCAAGAGCACACAGGGATTCATACTTTCATTTTTACTTGTGATCTGTGGGAGTTAGGCGACATCCTGCATAGAATGCTAGGCTATAGGCCTATAAAAAGTTACAAATTAACTGTAAAATCATTATAATTCTTATTACTGTTCCATCATTTCATAGCTTCGTGAGTTGTTCCGGAATCCAAGTATAACATGAACAATTTGTATACCTCTCACATGGCATGTTCGTTTCTGTGGTTGATTGAATTTATTTCCTTTGAAGAGTTCAGTAATATCAACATGTTGCAAGCGGGTTGCAGAGTCGATGTTGAGTAGCCTACATTTTGGTCATTGGGGTGCATTCAGTCCTCACTTGGGTCACTGCAACATGTTTAACCCCTGGTTTTTGTGTAGGCTACCTTTGAATCCACTTTGTTCCAGAGGTGAAAATTCCCAACCTGGCTCTTTCAATCTCCCACATTGGCTAAAATTCTCTCTCCCTGAGCATTCTGGTCATGGCTGCCGTTGCAACATATTGATGGTGGTTGAGGGGACTTCCCTCCTCTTCACTGTAAAGCGCTTTGATTGTGAAGGTGCTATATAAATGCAAAACATTATTAGTTGGGCTGCTGTAAGCTTCAGTAAGCAGTTAACTGAAACTGAAACTAAAATCAAAAAAACATTTTATTTAACTAAAATAAAAACTGAAATTACTCTTCAGTGTTCCAAAACTAACTGAAATAAAATAAAAATGACCATGACTTCTTTTTAGTTTTAGTTTCTGATCCTCCTCCTGACTGTTGATAGCACAGAACATTTTTGTTTGGATAATCCGGATTGCATGTAGTGTAATTTGAAACATTCAAAACAAAAAAGTTAGGACAGTGTTTAAAATGCACATAAAAGCAGAAAGCAGTGATTTGTAAATTATCTTTTACATATATTTAATTGAAAACAGTACAAATAAATTATATTTAATGTTCCATACTATTCCCGTGTAATTTACAGTTTACTCTAGTCCCACTACCCAATTCCCATAGAGATCCATTCAAATGCAGAGAGGTTATAGTATCGCTTGTGAAAGTACCTGAAAATAAGATATGAAGATATGATATGAGTCTTTTTATATCCTTTTATACCCAGTCATGATAGCATCACCTGTTTACCTGTGGAATGTTCCAACAGTTTGAACTTCCCAGTCGTTTTTTGCCCTTTTTTGGAGCGTGTTGCAGGCATCAAATTCGGAATTAGCGTATATTTACAAACATCAATAAAGTTGATAAGGTAAAACATTAAATATCTTTTCTTTGTACTGTTTTCAATTAAATATATGTAAAAGAGAATCTACAAATCACTGCTTTCTGCTTATGTGCATTTTACATACTGTCCCAGCTTTTTTGGAATTGGGGTTTGTATTTTTCTCTCCCCCAATCCAATTATTAACTGAAATAAAAATTTAAAATAAAATCGGTTGAAAAACTAAAACTAAACTAAAACTGAAATTGATTGAAAAACTAAAACAGAAAGTGAAATTAAAAAACTAATAAAAATAAAAACTAAATTAAAAACTTATAAAACTATAATAACCTTGGTTCTTACTCATACTTCATATTATTATTATTAGTTGGGCTTCTTACTCATAATAATAATCTATTCAGCAGGTCAGATATGTAAAGTGGTGCTAAACCAGTCAGAGCTTTAACTATAAATTACCTTTTTATGTATGTTGTGACATCTCCTGTAAAGGACTGCAGAGGGAATACAGAAAGTCAATTAAAATGGGGATGATGTGACGTCACCTGTTATTCTTCCTAGGTCGAATCATGGCAACCAGGACTTCCACATCAGGAAGAAATGAGCCCATAATTTTGTGAAAGAGGATACACGAACATCTATCAAGCACGCAGTAAATTATTAAGTGTTAAATACACTCTTATAAACTCTGGAGTTAAATTAACACTGCATTTCTTCTGCACAGAAATATGTTTGCTTTGAAAGAAAGGAAGATCAGCTATGTGGCATTTTAGAGTCACTTTATTGATGGTAAGCAATTTCAGATTAGCCTATCACATTTAGTATAGCTTTTTGGTAGTTTCTATTGATTCAGTACCCTGCTTACTGCTGTTCCCCAAAAAGTAGGCATTTAATCTTGCCCTCAGTGCCAGTGGTACTGTTGGATTTTATTTTATAATAAATACTGTTTGATAGTTTAATTTATTTATTAATGCCACTGATTCACCAGGGATTTCACTCACCTGGTTTCTCAGGTATTCCATTAACGTTGGACCATTCTAGTCAGACCATTTAGTTCTACCATTCGAGTCAGTCCCTGATTAGAATGGTAGAACTAAAAACACCTTACTACTGGCATCAAGAGCCAGATTTGAGTATCCCTGCCTTAGGGATTCAAACTTAAACATTCGGGTTTCAATTCCATATCCATGTCATGCCACACATCAATATGTTTCTAATACACTTCAATATAAATTGTATACCTTTCCTTTAAGTAAGTTTTAAATTGCATACTACTGAAGGGGAGTCATGCTCCAATTCAATGCATCTCATTTGTATCTGACCTTTCAAAATGTCTTATTGTTTAAAAAAATAAAATAAATCCAGAAATATTGAAAATGTAATGGCTGTTTAACTGTTGGCAAGTTACTCAATGAAAAGGTTTGTGCCATTTGTACTCAACATCAACACCAAAGTTTTATTTAAATGTCAAACAGCAATAAAATAAACTCCCCTACTACAATGAGAAGGTGACATTCGTCATTGGCCTAGTGGTCATATGGGCAATTTTGCTGAAGTTGCTGAATGAGGTTTCTTTTCACATACTGTATATGCCCATTTTTCTACTTGCTACCATAACCTCAGCAATTACTTGTTCTAATGTTTCAGATAGTAGATACTCAATTGAAATGAGAAATAACCGCAAGGTTATTGCGTTTTATTTGTAATATTACATATGTTTCAGGTCCTGTTCTATGACAGCTCCTATTCCTGTAGAAGTGCAGAATATGAAATTAATGGAGAGTGCTGTCCAATGTGCTCACCTGGTAAGTCACCATCTATTGTCAGAGTAAAGCTTTTAGTGCAGTAGATGTTGGCGTACAGGGGTTAAAAAGTGAAAGTGCTCTTTATTTAATTATCATTGAAATGTAATTTCTAATGGGTACATTTGCTTTTAGTTTTTTTTTAGTGACTGTTTTCCCCCCCCCATTAGGGACACGTGTTTATAAGCACTGCACAGAATACACCAGCACCACCTGTGTACCGTGTACTAAAGAATCATTCATTGACCAGCCCAATGGTCTCTCTATATGTTTTCCTTGTACAGTGTGTGACCCAGGTGAGAAAATATTCATATTCAACTAATGTGTTCATTATACAATGGCCATTTGCAACTTGCTTGAATGTCTGTTTTAATAATATACAATAAACGTCTTAGAGGAATTGAAATTCAACATTCTGTTTTGACTTCAGAATATTGATGGTGAATGATGAACAGGTCTGTTGCTGAAATGCTTATATAATGTGTTAATATGGGTCTTTATTTTGTGTTCCTCCACAGACCGTTTAGGTTTAAAAACAGACAGAAAGTGCACTGCCTCTTCTGACGCTGTGTGTGGGCCTTTGGATCAGTACTACTGCACTGGGACAGATAATAAGGGGTGCAAATTTGCAGAGAAACACAAAATTTGCAGCCCTGGACAATTCATCATACACAAGGGTTATTGCGTTAATGTTTTGAAGGGACAGTTTAGCTTTTAGTTTTTTTTCTCTCTTGATATTTCAGGCTTAGTGTATGTTTTTGATTGGCTGATGCTCCTACACCAGCCATCGTGAAGCCAGTGGATCATCCTGAGGAGGTAGATGGATTTGTCACAATACTAGCAGATCGCCAGCAACTAACTAGATTTCTAAAATATCCTTCATCACGGACATAAGTTGTCTGGGCCAATCGAGAAAATACACTAAAACTGAAATACCAGAAAGTGAACCATCCCTTTAATATCCTCATCCGTTTTGCAAAATTAACTCCCTTAACTGCACAGTCTGCCTTTCTGAAAACTTGAAGATTTGACATGTCTTAACATATCTTCTGATATTTACTGGCACAGGAACAACATCTACTAATACCAAATGTGGAGACTGTCCTGATAAAACTTTTTCAAACGAATCCTCTTCTACATCCTGCAAACACCACACAGAGTAAGTTTCCTGTATTTATTCCTGAATTACATAATTTTCCTGACGAGTAAATCAATCTTGGGTAAAGCAGAAATGAACAGAACAGGAGTGTTGTTCATTATGTGTATTGATACTAAATATAACCCTAAAATTTATTTGAGGTTTGGACTTTTAATATATTTATTTCTGTGACAGTTGCCAGTCCTTGGGACTTGAGGAAATGACAGCAGGAACAAACACATTGGACAGTGAATGCGGAACAAGACCTTCTTATGGTCTCATAGTCGCTGTGCTGTTGTCTGTGCTGCTTCTACTTTCACTCTCATGTATCATTCTCATTTTAAGTAAGTTTCCCATCTATGTGGTAAGACTTTGAACTTTATTTTTAATAAACGTGTAAAGCATGATACAGTTCAATTTTCAAATAAATTTGAATAAAGTTACTCGGAAAAATGTAAATCCAGTCATCAAGTAATTAAATAATTAAGAATTTTGCTTTCAGGGAGGAGAAAGCAGAACATGGTACGTGCAAAACTTCACATTATGTGCCTAATTTTTCAAATGCCTTTTAAGAGCAGAATTTAATTTGCTCTCAGGTTAATATATTTAATTCATTCTGGAGTCACACCTGGTGTTATGAAATGACCGCTATACTTTTATGGTTAATACTGTATTTACTGAGATAAACTTAATTTTACTAGGAAACAAGACGGATAGAAAGAGAAAGAACGAGCATGATAGAAAAGGCACAGGATGAAGATAATGGAGCTCATGAGCTCATTGATGAGGTAAATATAGTCTGATAAATATACTATTAGATGGGCTGTGTGGAACTAGCACTGCAGCTGTCATATGAACTGCCCCTGCTATTGTGTACAATTCTGTTTTTATCATATGCGCATTTCAATGAGGGGTGGGTTCAGTTAATGTATTCTTTCATCCATCAAACACCACTGTGAAGATGAAAATTTAAAATAAGTTATTTTTTAAACATTTGCCTTTTGTATGATTCTGTAGCAGCCAGAGCTGTTCAATTTCTGACCAGTACATTTATTGTTATTGTCTTTAGTCCCACTGGCATTTGTTAATACTTAATGATATATCAGGATATTTTGAGCTGTGGTCATGAAACAAGCAGAACAGCAGAAGCACATTGCTTTTTAAAAACTATGTTTAGAACAGGAGACATCCTCCAGAGCTAGACACCATCAAATGCATGTGAGTATTGTGCCCAAACTTATTTCATTATTTCATTTGATTTATTATTAATTCTCTGATTCTTAGTTTTCATTTACTTAGTCTTAGTAAATGTATCTCAACAGTAATGCATATAGTCAAAGAAAATCCACATTTTGCTAAAATAGATTATTCCCATCTTCTGTCTTTTTTAAACTAACGTTATGCTACTGTTCAAATGCTCAGTATTATTCTTTGATATCTCAAGGGTAGTACATTCATCATTTAACCATTCCCTGTTTAAAATCCAGACTGAATAATGAAGAGTAATCAATGTAATAAATAATGATCTAATCAGTGACAGTAGAGTTTATTATTCCCTTTATTTCAAATGTGGTGGTGTAGCATGAGGAAGTAATCCGTGTGTCTACACACAGAAAGATCCTCACACTCACGGTCCCACTGCCCTAACTCCTTGGAACTGGCAGCAAGGAATGTCGCTAGGCCTGGCAGATCCACCAATATCAGACTCTGTGTTGCCTCAAAGGCAACCCTGGAAAGCCATAAAGCACATTTGCATGGGGAATAAAGCTCACCAACTTCAGCCCAGGTTACCCACAACCCAACGGATTAGCTGAGAGAATGGCGCAAACTGACATTTCACCAGCCCAGAGGCTCATGGGAAGAGTACTGAGGAGCATGCTGCTGAGCTCCTGGGCTGCGGTCCAATCCGTTAAATGTTCTGCCCTCGTAAACTTCACTTGCAAACTTCCATCGGGAGGTGACAAATTAGTTTGTGTGAAAATTTCCAACAAATTGCATAAGACAGCAAGCTCCAACCAATATCTCGATGTTTATTCTGGAGAAAGAGCAAACTAGAACAATGATTGACAATCAATTTATTTATAATGCTAATGCTTGGGTTCTCTGCCTGTGGCAGCCTAGGGAATTGCTTAGAATAATCAATATCTGCAGGAGATAAACCATAATTGACTCTGATACTGGACTCTTGATTACCCCCTGAGACTCTTTAACTGCCTCTGCGTAGGATATTTTATTCAGCACTTTGTAACGCTGTATCTCTCTTGCCTTTTCTGCACCTCATCATTTATACGCTGCACTCTGTTCCCCACCACAATTGCAACACTTATGTTTAGCTTCTTTTGAACATGCAACATGTTCATGCTCCCCTGCACATCTTGAGCACCTTTTGCATTTCCTTTGCACTGGTCTGCAATATGCCCACATCTTTAACACCTTTAACACCTCTTTAAGCACCTCATAGGTTGGGGAATGAACTCACAAACAGTGTAAGAAACACATCCAATCATGACGTTAGGAGGCATAACTCCTTCAAATTCAATTAGAATAAACTGTCTGTTATCCGGCCCTGATACCTCCTTGTCAGACTTTTGATCTGTCATTTCCCCCTTTTATCTCTCTCTTAATATTGTCAGTACTCATAGACAATGGGACATCACTAATGACTCCCCCTATCTTTGAATTAGCCCCAGGGATATGACTTTTCACATTCACTCCATTTAATGATTTCATTCTCAGTATCTCTACCTGTTGGGGTTTTACTGGCTCCATGTACTAACAATCGCCCCTTACTCACAAACCTCACATGCTTAATAAGCCATATTTCTTAATTTATAGCTTTAGTAAGCTTAACTGTGTGGAGAGCATCTCTGGCAGTCTCCCCAAACTCGATAATCACTTTCCATTCTGTTCCATCATCTCCTCACTTAGTTTTCTTAGCTTCATTCTGATTGATTTCTGATTCACTTTGATTTGATGACACATTCATATTCATTCTCACTACACTATGGTCCTCCATTCCTTCTTGTTCTTCTTCCGAACCGCTTCCAATGTAATCATTTTTATCCAAAACTCCCACTCCTGTACTTGAACTAATTTTCCTACCTGATCCACCCGTTGTCCTCGCATCTGACATCTCCCACCTGGAAAGAACAGTATGGGATATACCGTCCAAGACCTATACAGGCTGTCGGTCGGGAATCCATGCACTATTCTGCACAAAACATGCTCCTTCCTTTATTCTGTTAAATCCGTGTCTGCAAATCCGAAATAAAATAGGATAGTCCAAAAAAAAGGAAAAAAGGAAAAATAAAAAAATTTATTTTAATTTTTAAAGTCAAAGTCTGTGCAATCACAAACAAACAACTAGCCTAAATCCAAATTCAAAACCCCGTTCTCCATCCGGGCACCATGATCAGCCGAGCATCGCACCGTCAGGCAAAAGTTTCCTGGGAGATACGTAAATACTCGAAAAATGCACCCTCCTATCCACCTCCACCCTCCACCATCACCTCCTCTCCTCCTTGCCCTGGAAACAGATCTTTGTGTTTTAATCTAATGTTGCTGATTACATCTTAATTACGTATTAATGCTTACATATAAATGAATGTCTCGATGCACACCGCAATGTCAGGTACATTATATACTGTACATGTAAATATTTGTACTCAAAACGTTCAGGCAGTTTTGCATACTTCCGGGTAGGAGAGGAGTGGTAATGAGTGGAGGAAAGGAGGCGGGGAGTGATGAATATTAGGACGCACCCAGGGTGTTAAATTTAAATTTCTGAAACAGGAAGCGTGGGGTTACAGTAAAGCATTCTGGGCAATCGCACTCCCTGAATGTCTGCAGTCTTGCATTCCTAACGGATTGGACTGCACTTGACAAGGGCAACTAACGTTAAAGAGATTCTCCCAAGTGGAAGTGCAGGACGGCAGAATTTTTAACGGATTGGATCAGCCTCCAGCTCAGTACAACAGCTGTCCTCCCCAAAAAGAGTTCACTCAAGAATGCAGAATTTTCAGTCACAGTAACATAGTTACTACTATGAAGAAGCTAGCAATTATTCACAATAGGAGTAAAGGAATATAAAAGTATGCAACAAAGGACAACATGCTGCAAACATCCCTTACATAAACATAACATATTGTTCAGACACTGTTCTCTATTATGTCCATAAATAATACCTAATAACGATGCTTTCACTGCCATAAACAAAAGAAGGAATTTCAGAGAATGGCATACATGTGCTTTTGCAAAACTCCATACTGGAAGGTTAAAATGGCTGACCTTCCATACGAGATGATGATATCTGATTGGTCAAGAACCACCCGTGCGTTGCAGTAATGGACATGTAGTCCGTTAAAGTGGACTACAAACCGGACTACAATCATTAAATCATTACTTAAAAATTTTTAAATTGGAACATGCAATGTATGCTCTATATCCTTATACCACACAGGCTAATCCAGGAACATTTCAGCTCATTCTATAAATCAGATTTCAAGAAATTGTCCATAGTCTCCGAAGCCCGTTCCCGTCATAGGGAATTTACTTCCAAAACCAAACTCCACCCACGTCTGACGTACTCACTTGAGTACTCTATAGCCTTGCTGTAGTGTGCAGGATGCTGGGAATTATTGCTGCATGTGATGGAAGAATGCACAGTGCATGCAGAGGGCCCTGCAGTAGTGTGCAGGATGCTAGGAATTATCTGTGCATGTGATAAAAGAATGCACTGTACATGTAATGGAAGAATGCACAGTGCAGTGTTGAAATTCAATTGAATTTGCATTAAATTGGGTTGTTTTAACCAAAGCATGCTGCAAGATCTAGAACTGCATTTTATGTGTATTTTCCAACTAAATTTAAGTTCCATGTTATAGGCTAACTTTTGCACTAAAAATGGATTAAAATCTCCAAAATTCCCAAACTTCCCATGGTAATTTTTCAAAAGTTTCCGGACATTTTCCGCCCCTTACCCTTTGCAACCCTAGTTTCAAGTACAAGTGTTTGCATGTACAGTATACAATGTACCTGACATTGCGGTTTGCGTCGAGACATTAATATGTAACCATTAATATGTACTATCAATAATATATTGCTTTCGGGGCCTCTCAACTTTGGAATGTCTTGCCTGAGGACCTCAGGCTTGTTAAATCAGTAATTTCTTTTAAATCCCTCTTAAAACCCTTTTTTTTAAAGACATGCTTTTAACTGAATTTTAATAACCATGGTATTTAAGCACTTTAGTGCATTTTATTGCACCGTATTTTACCTTCATTCTTTTTATATCACTTTTATATCATTTTTCTTTGTATATCACTTTTTTTCTTCCTTTGTATAACTTGTTTAAAGAAGTGTGCAATACAAATAAAGTTATTATCATTATTATTGTTATTATTATGGTTTATAGGCCTGTACAATGTGAAGGAACCAGAGAGAGGATGGGACTACAAAAAAACTTAACACCCGGCAGAAAAGAGACACCCAGTTCGGAATAAACCGCCAGCTCATTCAGTGCAACAGTAGCCGCCCTAGGCCTGTACCGACACTTAAAAGAAAATACCATAAAAACGGCAACTGCCTTCGGTTTGAGACACAGTATCGTTAGGCTACATTAAACGATGTGTGTGCTTCCTTATTTTTGTAAAATGCCAATGTAGGCTAAATCAATCTACCCTAAACTTTGGTGGTAGTGAAAGGAGGAAGGGAGGTGGGAAGCGAATAATATTGGGACGCACCCATGTCAGTTCAGCAATGGGAGCGCTCCACAGAATAGGACCCAGCGATAGATGACTTAACAACGCCTGTACCTATGTTTATACATAGTTTCTTGAGCAAATCCTCTCAGTGATGTATTTTGACGTGAAAAGCGCACATAATACGTAAAGAAAATTCTGTTTTCTTCACATAAGCAAACTTCCTCAAACCAGTTAGCTAGTTAACTTTAGGTAGTTAAGCGGGTCAGGAGGAAACGCTAGCTACAAGGGACGTGACGCCGCAGTATTTTGTTTTCTAGTTGCTAAACTTAATACAGAACAAGGTTATCAAATTTGTTTGGTAGTTATCGAATTAATCGCTAATTTGAAAATGATAATATGCCGCCACGCGTATGTCGTATGGTAAGTGCAAAGAAAGTTCGCCCAAGTTTAATGGCGTCGCAGTTTAATCTTTAGCTGAACTGCGTAATGTGCTAACAGTGCTAACGGCTTGCTAGAGAACAAAGCAATAAGTGAAAACGCCACATAAGTGACGTGCTAATAACACTAAGTTAGACAACACCGAACTCCTGTCCAGACTGGCGACGAGTTTTTTCGTTCATATTCTGGCTAGCCAGTATGACGTTATGGTAGTCCACCTCGTCGCACGGTGTTTTTTTGTTTTGTAGCTATTATTTTCTCCGCTATTAAGTGTTTCCAGGAGTCAGACTGTAGGCCAAACAGTAACTGACGTATCTATTCGCGTTTGTTTACTCAACGACCTTGACAAGAAAATAATAGTAACATGTTTGACGTAGGCTAATGGCAGGAATTTCCCCCAAAAAATCGTCTTACAAGAAAAGACGTTAGCTCACGTGACTGTAGTTTAGTTGGGCGAGTTCTTTTCTCCGCTTACTACAGTATAACAAATTCCATAATGTTCTAGTCGAATGTTTCCGGTTTTCTACACAGACACATAAAGAAACAGAAATGTATTAAGAATACCTAACGTGACACCACTATTAAAAATAACTTACTCGAACCAAATCTTACTTTACAGGTTCTAGGATCAACATGTCCATTTATGAATCATATCCGTTATGCATCTCAGTGTCTGCACATTTACGTGGGTTACTTTCAACTAGCAGCCAGTTTAAGTCTTGTAAACAAGCTGTTTGGAACCTGTAGTAAATCGATGCCTTAAATTAAGCACCAAGATCTTGAAACGCACCTGTGAATAGCCTAATTGTGGGGAAGGGTGTTCCAACACTTCTTCAAACGCCTTCAAATAATTTTGTAACTAATAAGTTGCTTGCATTTGTTTATGTACCAGAAAGTCCAACATTTTCTGTCTGTTGCAGGCAGTTTTGAGGGTTAACTTTTTCTTTGGCACAGGCAAGCTAACCTGGTTCGCTAATGTAGACTGAATTAGGAACATTGTATGTGTATGTATAGAAGCTCCCATATTCAGGGAGGGGAATTGCTGATCCAAGAAATAGCGGACAGCTGAATTAATGAACCACAGGGTTACCCGTTTCCCCTTATTTCCATTTATAAGACCACTTAATGTAATTAAAATAATTTTACATTTTCCTTGAATATCCTGCAAATATACTTGAATTTTAAATTATAACTGATATCCATAATTAGCAGATTTTTGTTATGAATGGTAAAGTGTCTTAGAAAATTAGTAATTTAATATAATTTATTTTCACAGGTATTGTTTACATTGTCCATAGTTTTCACAATTGGAGAAGAGTGTGGTCCTGCAGAGTACAAAACTGCTGATGAATGTTGTCCTATGTGTGGAAAAGGTAACCGTCATATCTAGTCTAGTTATTTATTTTGTATTATGTAGGTTTTATGTTTAGATTATTCATGTGCATGGTTAATCATTAAATAAATCAATAAATATGTATGTCCACGTTTACAAAGCAGTAAAATGCTATCTGATGAATCATTCAAGAATTATGAAGTGACTGTATTTCAAAGACCTTGTGCAATCACCTTGTTAACTTCCAAAGTGTTCATTAAGCTGCAAGGATGTGATGTACTGTATACATACCTTTTCCAAATGTGTAAATGGGGAAATGATGAAATTCTTTTTAATGTCAAGTAAAATATTTCCGTACCAGACAGCCAGTGTGATGATCATGTGATCTGTTGATCTTCCAAATGACATGATTAACATGTTGCCAATTGTTTTTCTAGGTTTCGTTGTGCGCAAGGACTGCACTTCAGACTCCAGCACAACATGTATTCCATGTATAAGAGGGACATATATGGATGAACCCAACGGACTTATCAAGTGCCGCCCATGTCAGACTTGTGATACACGTCAGTTTTCATGACTTTAATATATTCTGTATTTCATTCATAATATACAATGTTGTTGAAAGTTTAAAGTTTGCAATATATTTTCTAGGGCAGGGATTCATTTTTCTTCGCAAGTGTACCACAACCAGCAACGCTTTCTGTGATGTCAAAGATGGATTTTATTGTCAAAGCTATTCAAACAAAGAGTGTAATTTTGCATTAAAACATTCCCTGTGCACCCCTGGTCGATACCCCAAAGTACCAGGTAAGATTTCAGTTCCTAACTCTTCATTCTACCTGGGCAACGAGTCAAAACGTGTAGTTGAAAATGTGTTTTCAGTTGAAGAGGACTTTGCTCATTTTTCAGCCTTTAGTTAAAAATGGGTGTGGTGAAGTGTTTAAAAGGCTAGCTCATCCTGTGTTGTTCACACAAGCATTTGTTAAACCCTGGGCTAAGGATTCCCACTTTACCCCTAAGCCCTAGGCTAACATCCATTCAACACTATTGGATTGGACAGTGAAAATTCTACGCATTACCACAATCGTTGCCACTGACCCCGTTTCACACTGGCTATTTTGGCACCGTGTTAGGGGATATTTCTGGGGCTAACCCTGAAAAGTCGGTGCTAACCCTGCTTCGGAGCAGGGTCAGCTAGCCCAAGGCTAAGGTTGGTGCTAGCCCACTTTAGAATGGGCAGGTGTAAACACTCGCTTAGCCCTGGGCTAAAATCTCTCTCAGCCTGGGGCTAAGGAGGCTCTTAACCCGGGGCTAAGGGCAGTGTGAATAGGGCTGTTGAGTGATACCTTGATTAAAACCATCCTTCCCTGGGCGACCCTCAGGCCAGTCATTCAGCACCTCAGGGGACGGCCGGCCATGGCTGGCACTGGAGTGGTCAGGATTCTGTTTGTGGACCACGGGGCCTCATCACTGCAGTAGTGGCTAGTGCTTTAGCTGGCTACTCCACCAAAAACCCACATAATGCCTTCACAAGTGAAAATGCATTATTCTGTTAACAACCACAACACTGTGTACTACAGCAACTACAGTTGTAGAAGTAAATTGAGGAGGAATATTCAAACAGTGTTTTTTGGCAAAATAATTCATATACAGATCCTTTCCAAAAAATTAGAATATCATGGAAAAGTTTTTTTTTCCCCATAATTCCATTCAAATTGAAACTTTCATAGATTATAGATTCAATACACACAAAGTGAAATATTTCTAGCCTTTATTTGTTTCATTTTTCATAATTTTGGCTTACAGCTCCAGAAAACCCCCAAAACAGTAAGAAATTAGAATAGTGTGTCGAAAATCAGCATTTACTTCAGTTATTTCAGAGAATGAATGTTTTAGACTGTGTCACACTCTAATCATCTAATTTACTCAAAACACCTACAAAGTTTTCTACAGGTTTGTCGTTAAATTGGACAGGTATCTCAGTTTGGTTCAGTATGGGGAAGACTGCAGACTTGACAATTGGCCAGAAGACCATCATTGACGCCCTCCAGAAGATGGGTAAGCCACAAAAGGTCATCGCTAAGGAGGCTGGCTGTTCACAGAGTGCAGTGTCCAAGCATATCAATAGAAAGTTTAGTGGAAGGAAAAAATGTGGCAGGAGAAGGTGCACAAGCAAAAGAGATGACCGTAGGCTTCAGCAGATTGTCAAGCAAAGACGATTCCAAAATTTGGCGGAGATGCAGAGGGAGTGGACTGAGGCTGGAGTCAGTGCTTCAAAAACCACCACGTACAGAGTATGACACTCAGTCTAAAACATTAATTCTCTGAAATAACTGAAGTAAATGCAGATTTTTGACACACTATTCTAATTTCTTGAAATACTGTTTTGGGGGTTTTCTGGAGCTGTAAGCCAAAATTATGAAAAATGAAACAAATAAAGGCTAGAAATATTTCACTTTGTGTGTAATGAATCTATAATCTATGAACTTTTCCATGATATTCTAATTTTTTGGAAAGGATATATTTTTTTGGAAAGGATATATTTTTTACATATCTGGACTGACCTATTCAGTACAATCCAATATCATGTATAACAACACAATTGCAATTGATGAAGGTATTTGACATACATTAAATGTTTCAGTTGTCATTCATCTTCATTATAAAATGTTAGAGGGGAACTTTGACGCGTGTGAATGACTTGAGTGGTGTGTTCTCTGCAGGGACAAAAACCGCAGATACATTGTGTGAGGAGTGTCCAGACGGTTATTTCTCAACAAATGGTATCAACTGCACAGCATGGACAAAGTAGGTCAACTTTCCTCAACTACAATTTAGGTTTATTTAGTGGGAGAGGGGAGACTGGAGGGCACTTCAGGAGGCTCAAGGATGGGTTTCTTAAGCAGAGCTGTGACACAGGTTTATTTAAAGGAATACAATGGGAATACAGGCAGGTGGCCAGAGTGTATGGAGATGTATGGAAGTGGTTCAGATGGGAGAGCCTGGAGGTGAGGAGTGGGGATTGAACCCAGGGGGACAGTAAATTGTTAAATAAAGTGGGATTATGTCCTCATCTGGAATGGCTGAGAATGCTGAGGCTGGATTGATTCTCCTGCTTGAACGGAAATGATTTAATTCAAGCCTGCTCTTTATTTCTTATTCCAGATGTAATTTTGACCAAAGGAAGACTGCAGAGGGAAGCAAAGTAAAAGATACAGTTTGTGAAAATATACCGAACCGAAATAGAACATATCTTCTTCTACCACTTCTACCACTAGCAACAGCTCTACTACTTCTTGCACTAATTGGACGTTACCTCTGTGAGTGTGAATGAATAAATTCCCATTTTTCAATTTATTTTTATTTAATATACAGTGCACGCATATGCTTTTTTGGAGATTTATTTTAACTTGCCAATTACGCTTTTTATGTTTTTTTTTTCAGGGACAAAAAAACAATTAAAGGTGAGTCATTATTCATATTTGATATGCATATTCTTCACCACAACCTCTAAAAATTCACAAGTATAGTTAACAAGGTATGATAGACTGGCAGGGATTATGCTTTTATCTGTGTTGCACTGTTTTGCAGTTGAATTTCCATCTTGGATGGGATCTTGTGAATTAATTATAACTCATTCATTTTTTAAACCAGGCTCCCACACAAGAAACTCAGCCAAGAAACTCAGCCGTGCCCCACAATCCTTCATAACAGAGACAGCTGTCTGAGGGGTCACACATTGCAGTGGGTAACAGATTTTGGGGTAAAGCCTGCTGTTACGCACTTTTCACTGCCCTGTGTAAATTGTTTAGAGGGCAGATTAAAGTACTTATTAAAGAAATGCCAGAAACAAAGGTTCTTACATAAGAACGTTGTAGCATTTTGTGTGCTTTAACCAGGAATGTTTCTGCTTTTATTCACACTTGAGCCGTTCTGGAAGATTTCCGGAAATCTTAGTATACCGGATAATTGCCAGAACATCTTACACGGAAAATCGACTTATTTACTGCGTGTATGGAGGAAAGTCGCAGAGGGGGAGTTTATGTTCCTACAGCTGTTGGACTGCTTGATCAGACTGGACATCTTGGGACAGCGGGGGTGGATGGGGAGCTGTTGCTTTTCATGCTCAATTTTTAATCACGACCCATACCCATTTAATTCACTTAATTTGTTTGATTAATTCAATGATTCTATTGAATGTCTTTATTTGATATGTTTGTTTGTGTGTTGTAGGTCTGCCCCACTGTTTATGTCTTTTTTTGTTGTTGCTGGTGGCTACAACTGAAGTTCCCTAACGGGAAAATTAAAGTTATTCTATTCTATTCTCTTCACACAAGGCCGAAACAGAATATTTCCGGAACATTTACAGGTTAAAATGCATGTGTGAAAGGGGCTATTGGGAGGTGGTGGGGTGTGGCAGAGCCGGAGCCGGGATTTTTGTGCCACTCGCCTTCGAACGAAGTAGTAAATATTGTTAATAGCTGTTTGAAAAATATAAAGTGCTTCCGGAAGCACCCCCTTACGCACCGTCAAGCATAAATAAATATATATATATATATATAAGAAATGTTAAAAATTGCGCTAATAAAAATTTTAAAATCTTTTTTAAATATTTACAGATGAAAGATAATTATATTTAAATCATGAATGTAATCAATTACAAAGAAACGGTTTGGATCACAGCTGGGTCAGGTTATTATAGAGATTAGGAACCCCAAAGGATTATCTTAAAGTGTCTATAGCAAACTAGTAGAAGGTGAAAACACCTGAAGCTCCCTAGATAGCTGGATGGAAGACTTGGGAGTCTGATAAGGTGGTCAGGCGGAGAATTTTAAAAAATTATATTTCCTGCAACATTAATTAACTACTCACTGCAAACATACACGTTTTGTTTATATTTTGTTTCTTTTGATTTGCATCATTAACAAGTCCCTTCCTGTCTGGCTGCAATTTTGAAGTCGAGACTGGACTGGGAAAATAAAAGTTATTCTATTCTGGACTATTTGTGCTCTAACCTGGTGTATGTTGCAACTGTTTAGTGGCAACTGTGTTGATTTTCGTAGTGCGCTTATTGTTTAAATGGATAAGTGTCACTTCATCTAGAGGAGACTTAGAGATGAGTTTGAATGCCTGACGGCATTTTGGAAGAGTAGCTCCCAAGGTTTTTGTAAAAATATTGATATTTTCTTTTGATACCGTCTTTGGGAACACCTGCCAACCTTCTTCTCCGTGTGATTGTCAATGTTTTGTCGCCTCGCCATCACATGCATTTTGTTTCCCTGTTTTCTTTTCTTTATGCGTCGTTTTCCATCGATATCAAAACGAATTATTGAACAAAGAAAGAAGAAACAATGGCAAGACGCCTGGGTGGAGGCAGTGCTGGTCCATCCAAATACATGGTCATCTCCCTCGTAGCTGGTAACAGCTTGGAAGACGTACCATGTTTTGTTTCTGTTTTCTTTCATTTTGATTTATACACACACCTCTAAACTATTTATTTTATTTACCTTTATTCATACAGGGTAGGTTGACTGAGCACACATGCTCTTTTACAGCAACGCCCTGTTAATGCCCCCCCAATTAGCCTAACCTGCATGTCTTTGCGGGAGGAAACCGGAGTACCTGGAGGAAACCCACGCAGACAGGGGAGAACATGCAAACTCCACACAGAAAGGTCCGAGCCCAGTCCCTTCTTGCTGTGAGGCGACAGTGCTATCCACTGCACCACCGTGCCGCCCTAAAAAAACCACAACATACACCAGGTTAGAGCACAAATCTTAAGCCATAGATTCTACCTTTAATTATAGGCCTAGCATTTAGGTTATAGGTAGGCAGCTAGGTGACAGGCCAGGTTTGTAACCTCATCCGGGATATGTTCATTTTTTTTCAGGAATTTAATATTTTGCGATAGATGTCATTTGCTGTGTAAATATATTATTTAAGGTAAATGTAAATGTAATGTAAATATATTAGATTGTGTATCATTGTGGTCTTGAAAGTGAGTGATCTTGCATGTTTTCTGTCTGGTTGTCATTTTAAGCATCCTAGTTGCCCAATGGCTATTGCCTCTGTTGTGGGGAAAACATTTTAGTATTTAGTAGAGTAGGCTACTTTTCTGTGTATTGTGACGGATTGTCTGGTCACTTTCATTTTTTACATAACCTTTCTAGGATACGGTAGCAGGATGAGCTCCGACTGATGCAAATTTCTTAGTAGTGGAAGGGCTTTGTGGCTCAGAGACTGATGTCAGCTAAACAAAGCAGAGTTTTATACGGCAGAGACATCAGAATGTCCTGAGATTGTCTGAGTGACACTCTGAGGTCTGCTTCTATCATTCTGAAGAGAAATGGTTTTGTGAGAACAGGAAGTTTCCTTTTTTATATCAATCTGAATTTAGAAGAAACACAGCATTTATATGACATTTTAGAGGGCTTTAATTTTGAAATTCCACATCAGAATGTCCTGAGGTTGTCTTAGTCACACTATGACGTGTTCTATCATTCTGAAGTACAATGGTTTTGTGAAAACAGGCGGTTTCCTTTTAATATCAATCTGAATTTAGAAGAAACACAGCTCTTATGACATTTTAGAGGGCTTTAATTTTGAAATTCCACATCAGAATGTCCTGAGATTGTCTGACTGACACTCTGAGGTGGAGTGCTCTCATTCTGAAGTGAAATTGGTCAGTGAAAACAGGAGGTTTCCTTTTAATATCAATCTGAATTGAGAAGAAACACAGCTCTTATATGTCATTTTAGAGGGCTTTAATTTTGAAATTCCACATCAGAATGTCCTGAGGTTGTCTGACTGACACTATGACAGTGTTTCCCCTAGGATGGAGTTGTAGCAGCGGAGGTGAAGCACTTATATATAAATATAATTTTAAAAAAAATTCCTATAAAAATATTTTTGTGCACTCACAAAGCGCACCCTGCCGGGAGGTTTCTATGTGTCTGCCGGCACCAGAAGGGCTCTCGAGGCCTAAGTACATACAGTACAGTCAAGGACAACTACAGGCAGGGGCGTAGGTTTCATTTGAACATTGGGGGGGACCACAAACAGTAAATGTTCTTTGTGATGATAATGGAGGGGGACACTAATAATATACCGTCCAACAGTAGCGAACCATGACTATTGGGTCCTCCCCCAGAAACATTTGAGCCTTTTAAAACTCATTTCCTGCATTTCTACACAACCTCACCCAGGGCATTTTCTAAAATAAAATGTTTTATTTATGAACATTTTGGAGAAGTTTTTTTTTTTTTTTTTTTTTTTTTCAAAGCACTAGGCGAGATTTGAGATGCTTTCATATAAATCTAAAGCCATGGTAGGCTAATCAGTACATTAGTGGATAAGATAAGTTTATAACATTTTAAACTGTGGTTCTCAAACTCGGTCCTGGGGGTCCCCTGTGTATGCTGGTTTCCGTTCCAACCACAATTGCAATCCCAAAATCTTAACAAGCTGTTAATTTTTCTTAATTAGGTGTTTTTCATGTTTAGAGGGGTTATTTACCCTCTTAAGACAAATTATGTCAGAAATAGTTATGCATACCATGAAGACTATGCCATGTTCAAATTGTGCTTACAGTGCTATCTTGCAAACTATAATACAAGGTAACATTTTTTTAAACTGATCAATTTAAAAGGTGAATCAATAGGCTCCTAATTCAGTAGTTGAACACTTGTGTTTTAAGTTCCTTAATTTTTCCTTAAACTTATTAACACAATGCAGGTTTGGCTCATTATCATTTGTTTTGTCTTTTGAATTGTTCATTATTTATCAAGTCTCTAGTTTTAGTTGCCAATGTGTCCACAATTTCACCAATTCGGAGCCCTCTTTAATTTGTTTAATTTGATCAGTTAAAACATTTTTACCTCTCTTTTTGTAATTGTTTGCAATATAGCACAATGTGAATATTTGACTTTTATTATTCATGACATGCATAGCTATTTCTAACATAATGTGGCTTCAGAAGGGAAATAATCCCTCTAAACAAGAAAAACACCTAATTAAGAAAAATCAACAACCTGTGCAAATTCTGGGATTGCAATTGTGGTTGGAACGAAAACCAGCATATGCAGGGGGCCCCAGGACCGAATTTAAGAACCACTGCCTTTAGTGGTAGTCGTCGACATCCAAATTATGGTATTCACATTTCTCTGAACTTCTAAATTAGGCTAATTACAGTGTCTTACAGTGTCGCCGCTTGCGAATACATCAGCCTCTCATGTTGCACTGCAGGGCAATAAACATTTTAAGGAACCAAATAGCCTACATTTAAGAAGCTACAACTGTTTTCTGATGAACCCTGAAGAAATTCTCTATTCAATTGTCCAGCAACGTCGACATTTCCACAGTGCTACCTAACGTTATCGCACTCGCGGCTGTAATACATTGCTTGTTGTTATGAAAAAACATGTACTTTTTTTAACGTATATATAAGGCATAGACTGTAGAAAAATAAGGAGTAGTTAGCTAGGTTAGGAACAGCGCATACAGTAGCCTAGCCTACCTGAATGGGGAAACTTCTGGGTCGGCGGTTCTTTTATTCACTGTGGGGATTTTGATTTGATTTTCAGTTGAGAGGACTGTTTCAGGTGAAACGTAGCAAAGGCCGCCTATACACCAACAAACCATCTGCTCTACCCCCGTAACGAGCGTCTCAATTTCATACTCCGTGAAGTTTCTCGTCTTTTTTTGCGGTCTGACTTCTCCATTACAACCAACCTGATTATAACATATCCATAACGTTACACAAAACACTGGCTAAAACACTTTTGAAGTCCATAGTATTATCGGCTTGAGCAATCACCCCTAATTGTTGACTACATATCCCATTTGTGCTTTCATAAACTCAAACTTGTCGTGGCCATGAGATAAACCATTGCTACTGTTTGAAGTAGCGAGGGGGTGGGTCAATAATTCATACTATGTTTACGGGCGTTACATATCTTTCCGCATAAATTTAAGTCATTTTTTACCGTTGTTGCAGCCTTTATTGACTGTAAGCTTTACATGGGAGAGGGATCAATTATGGTTGGGGGGGACAATTCGACTCTTTCCAACATTGGCGGGGACACATCCCCCGTTTCCCCCCATAATCCTACGCCCATGACTACAGGGCTGCTTTCAGATCCAAATTTAATTCTTTCTTCCTGTGAATTCACATTGAAGCAAGGGAAGGGAATGACAGGAAGAAAGCATAAATTTTGGATCCGAACGCAGTCCAGCACTTCAAAATGTTTACATCTATGGCCTTCTCTCGCCAGAACAGCTGCATTTGCTAGCTAGCACTGGCCATATACGACCTTGCTGAAAGTTAGCTTTGCTTAGAAAGTTTGGACACAATCGCATTTCAAATGAGTTTATGACAGCAACTTTTCCATGAAAGTGCTTTACGTTTAAAACGTTTTTACGTTACTCTAAAACGTTTACAAGGCCGTTTACTCCAGCATTTTGAAGGGGAGAGAGTGGATTGTTTTGTTTTGTTTACAAAAAAATTCAGCAGCGGCGGTCATATTTCAGCAGCGGCTGAATATATGCTAGGTGCATATAGGGGAAACACTGTATGAGGTGTTCTATCATTCTGAAGTGAAATTGATCAGTGAAAACAGGAAGTTTCCTTTTAATATCAATCTGAATTTAGAAGAAACACAGCTCTTATATGACATGTTAGAGGGCTTTAATTTTGAAATTCCACATCAGAATGTCCTGAGATTGTCTGACTGACACCCTGAGGTGGTGTGCTATCATTCTGAAGTGAAATTGGTCAGTGAAAACAGGAAGTTTCCTTTTAATATCAATCTGAATTTAGAAGAAACACAGCTCTAATATGACATTTTAGAGGGCTTTAATTTTTAAATTCCACATCAGAATGTCCTGAGGTTGTCTGAGTGACACTATGAGGTCTTCTTCTATCATTCTGAAGTGAAATTGGTCAGTGAAAACAGGAGGTTTCCTTTTAATATCAATCTGAATTTAGAAACACAGCTCTTAAATGACATTTTAGAAGACTTTCATTTTGAAATTCCACATCTGAATGTCCTGAGATGGTCTGAGTGACACTATGAGGTGGTCATTATGAAGTCAGATTGGTCAGATTGAAAATGTATTCTTTATTATTAAGTGAATTATTTTTTATTAATGAGTAATTATTCACACAATTGAAATGAGAAAGCCTCAATTTTTCTCTGAAATAGTTTGCAGGCGGTAGTTGTTTTAAAAAAAATTATTCATTTTATTATTTAATAATTATTCATTTTGTTTTATTTATGTATGTACGTATGTTATTTATTCATTCATTCATTCATTCATTGTTTACTGACAGACTGACTGATTTATTGAATGTATGTGAAATTACTTTCACGTCTTATCACGTTCACCGGAACTTTTATTTTGAAATCAATTCTTACACGCTCTTACCGTAGAATGCCTAGTGTATTGCGAACCACAAAAGAACGTGGGGGCGGCGGGCCAAGGGGAGATTTCGTGTATTTAAACTATCCCTATCGAGGGAGGACCCCGTTTTTTGTTAACAACTTCTACAGTTTTCAACAAATGGAAATAAAATTGTTGCCACTCGTACTTCTTGCACATTTTTTGTTAATCGGTAACTTTGTCCAACTTACTTTTTCCGGCAAAGAGAGCGGGCAGCTACGTTTGGGGTCCGACATGCATGACGTTTGTAGTTATCATCCAATAGCGTGCTTGGAAAAGTGCCGGTGTAGGCACCAGATCCCGCCCAGCAACGCTCCCAAACAATGATTACAAACTGCTAACACAAATATTTTCAGATCGTCTTAAAGAAGGGTTTTCTCAAATAATAATTGATTTTAAAAATAACATATTCCCTGAAACGTCGGGTTTCCGCAAAAACAGCTAGAGGAGAAAATTAACACAAGTTAGCAGTCTCCCTACTTCGCTATTCAGCTTGATAAAACACAAACAGTATTTTAGAGGTAACGTTAGTCCTATCATCCTTACTTTATGTGAGAACTTACAGTAGGCCTACCAGTCAAAAGTTTGGACACACCTACTCATAGGTTTTTTAAAGTTTTTTTTTTCCTGTTTTCCACATTTTAGAATAGTAAAGACATCAAAACAATGAGATAACACAAATTAAATTATGTAAACAAATAAAAAAAAGTGTTATATTTTAGATTCTTCAAAGTAGCCACCCTTTGCCTTGATAACGGGTTTGCACATTCTTGCCATTCTCTCAACCAACTTCTGTGGTAAACAAGTATTCCACAGGTAAACAGGTGATGCTATCATGACTCTGTATAAAAGGATATCAAAAGACTCGACACCTTATTTCCAGGTAGAATGTGCAAAGCTGTTATCAAGGCAAAGGGTGGCTACTTTGAAGAATCTAAAATATAAGACCTTTTTTATTTGTTTAACACTTTTTTTGGGCTCTTTGCATAATTCCATTTGTGTTATCTGATAGTGTTGATGTCTTTACTATTCTAAAATGTGGAAAACAGTAAAAATAACAAAAAAAAACAACAAAAAAAAACTCTACGAGTAGGTGTTTCCAAACTTTTGACTGGTACTGTACATCTTCTGTCACCTCCCTTGATTGTGTTTTATAAATCCTTGTTTAAGTGTTTCAAGCTTCTAGTTTAGTACTTGTAAGGTTACGTATTGGCTTACTGTTGTGCATGCCAATGATTGATATCGTTAATATAATTTATTTTCACAGGTATTGTTTACATTGTGCAGTTTTCACAATTGGAAAAGGGTGTGGCCCTGCAGAGTACAAAACTGCTGAAGAATGTTGTCCTATGTGTGGAAAAGGTAACCCTCATATCTAGTCTAGTTATTTATTTTGTATTATGTAGATTATGTAGGTTTTATGTTTAGATTATTGATGTGCATGGTTAATCATTCAATAAATCAATAAATATGTGTGTGTGTCCACGTTTACAAAGCAGTAAAATGCTGATGTATCATTCAAGAAATATGAAGTGACTGTATTTCAAAGACCTTGTGCAATCACCTTTTTAACTTCCAAAGTGTTCATTAAGCTGCAAGGATGTGATGTACTGTATACATACCTTTTCCAAATGTGTAAATGGGAAAATGATGAAATTCCTTTTAATGTCAAGTAAAATATTTCTGTACCAGACAGCCGTAAGATGTAGGGAGTGTGATGATCATGTGATCTGTTGATCTTCCAAATGACATGATTAACATGTTGCCATTTGTTTTTCTAGGTTTTTGTGTGCGCAAGGTCTGCACTTCATACTCCAGCACAATATGTATTCCATGTACAAGAGGGACATATATGGATGAACCCAATGGACTTATCAAGTGCCACCAGTGTCATACTTGTGATACATGTCAGTTTTCATGACTTTAATATATACTGTATTTCATTCATAATTTCATCATAAAATACAATGTTGTTGAAAGTTTAAAGTTTGCAATATATTTTCTAGGGCACGGGCTCATTTTTCTTCACGAGTGTAATGCAACCAGCAACGCTTTCTGTGATGTCAAAGATGGATTTTATTGTAAAAGCTATTCAAAAAATGAGTGCAATTTGGCATCAAAACATTCCCCGTGCACCCCTGGTGAATACCCCAAAGTACCAGGTAAGATTTCAGTTCCTAACTCTTCATTCTACCTGGGCAACGAGTCAAAATGTGATGTCAAAAACGTCAAAAATGTGTTTTCAGTTGAAGAGGACTTTACTCATTTTTCAGCCTTTAGTTAAAAATGGGTGTGGTGAAGTGTTTAAAAGAATAGAAAATATATAAATTTTGTCACAATCCCTCCTTTTAATTGTAATCATCTTTTTATTCCCCATTTATAAATTTTTCTCAGTTTGCAGTGCCCAATTATAAGAAAGCCCCTCCCATCACTACAGTATCCTACATCAATTCTGGGGTATGCAAGCTGCTTATATTGCTTATATTTAATCTATAGTCCTCCAGCCCAGCCATTGTAGTAGAGCACTGCACTCATTTTACAACTGGTGTAGGCAGACTGTAGGCACACAACCAGCAGATTAGCTAATACACGTTAGGCCTTTTTATACTGCACTGTAGTTAGCCCTGCGCTAGTCTCAGCCTCAGCCGCTTTGACGCACTTCGTACGCAGCGTCTGATGCATAGGCCTGCAAAAGCTGGACAGAGCTGTGGGAAACTCACAGTTAACACTCATTGGCTAGTAGCACTGTCAATCACAGGAGTGCCTGCGTATTTCCGGTACGACGCGGTCCATTGGGTTTTATCCGTCCGCCGGGAAACAAGCTGCGGTAAGTTCTTCTAACTAATCGGTAGCTAGTGAATGCTGCGAATCCATCAAGAACAATGAGTTTCGGACCAAGAGTTTAACGCTGGATTGAAGAAAGTTTTGGAAGTTCATGACATTCCATCTCTGAAAGATATTCAAGAGTTTGTTTTGAGGCAGATAATTAATAAACGAGATATACTTGCATGTTTGCCGACAGGATACGGGAAAAGCCTTATATTTCAAGCATGGCCGACCCTCTGCAAACACATACCAGGCTTCCCAACTCAACCTATTTTGTTAGTCGTCTGTCCCCTTACATCGATAATGGAAGATCAGGTTAAGTACCTGACAGGCAAAGGGTTGTCTGCAGCATGTGTTGGGGAGAGTGAGGCCACCGATGTAGAAATCGCAGCAGGGTGTTTGGATCACCCGAATTACTTGTGGGTACCAAGAAATGGAGAGACGTGCTACAAACAGAAGTTTATCTGGAACGCCTCATCGGAATGGCAGTTACATTACATTAGTCATTTAGCAGACGCTTTTATCCAAAGCGACATACAATAAGTGCATACAGAAACGTCATCAAAATCACTACAGAACAGACAAGACAAAGCACATCCTTCCCATAATGTAGCAGCTATCCAGTTGATGAAGTGCACACCGTAGAGCAATGGTAAGATATAATTTTCTTATTTCAACTACAATGGAAACAGTCTCGAATATGTTACAATGTTTTAGTCAGCTAGCCAGCTAACGTTACTCGTTAGCCTAAATTGTTAATTACATGGCAAACGGATAAAACGACCGGTTCTGTGCTCTGCATGTAGGCTTGCTAGTGTGAAAATTTGGTTTTAATATTAGTTTACAGTAATGTTTACAAAGATGTCTAAGAAGGTCCGGTCAGGTCAGGTTCTGTATCTTTCTTCGGTGTGATCGACTGTTTTAATGGAGATCGCCGTGCCATTTTAGTACATCACATTTGTTTCATGCCGGTCTGTTGTTCTTGTAGCGCTGTTTCTGAATCGACTGCCCTCTGTAGCGCCTCAAAACGTCACGGAACATAGACGGTCTGTGGTTGGTTATCTTGCATGTCAATCAAATGCGCCATCTTGTCAAAGTGGGCGGCTCTTGTCCACGTTAAGCAAGTCTATGGACCAGACTTTGTGATGAACGCGAGACTAGCCCTGCGCTATCCTTAGCCCCAGGCTAAGGATAACCCAGGGCTAGCTCATCCTGTGTTGTTCACACAAGCATTTGTTAAACCCTGGGCTAAGGATTCCCACTTTACCCCTAAGCCCTGGGCTAACATTGATTCGACACTATTAAATTGGACAGTTAAAATTTTTCGCATTACCACAATCGTTGCCACTGACCCCATAGGGCGGCAGTGTAGTATAATGGTTAAGGAACTGGCCTTGTAACCGAAAGGTTGCAGGTTCTATTCCCAGGTAGAACACTGCCGTTGTACCCTTGAGCAAGGTACTTAACCTGAATCGCTTCAGTATATATCCAGCTGTATAAATGGATAATATGTAAAAAATAAAAATGCTAAAAAGATGTGTAAGTCGCACTGGATAAGAGCGTCTGCTAAATGCCTGAAATGTAAATGAAATGTAATTTCACACTGGCTATTTTGGCACCGTGTTAGGGGAGATTTCTGGGGCTAACCCTGAAAAGTCGGTGCTAACCCTGCTCCGGAGCAGGGTCAGCTAGCCCAAGGCTAAGGTTGGTGGTAGCCCACTTTAGAATGTGCAGGTGTAAACACTCGCTTAGCCCTGGGGTAAAATCTCTCTCAGCCTGGGGCTAAGGAGGCTCTTAGCTCAGGGCTAATGGCAGTGTGAATAGGCCTGTTGAGTGATACCTTGATTAAACCATCCTTCCCTGGGCGACCCTCAGGCCAATTATTCAGCACCTCAGGGGACAGCCGGCCATGGCTGGCACTGGAGTGGTCAGGATTCTGTTTGTGGACCACGGGGCCTCATCACTGCAGTAGTGGCTAGTGCTTTAGCTGGCTACTCCACCAAAAGCCCACATAGTGCCTTCACAAGTGAAAATGCATTATTCTGTTAACAACCACAACACTGTGTACTACAGCAACTACAGTTGTAGAAGTAAATTGAGGAGGAATATTCAAACAGTGTTTTTTGGCAAAAAAAATTCATATACAGATCCTTTCCAAAAAATTAGAATATCATGGAAAAGTTTTTTTTTTCCATAATTCCATTCAAAAAGTGAAACTTTCATAGATTATAGATTCATTACACACAAAGTGAAATATTTCTAGCCTTTATTTGTTTCATTTTTCATAATTTTGGCTTACAGCTCCAGAAAACCCCCAAAACAGTATTTCAAGAAATTAGAATAGTGTGTCGAAAATCAGCATTTACTTCAGTTATTTCAGAGAATGAATGTTTTAGACTGTGTCACACTCTAATCATCTAATTTACTCAAAACACCTACAAAGTTTTTCTACAGGTGTGTCGTTAAATTGGACAGGTATCTCAGTTTGGTTCAGTACGGGGAAGACTGCAGACTTGACAATTGGCCAGAAGACCATCATTGACACCCTCCAGAAGATGGGTAAGCCACAAAAGGTCATCGCTAAGGAGGCTGGCTGTTCAAGGAGTGCAGTGTCCAAGCATATCAGTAGAAAGTTTAGTGGAAGGGAAAAATGTGGCAGGAGAAGGTGCACAAGCAAAATAGATGACCGTAGGCTTCAGCGGATTGTCAAGCAAAGATGATTCCAAAATTTGACGGAGATGCAGAGGGAGTGGACTGAGGCTGGAGTCAGTGCTTCAAAAACCACCACGTACAGAGTGTGACACTCAGTCTAAAACATTAATTCTCTGAAATAACTGAAGTAAATGCTGATTTTCGACACACTATTCTAATTTCTTGAAATGCTGTTTTGGGGTTTTCTGGAGCTGTAAGCCAAAAGTATGAAAAATGAAACAAATAAAGGCTAGAAATATTTCACTTTGTGTGTAATGAATCTATAATCTATGAAAGTTTCCCTTTTTGAATGGAATTATGGAAAAAAACAACTTTTCCATGATATTCAAATTTTTTGGAAAGGATCTGTATATTTTTTACATATCTGGACTGACCTCCTATTCAGTACAATCCAATATCATGTATAATAACACAATTGCAATTGATGAAGGTATTTGACATACATTAAATGTTTCAGTTGTCATTCATCTTCATGATAAAATGTTAGAGGGGAACTTTGACGTGTGTGAATGACTTGAGTGGTGTGTTCTCTGCAGGGACAAAAACCGCAGATACATTGTGTGAGGAGTGTCCAGACGGTTATTTCTCAACAAATGGTATCAACTGCACAGCATGGACAAAGTAGGTCAACTTTCCTAAAGTACAATTTAGGTTTATTTAGTGGGAGAGGGGAGACTGGAGGGCACTTGAGGAGGCTCAAGGATGGGTTTCTTAAGCAGAGCTGTGACACAGGTTTATTTAAAGGAATACAATGGGAATACAGGCAGGTGGCCAGAGTGTATGGAGATGTATGGAAGTGGTTCAGATGGGAGAGCCTGGAGGTGAGGAGTGGGGATTGAACCCAGGGGGACAGTAAATTGGTAAATAAAGTGGGATGATGTCCTCATCTGGAATGGCTGAGAATGCTGAGGCTGGATTGATTCTCCTGCTTGAATGGAAATGATTTAATTCAAGCCTGCTCTTTATTTCTTATTCCAGATGTAATTTTGACCAAAGGAAGACTGCAGAGGGAAGCAAAATAAAAGATAGTTTGTGAAAATATTTTCTAGGTTTCGTTGTGCGCAAGGACTGCACTTCAGACTCCAGCACAACATGTATTCTATGTATAAGAGGGACGTATATGGATGAACCCAATGGATGAATGAAATGGAACATATATTGCAAATGTCTGAATGGTAGGCTATAGGCCTCTTCTTCAATTCGAACTTTAAAACATGGATGTGCAGTAAATCGTTTTTGAGATATGGCACTGAGGCTAAATAAGACACGTAGAAAATAGGTGAAAATAGCTTCTGGTGGGCCAAAGTTAATGAGGTTAACCAATTTCGTAAGTCCTTCGATTTTCGTGAGTCCGTAATGTTCCTATTATTTCAAGGATAAAAAAATGTAAATTGAAATACTGAATCCAATTTTCAGTTTTTCAATTTGAGATATATGCATCAGGAAATCAAATTGATAAACATTAGACGGACCACACAGCCCCACTAAGTTCATTCTTGACAATCTTGGTAGCCTGTCAAGAAATGTGACGCCTTTTGCCAGGAATTTAGGAGTCATATTTTAGTCATACAGTTGAAGTCGGAAGTTTGCATACACTTAGGTTGAAGTCATTAAAACTAATTTTTAACCACTCCACAGATTTCATGTTAGCAAACTATAGTGTTGGCAAGTCAGCTAGGACTGACTAGGACAGATTATTTCACTTTTAATTCACTATATCACAATTCCAGTGGGTCTAAGTTGACACTAAGTTGACTGTGCCTTTAAATTTTTTTTTTTTTTAAATATTTGGTCGCATATCCTTTGCATGCCATGGCTTCCTTATGTCTGTGACCCAACAACATCAAGACTCTTGATATCTTATTTTCTGGTACTCTTACAAGCTATACTATAACGTCTCTGCATTTGAATGGATCTCTATGGGAATTGGGGGGTGGGACTAGATTTAGCTGTAAATTACACTGGAACAGTAAGGAAACACATGGTTGGGTAAATGGCTCTAAGTCATCAAGGGTCTGAGGTATCAAACAAGCCTTAAATCCTCAATCTGCTGCCAAATATGTAGTAGATATGGATGGATCACTTTAAGAGTTGTTTCTCCAGACTTATTTTTCCATAGAGTTCAAAAGGAAAATATGCAGTAAATAATCAATAGGCTAAATAAGTGGATGGATATTCTAATGCAAATGAGAAATACAGAGCTAGAGTAATATTAGCTTCAAATAGTTAACAATCTATAATACAGTGTCTTGAAGAAGCTAGCAATTATTCACAATAGGAGTAAAGGAATATAAAAGTATGCAACAAAGGACAACATGCTGCAAACATCCCTTACATAAACATAACATATTGTTCAGACACTGTTCTCTATTATATCCATAAATAATACCTAATAACGATGCTTTCACTGCCATAAACAAAAGAAGGAATTTCAGAGAATGGCATACACGTGCTTTAGCAAAACTCCATACTGGAAGGTTAAAATGGCTGACCTTCCATACGAGATGATATCTGATTGGTCAAGAACCACCCGTGCGTTGCAGTAATGGACATGTAGTCCGTTAAAGTGGACTACAAACCGGACTACAATCATTAAATCATTACTTTAAAAAATAAAAATTGGAACATGCAATGTATGCTCTATATCCTTATACCACACAGGCTAATCCAGGAACATTTCAGCTCATTCTATAAATCAGATTTCAAGAAATTGTCCATAGTCTCCGAAGCCCGTTCTATCTGTCATAGGGAATTTACTTCCAAAACCAAACTCCACCCACGTCTGACGTACTCACTTGAGTACTCTATAGCCTTGCTGTAGTGTGCAGGATGCTGGGAATTATTGCTGCATGTGATGGAAGAATGCACAGTGCATGCAGAGGGCCCTGCAATAGTGTGCAGGATGCTAGGAATTATCTGTGCATGTGATAAAAGAATGCACTGTACATGTAATGGAAGAATGCACAGTGCAGTGTTGGAATTCAATTGAATTTGCATTAAATTGGGTTGTTTTAACCAAAGCATGCTGCAAGATCTAGAACTGCATTTTATGTGTATTTTCCAACTAAATTTAAGTTCCATGTTCTAGGCTAACTTTTGCACTTAAAATTGATTAAAATCTCCAAAATTCCCGAGCTTAACTTCCCATGGTAATTTTTCGAAAGTTTCCGGAAATATTCCGCCCCTTACCCTTTGCAACCCTAGTTTCAAGTACAAGTGTTTGCATGTACAGTATACAATGTACCTGACATTGCGGTTTGCGTCGAGACATTAATATGTAACCATTAATATGTACTATCAATAATATATTGCTTTCAGGGCCTCTCAACTTTGGAATGTCTTGCCTGAGGACCTCAGGCTTGTTAAATCAGTAATTTCTTTTAAATCCCTCTTAAAACACTTTTTAAACTGAATTTTAATAACCATGGTATTTAAGCACTTTAGTGCATTTTATTGCACCGTATTTTACCTTCATTCTTTTTATTTAACTTGTTTTTAAATATTTTACCTTATTTCTCTTTGTATATCACTTTGTTTATTCCTTTGTATAACTTGTTTAAAGAAGTGTACAATACAAATAAAGTTATTATCATTATTATGGTTCATAGGCCTGTAGAATGTGAAGGAACCAGAGAGAGGATGGAACAACAAAAAAACTTAACACCCGGCAGAAAAGAGACACCCAGTTCGTAATAAACCGTCAGCTCATTCTGTGCAACAGTAGCCGCCCTAGGCCTATACCTACACTTAAAAGAAAATACCATAAAAACGGCAACTGCCTTCCGTTTGAGACAGTATCGTTAGGCTACATAAAACGATTGTGTGCTTCCTTATTTTTGTCAAATGCCAATGTAGGCTAAATCAATCTACCCTCTTTGGTGGTAGTGGGGCAGTGGAATAAAGGAGGTGGGAAGCGAATAATATTGGGACGCACTCATGTCAGTTCAGCAATGGAACGCTCCACAGAATAGGACCCAGCGATAGATGGCTTAACAACGCCTGTACCTATGTGTATATATAGTTTCTTGAGCAAATCCTCTCAAGTGATGTATTTTGACGTGAAAAGCGCACACAATACGTAGAGAAAATTCTATTTTCTTCACATAAGCAAACTTCCTCAAACCAGTTAGCTAGTTAAGGTAGTTAAGCAGGTCAGGAGGAAACGATAGCTACAAGGGGCGTGACGCCGCAGTGTTGTGTTTTCTAGTTGCTAAACTTAATACAGAACAAGGTTATCAAATTTGTTTGGTAGCTATCGAATTAATCGCTAACTTGAAAATGATAATATGCCGCCACGGGTATGTCGTATGGTAAGTGCAAAGAAAGTTCGCCCAAGTTTAATGGCGTCGCAGTTTAACCGTCATCTGGACTGCGTAGAGTGCTAACGGCTTGCTAGAGAACAAAGCAATAAGTCATAACGCCACATAAGTGACGTGACAATAACACTAAGTTAAACAACACCGAACTCCTGTCCAGACTGGCGACGAGTTTCTTCGTTCATGTTTTCGCTAGCCAGTATGACGTTATGGTTGTCCACCTCGTCGCACGGTGTTTTTTGTTTTGTACTAGCCTAGCTATTATTTTCTCCGCTGTTAAAAGTGTTTCCAGGAGTCAGACTAGGCTAAACAGTAACTGACGTATCTACTCGGGTTTGTTTTCTCAACGACCTCGACAAGAAAATAATAGTAACATTTTTGACGTAGGCTAATGCCAGGAATTTCCCCAAAAATCGTCTTACAAGAAAATGCTTTAGCTCACGTGACTTTAGTTGGGCGAGTTGTTTTCCCCGCTTAATTTACAGTATAACAAATTCCATAATGTTCTGGTCGAATGTTTTCGGTTTTCTACACAGACACATAAAGAAACCGAAATGTATTAAGAATACCTAACGGCTAACGTGACACCACGCACTATTAAAAAATAAACGTACTCGAACCAAATCTTACTTTACAGGTTCTAGGATCAACATGTCGTTATGAATCATATCTGTTATGCATCTCAGTGTCTGCACATTTACGTGGGTTACTTTAAACTAGCAGCCAGTTTAGGTCTTGTAAACACGCTGTTTGGAATCTGTAGTAAATCGATGCCTTAAATTAAGCACCAAGATCTTGAAACGCACCTGTGAATAGCCCAATTGTGGGGAAGGGTGTTCCAACACTTCTTCAAACAATTTTGTAACTAATAAGTTGCTTGCATTTGTTTATGTACCAGAAAGTAGAAACATTTTCTGTCAGTGTTGCAGGCAGTTTTGAGGGTTAACTTTTTTTTTTGGCACAGGCAAGCTTCGCTAATGTAGACTGAATTAGGAACATTGTATGTGTATGTATAGAAGCACCCATATTCAGGGAGGGGAATTGCTGATCCAAGAAATAGCGGACAGCTGAATTAATGAATCACAGGGTTACCATTTTCCCCTTATTTCCATTTATAAGACCACTTAATGTAATCAAAATCATTTGACATTTTCCTTGAATATCCTTGAATTTTAAATTATAACTGATATCCATAATTAGCAGATTTTTGTTATGAATGGTAAAGTGTCTTAGAAAATTAGTATATAATTTAATATAATTTATTTTCACAGGTATTGTTTACATTGTGCATAGTTTTCACAATTGGAAAAGAGTGTGGTCCTGCAGAGTACAAAACTGCTGATGAATGTTGTCCTATGTGTGGAAAAGGTAACCCTCATATCTAGTCTAGTTATTTATTTTGTATTATGTAGATTTTATGTTTAGATTATTCATGTGCATGGTTAATCATTAAATAAATAAATCAATAAATATGTGTGTGTCCACATTTACAAAGCAGTAAAATGCTATCTGGTGTATCATTCAAGAATTATGAAGTGACTGTATTTCAAAGACCTTGTGCAATCACCTTGTTAACTTCCAAAGTGTTCATTAAGCTGCAAGGATGTGATGTACTGTATACATACCTTTTCCAAATGTGTAAATGGGGAAATGATGAAATTCTTTTTAATGTCAAGTAAAATATTTCCGTACCAGACAGCCAGTGTGATGATCATGTGATCTGTTGATCTTCCAAATGACATGATTAACATGTTGCCAATTGTTTTTCTAGGTTTCGTTGTGCACAAGGACTGCACTTCAGACTCCAGCACAACATGTATTCCATGTATAAGAGGGACATATATGGATGAACCCAACGGACTTAACAAGTGCCGCCAGTGTCATACTTGTGATACACGTCAGTTTTCATGACTTTAATATATACTGTATTTCATTCATAATTTAATCATAAAATACAATGTTGTTGAAAGTTTAAAGTTTGCAATATATTTTCTAGGGCAGGGATTCATTTTTCTTCGCGGGTGTACCACAACCAGCAACGCTTTCTGTGATGTCAAAGATGGATTTTATTGTAAAAGCTATTCAAACAATGAGTGTAATTTTGCATTAAAACATTCCCCGTGCACCCCTGGTCAATATCCCAAAGTACCAGGTAAGATTTCAGTTCCTAACTCTTCATTCTACCTGGGCAACGAGTCAAAACGCGTAGTTGAAAATGTGTTTTCAGTTGAAGAGGACTTTGCTCATTTTTCAGCCTTTAGTTAGAAATGGGTGTGGTGAAGTGTTTAAAAGAATAGAAAATATATAATAATTTTCTCACAATCCCTCCTTTTAATTGTAATCATCTTTTTATTCCCCATTTATAAATTTTTCTCAGTTTGCAGTGCCCAATTATAAGAAAGCCCCTCCCATCACTACAGTATCCTACATCAATTCTGGGGTATGCAGGCTGCTTATATTGCTTATATTTAATCTATAGTCCTCCAGCCCAGCCATTGTAGTAGAGCACTGCACTCATTTTACAACTGGTGTAGGCACACAACCAGCAGATTAGCTAATACATGTTAGGCCTTTTTATACTGCACTGTAGTTAGCCCTGCGCTATCCTTAGCCCCAGGCTAAGGATAACCCAGGGCTAGCTCATCCTGTGTTGTTCACACAAGCATTTGTTAAACCCTGGGCTAAGGATTCCCACTTTACCCCTAAGCCCTGGGCTAATATCCATTCAACACTATTAAATTGGACAGTGAAAATTCTACGCATTACCACAATCGTTGCCACTGACCCCGTTTCACACTGGCTATTTTGGCACCGTGTTAGGGGAGATTTCTGGGGCTAACCCTGAAAAGTCGGTGCTAACCCTGCTCCGGAGCAGGGTCAGCTAGCCCAAGGCTAAGGTTGGTGCTAGCCCACTTTAGAATGTGCAGGTCCTTCCCTGGGCGACCCTCAGGCCAGCCTTCAGCACCTCAAGGGACAGCCGGCCATGGCTGGCACTGGAGTGGTCAGGAGTCTGTTTGTGGACCACGGGGCCTCATCACTGCAGTAGTGGCTAGTGCTTTAGCTGGCTACTCCACCAAAAGCCCACATAATGCCTTCACAAGTGAAAATGCATTATTCTGTTAACAACCACAACACTGTGTACTACAGCAACTACAGTTGTAGAAGTAAATTGAGGAGGAATATTCAAACAGTGTTTTTTGGCAAAATAATTCATATACAGATCCTTTCCAAAAAATTGAATGAATGAATGTTTTAGACTGTGTCACACTCTAATCATCTAATTTACTCAAAACACCTACAAAGTTTTCTACAGGTTTGTCGTTAAATTGGACAGGTATCTCAGTTTGGTTCAGTATGGGGAAGACTGCAGACTTGACAATTGGCCAGAAGACCATCATTGACACCCTCCAGAAGATGATGGGTAAGCCACAAAAGGTCATCGCTAAGGAGGCTGGCTGTTCACAGAGTGCAGAATCCAAGCATATCAATAGAAAGTTTAGTGGAAGGAAAAAATGTGGCAGGAGAAGGTGCACAAGCAAAAGAGATGACCGTAGGCTTCAGCGGATTGTCAAGCAAAGACGATTCCAAAATTTGGCGGAGATGCAGAGGGAGTGGACTGAGGCTGGAGTCAGTGCTTCAAAAACCACCACGTACAGAGTGTGACACTCAGTCTAAAACATTAATTCTCTGAAATAACTGAAGTAAATGCTGATTTTTGACACACTATTCTAATTTCTTGAAATACTGTTTTGGGGGTTTTCTGGAGCTGTAAGCCAAAATTATGAAAAATGAAACAAATAAAGGCTAGAAATATTTCACTTTGTGTGTAATGAATCTATAATCTATGAAAGTTTCACTTTTTGAATGGAATTATGGAAAAAAAACAACTTTTCCATGATATTCTAATTTTTTGGAAAGGATCTGTATATTTTTTACATATCTGGACTGACCTCCTATTCAGTACAATCCAATATCATGTATAACAACACAATTGCAATTGATGAAGGTATTTGACATACATTAAATGTTTCAGTTGTCATTCATCTTCATTATAAAATGTTAGAGGGGAACTTTGACGCGTGTGAATGACTTGAGTGGTGTGTTCTCTGCAGGGACAAAAACCGCAGATACATTGTGTGAGGAGTGTCCAGACGGTTATTTCTCAACAAATGGTATCAACTGCACAGCATGGACAAAGTAGGTCAACTTTCCTAAAGTACAATTTAGGTTTATTTAGTGGGAGAGGGGAGACTGGAGGGCACTTGAGGAGGCTCAAGGATGGGTTTCTTAAGCAGAGCTGTAGCACAGGTTTATTTAAAGGAATACAATGGGAATACAGGCAGGTGGCCAGAGTGTATGGAGATGTATGGAAGCGGTTCAGATAGGAGATCCTGGAGGTGAGGAGTGGGGATTGAACCCAGGGGACAGTAAATTGTTAAATAAAGTGGGATTATGTCCTCATCTGGAATGGCTGAGAATGCTGAGGCTGGATTGATTCTCCTGTTTGAATGGAAATGATTTAATTGAAGCCTGCTCTTTATTTCTTATTCCAGATGTAATTTTTACCAAAGGAAGACTGCAGAGGGAAGCAAAAAAGAAGATACAGTTTGTGAAAATATACCGAAACGAAATAGAACATATCTTCTTCTACCATTTATAGCAACAGCTCTACTACTTCTTGCACAAATTGGAATTTACCTCTGTGAGTGTGAATGAATAAATTCCCATTATTCAATTTATTTTTATTTAATATACAGTGCACGCATATGCTTTTTTTGGGATTTATTTTAACTTGCCAATTATGCTCTTTATGTTTGTTTTTTTCAGGGATGAAAAACCAATTAAAGGTGAGTCATTATTCATATTTGGTATGCATATTCTTCACCACAACCTCTAAAAATTCACAAGTATAGTTAACAAGGTATGATAGACTGGCAGTGATTATGCTTTTATCTGTGTTGCACTGTTTTGCAGTTGAATTTCCATCTTGGATGGGATCTTGTGAATTCATTATTATAACTCATTCATTTTTTAAACCAGACTCCCACACAAGAAACTCAGCCAAGAAACTCAGCCGTGCCCCACAATCCTTCATAACAGAGACAGCTGTCTGAGGGGTCACACATCGCAGTGGGTAACAGATTTTGGGGTAAAGCCTGCTGTCACGCACTTTTCACTGCCCTGTGAAAATTGTTTAGAGGGCAGATTAAAGTACTTATTAAAGAAATGCCAGAAACAAAAGTTCTTACATAAGAACGTTGTAGCATTTTGTGTGTTTAACCAGGAATGTTTCTGCTTTTATTCACACTTGAGCCGTTCTGGAAGATTTCCGGAAATTTTACTAGTATACCGAATAATTGCCAGAACATCTTACACGGAAAATCGACTTATTTACTGCGTGTATGGAGGAAAGTCGCGGAGGGGGAGTTTATGTTCCTACAGCTGTTGGACTGCTTGATCAGACTGGATATCTCGGGACAGCGGGGGTGGATGGGGAGCTGTTGCTTTTCATGCTCAATTTTTAATCACGACCCATACCTTCAATTTAATTCACTTAATTTGTTTGATTAATTCAATGATTCTGTTGAATGTCTTTACTTGATATGTTTGTGTTGTAGGTCTGCCCCACTGTTTATGTCTTTTTTTGTTGTTGCTGGTGGCTACAACTGAAGTTCCCTAACGGGAAAATAAAAGTTATTCTATTCTATTCTCTTTACACATGAGGCCGAAACAGAATATTTCCGGAACATTTACAGGTTAAAATGCATGTGTGAAAGGGGCTATTGGGAGGGGGTGGGGTGTGGCAGAGCCGGAGCTGGGATTTTTGTGCCACTCGCCTTCGAACGAAGTAGTAAATATTGTTAATAGCTGTTTGAAAAATATAAAGTGCTTCCAGAAGCACCCCTTTACGCACCGTCAAGCATAAATAAATATATATATATATACAGATCCTTTCCAAAAAATTTGAATATCATGGAAAAGTAGTTTTGTTTCCATAATTCCATTCAAAAAGTGAAACTTTCATAGATTATAGATTCATTACACACAAAGTGAAATATTTCTAGCCTTTATTTGTTTCATTTTTCATAATTTTGGCTTACAGCTCCAGAAAACCCCCAAAACAGTATTTCAAGAACTTAGAATAGTGTGTCGAAAATCAGCATTTACTTCAGTTATTTCAGAGAATTAATGTTTTAGACTGAGTGTCACACTCTGTACATGGTGGTTTTTGAAGCACTGACTCCAGCCTCAGTCCACTCCCTCTGCATCTCCGCCAAATTTTGGAATCGTCTTTGCTTGACAATCCGCTGAAGCCTACGGTCATCTCTTTTGCTTGTGCACCTTCTCCTGCCACATTTTTCCCTTCCACTAAACTTTCTATTGATATGCTTGGACACTGCACTCTGTGAACAGCCAGCCTCCTTAGCGATGACCTTTTGTGGCTTACCCATCTTCTGGAGGGTGTCAATGATGGTCTTCTGGCCAATTGTCAAGTCTGCAGTCTTCCCCATACTGAACCAAACAGATACCTGTCCAATTTAACGACACACCTGTAGAAAAACTTTGTAGGTGTTTTGAGTAAATTAGATGATTAGAGTGTGACACTCAGGAAAAATATGAGGTTGAAAAAGATTGGATGTGCCAGATCAAAGAGCAAGAGGATAGACGGGCTATAATTTAATTGGAGGGAAAATGGCTGGCCTTGGAACACAAGAAAATGCAGCTGGATTATGAATTGGAACCGAAAAAACTCGGCAGCTCTCAGAAACAGGTGTCTGATGTTGCTAAAAACATACTATTAGTTCCTAAATTCAGTGAAAGTGAAACCAATGTTTTTTTTTTCTTCTTTTGTTTGAAAAAGTAGACAATAGTCTGAAGTGGCCTGAGGTATATTGGCCATTGCTGATGCAAAGTGTTTTTACAGGAAAACCACAAGAGGTGTATATTCTTCTTTAGCCAACTATGGTAAAATAATAGACTTGGTACTGGCCAGTTACGAGTTAGTCCCAGAGACATACCTACACCGTTTCCAACAGAAAGTGGGGGAACCTCACTTGGAGTTTGCGCAGCAGAAGGAAACTGATCGTGCTCAGATTGTGCTCAGATTTATGTTTATGGAAATTACTGCAGCAAAGAAGATCATTTTCTTAATTTGAAAATACAGAATTAATATTTCCACCACTCACTACTATCTTGTGTGTGATCTCGCCCTAATGGAAGAATCAACCACAAAGTTCAAAAACAAGCATAAGGATGATATCTGTATGATATCTGTTTTTATCCTATATTGCAAAATGATGATTATTTGTATTGGAAAACTGGCCTTATATTATTCTCTCCCTCATGACATACAATGTGTTTTTGTTGTTGTTGTTTTATTGTATTTTGTTATTGTATTTTGTTATGGCTGTATCTATATCTTTAATTTTCTGGCTGTTCACTTTTTCAGGCATATTATAAATGTGTGTGTGATGTGTATGCATATGTAACAGTAATCAACTGAAAATAATAGCTACTAAGTGAAGAAGGGGGAGGGATAAAAGGAGTGAGATGACGGGTGGGGGGGGTGATAAGGGGATAAAAAGGAAAAATATATAAAAAGATTAATCATACTAAAAAATCTATATAAATGTAAAATAATAAATACAACTAATAATAACAGTATAAATAAAACAAAGCACACACACAAATGATGTGTGTGTGTGTGTGTGTTGGGGGGTGGGGGTTGGGGGATTGTGGTGGTGGGGATATATATTTTAATTATGTTGTCTGTTATATATTTGTGTTTTGCGGGTCTGCCCCACTGTCACGCACTGACTCATACATTGCCTGGCCAAAAAAAAAGTCACACACTCTAATATTTCATTGGACCGCCTTTAGCTTTGATTGCAGCACACATTCGTCGTGGCATTGTTTCAACAACCTTATGCAACGTCACAACATTTATTTCCATCCAGAGTTGCATTCATTTTTCGCCGAGATCTTGTATTGATGACGGGAGAGTCGAACCACTCCGTAAAGTCTTCTCCGGCACATCCCAAAGACTTTCAATGGTTAAGGTCAGGACTCTGGTGGCTAATTCATGTGTGAAAATGATTCCTCATGCTCCCTGAACCACTCTTTCACAATTTGAGCCCGATGAATCTTGGCATTGTCGTCCTGGAATATGCCCATTGATGGGATAACCTGGTCATTCAGTACATTCAGGTAGTCAGCTGACTTCATTTTATTGCAGCATAACGTTACAGAGCCTAGACCTGACCAATTGAAGCAACCCCAGATCATAACACTGACTCCAGAGGCTTGTACAGTGGGCACTATGCATGACGGGTACAACAGCGACTTTTTTTTTTGGCCAGGCAGTGTATATTATACTTAATTTTAAAATGTAGCTATACATGTGGCCAATAGGTCTGAGCAATTTTCAAATAAAGTATAAAAAGGCAATGTGTATCAGTTCCCTTTTTCTGCTACTTTCAATATCAATAAACAGCTAGCACAGGAGCTACATATTGACCAGAGGTTGCTGCACATGCACCCCCTGACCCCTCCCTGACCCCTCCCATACCCCTGTATGCAATCGCCAATTGTGGGTCGCCGTATGAATCTACCGACCACAGTCCGTACGGGCATGGTCTGGATTCAATCCAAGAACGTTGGGCTCATCCTGCACCACAGCACGGTGTCTTAACCAAATAAGCCACCCAGGAGCCCAGCAACTACTTCTTAATATATACTTATCATTTATTTCTAAAGTACTTTTCAAAGCTTTTGAATGTCATAAAAACTATTCTGTCCATTTAGGCTTTGATGTCAAATTTTTATTTAATTTGATAATTTTTCTTGCATCTGTCCATTGTCAGGATAAACAATATTTGTTGTATGAAATAAAAGTATGTTTTTCTGTTAGTTTTAGCTAGCAGATGCTGTCATCCAAAGTGACATAAGTTAGATTAAAAAGGGTGTAGGCAACAACTAATACCAAGCCATTAAGTTTACAACTGATATATAATACTTAATATAGAAATAGCAAATACATAAACTTATAAAATTCCCATAGTAGGCGCAAGAGGGAGACAGAATATAGAGCTACAATTAGCATGTGTTTGAGGATATAGTTTTAGATGCAACACAAGTGGGGCTAGTAAAGCCGTGAAACACAATCAGCATTTTTGACAGGATGTAAGGTCCGATAATAAATTGGAGATAAGAGGGTGTGGTTCCTCTTGCTGCGACATAGGGTAGGTCTTGCCATGTCACATTTAGTTGACATTTATCCCCAAGTTTAATATACAGCGCATTGATAGGTCAGTGGTCTTACACCATCTAGAGAAAAATTATGCTCTACTGACATCTAGTGGCTACAATCTATCTCTGGTTATGCTTCACCTGATTGTAGCAGAGGTGAGACTCAGTGGGATGGGATAGGAAAATTTGGGGAGACTCAGTCATTCTCACAAGAACATTATTACATTCTCTGAAACCATGATGGCATTATTTTCTCATACTACTTCAGATGAAACATTTACAGTATATCACACCTTGAGGATGTAATCATTATTTTCTATTTTTATTATTTTATCATTTCATTATTTTTTAAAATCATTTTAGCACAATTTTATCATTTTATCATTTTATTTTACTGTTTTTACCGATGTAAGCTTCCTGCACTGTGTTCCAGCTTTTCACAGCGAACACATTTCTCTCTTGGACCTTCCAGTGCACTTAAGTGAATGTTCGCTGTTTTGAAACATCTATGAACTGGACCGATTTAATACGAGATTTGATTGTATAGCGGTCTATACTTATTATGCCACCACTCACCTCCTGATGGCTGCCGGCGTCTGAGCCATAAGATCGCTATGTTGGAGGGCAGAATATCCGTGCTCCACCACATCAAAGACGGTGAACTGCTCCTTGGCTCATTGATCGCCACGGGTCCTGGTACCGTAGCCACTACAGGAGGAGAGGGTGACGCCACTGTCCCATGGAACCGTTCAAACTCTGTCTATGGTCCTGACGCTGCCCCAGCCCATCCCAGCCCAGTCCAGCCAGATGATCGTTGCACCCTCCAGGGAGCTAGACTCAAGGCTGCAGCTAGCTCGACTCCCAGTCGAGTAGAGTCCTGGGGCCGGTTGCACCAGCTATACGTAAGTTCTACCTTAAGTTGGACCGTAAAGTTCACACTACGGTTTCCAGTGGTTCCAATCCACACTCCACCGCATGCGCTTGAAGGTAAAATGGAAGTCCCGTTGAACGCATGCTGTCACTGCCCGATCTGTCCCCCCTGCCCGATCTGTACCGCGCATGCGTCACTGTCACACTTTACGTAATGTCCAACTATCCAGACAACAGACAACACCTGACGTCCACCGTTTCTTTTTCGGTCTCTGCACAGCAAAGTTATGTAGAATCAGTAGAGCTGTGTAAAAGCCCAGGCCAAACAGCTTAACATTAAACCAACTTAGCTCGCTAACGAATGGTAGCTAGTATATCATTTAACCTAAGTTGAAATGCAGTGAGAAATTTAAAATGAAAAAATAGAAAACTTTACTGTGTTTAGCAGCCAATATGACGGAAAGATAAGCTGGATAAGCCTACTCAATTAATGTTAGGTCTATTAATCGCTACGTGAGATTAATTCCATCTTAAACAGTGCGCTGGCATGATTTTCAGTTTTGATAATGACAACCTCTACCTTTTCACTATATTCTCTCCCTTTTAGTGTTGAACAACGTTTTTGCTCACTGTTTGCGAAGATCACACGGTAACACAATCCTTAACTCGGGGACTTGGTGGTGTACTTAAAACATGTAAAGCATGTTGAAATGTTTCAATTTCAGACGATGACAGCGCTGTTACTGAGGAGTACCACATCAACCTGTAAGTTCCCTCCATGATGTACAATTTGAGTTCTGTTTGTGTGATTCACACAAAAATGTAACAATATTCTGAGTATATTCCTAATGAGTAACTACAATGCAAAACCACCCTTCTGAACTGTCTTCCCATAGCCTAGCTAAAGGCAAACTGCAGGGTAAGTAGAACAGTAGGACAGTTTGTCCAAAACAATTGAACGTGCTGTCCTTAACCAACTGTCTGTTTTTCTCCACCAGAACAACCTGCTTGACCCGCATCAGTCTGGCTTCAGAACCGGCCATTCCACCGAAACTGCTCTCCTGGCTGTGACTGAGGCACTCGCCACTGCTAGAGCCTCCTCCCTCTCCTCTGTTCTGATTCTCCTTGACCTGTCTGCGGCATTCGACACGGTCAACCACAAACTCCTGATCTCCACACTCGCTGAGATGGGCATTTCTGGAACTGCCCTCTCTTGGTTTGTATCGTATCTCACTGATAGATCCTACCAAGTCTCCTGGAAGGGTTCCGTCTCTGCTCCCCGTCCCCTGTCTACAGGAGTCCCGCAGGGATCTGTACTGGGTCCTCTGCTGTTCTCTATGTATACTAAGTCTCTTGGCTCAGTAATCCATTCACATGGCTTCTCATACCATAGCTATGCTGATGATACTCAACTCTTCCTCTCTTTCCCTACTTCTACCCCACAGGTTAAGGAGAGGATATCTGCTTGTCTGACTGACATCTCTGAGTGGATGGCTACCCATCACCTGAAGCTCAACCTTGACAAGACAGAGCTCCTCTTCATGCCGTACAAGACCTCCCCACTACATGACCTCTCCATCACCGTTGATCGGACCGTGGTGGCTGCCTCCCGCTCTGCAAGGAACCTGGGGGTGGTCCTGGACGACCGGCTGGACTTCAAAGAGCACATCAGGGCGACGGCACGGTCCTGCAGGTTCCTCCTGTACAACATCAGGAGGATTCGACCGTACCTGACCACCTACTCCACCCAGCTTCTTGTCCAGACCATGGTCACCTCACGCCTGGACTACTGCAACTCCCTGCTCGCAAGCCTACCGGCCTGCGCCATTCTGCCTCTTCAACTCATCCAGAATGCAGCTGCCCGGCTTGTGTTCAACCTCCCGAAATTTTCCCACGTAACCCCCCTGCTGAGGTCTCTCCACTGGCTGCCAGTTGCAGCCTGGATCAGGTTCAAAGTTCTGACCCTGGCCTACACTGCAGCCAATAGGACAGGCCCCGCCTACCTGCAGGACTTAATCCAGAACTATGTTCCTGCTCGACCACTTCGCTCTTCTACAGCAGGGCGACTGGCACTTCCCCCCCTCCGTGTCAAAGGCTCTCGCTTGTCCCGACTGCGGAGTTTTTCCACATTAGCACCTCAGTGGTGGAATGAACTTCCCATTCCCCTACGTTCTACTCCAACCCTGCCTGCATTCCGTCGAGGCCTGAAGACACACCTCTTCAGACTCCACCTTGACTGATATCCTCACCTAGGAATATCAGCTCCCTGTTCCCTGTGTTTTCCTGTCTGTTATTATAGTTTATAATAGTATTTGGAATGTTTTATCATAGTATAGTTTATAATAGTATTTGGAATGGTTTATAATAGCATAGTTTATAATAGTATTTTGAATGGTTTATAATAGTATAGTTTATAATAGTATTTGGAATGGAAGTGTGGTGTTGCTGATTTGCCCACAGCTTACTGTGAACTACAGTCAACGTTCATTGCTAGGGATAGCTGCTACATTATGCAAAGGATGCGCTTTGCCTCGTCTGTTCTGTAATGATGATGATGTCTCTGTACGCACTTACTGTACGTCGCTTTGGATAAAAGCGTCTGCTAAATAAATGTAATGTAATGTAACAGTAAAGCTACAGTATGTATGCCGTTGTATAAGATATTAGCCTATGTGATTTGATTTTTGCAAAGACCATTTTTTCCCTTCCACCACAGACCAAGAGACATTTCAGGCTGTCCCTCTGAAAACTGTAAGTGGGCATCATTATTATTTTATTTTCTACTTCCTATAACTGCAAATATATGAGGAATATTGCCTATTATTTTAGATAAATCTACATCTTTTATATAATTACATATAGTTTTTAGACTTCTCACATTTATTATTTCCCCTGTTCAATGTATCTTTAAATTTCATAGCATTCTTTTTTTAAGTAAAGTTAATTAAAAAATAGTATGGATAACATGGAATTTAATAGTTTGGTACTTAAGTATATTTTTGTTTTATGTCACAGCTGTGTCACAACTCCTGTCTGAAGAGCCCCGGGCCTTATCAGAAGTAGCAACAAAGAGTAAACTGTTCTGTAAATTTTTAGATTACACACATGCACGTAAACACCTACACTCAAGGATCTAATGCCACAACATTTAATCTTTCCCCATAGATATTCTCACGAAAGTATTTTGCAGACACCCAGCAAGAAATCCTTGCAATGCAAAGGAGAATACTGGCAGCTGGGGCAGAGGCAGAGGACATTATGGAAAATGGTCCATGTCAGAATACAGAGGAGCTCCAACAGCTTGACAAGGAGTTGGAGAACAAAGAAGAGGACCAATATGGTAATTAATACAGAAGAAGGTGTCAAAATAACATTATCAAACAAAGATATCCACTCAGCAATGACCAGGGTGGGAAATTAGCACCAGCCACCAGCCAAATGCTGGTAAAATTTTGATTGTGGCTGGTAAAATTTTCACTCCAGCACACACTTTGGAAGGTAACCAAGCGGGTGTGTTTCCAAAAAGCATCGTGCTAAGACGATTGTAAAACTCTTCTTACGAAGCTTCTTGAACTTAGAAGAGGGCGTTTCCCAAAAGCATCTTCATTTATGGCACTCTTAGAAATGCTCGTAGATTAATGATTACTCCCGACCAGTCGTAGAAGGTTAAGTGAATTTTAGAAGCCCATAAATCATATACTTTACTTGATTTTTTGTGTTAGTGTTCATTTCATTTTACGATTACCGACAAAACCGACAAGATTCATTTATATATTATCATAGATTTAATAGGTTACACATTGCTCACTGATGGGTTCTGAGTTTTGTCCTATAAGAGTAATTATGCATGTGTGTGTGTTGATCAATGATTTGGTGTAGCAGGTGAGGGCTGATCTTTGGACAGGCCTTGGACATCTACAGTCATGTGAAAAAGTAAGTACACCCCCATTCTGTATTAGATTTGCTTGTATATGTATGAGGATCCAGGACCTTTTCAGCTTCAGCATCTGAACTAATCACATTCCCCTCAAGAATGGTCTGGTATAAAGCTGAGTTCATGGTTGAATCTATTATGGTAAGTTTACCAGGCCCTGAGGCAGCAAAGCAGCCCCAAACCATAACGCCCCCTCCACCATGTTCCCACCATTCACCATCTTCGCCAAACATGACATTTTGTATTGCGCCCAAACAACTCCAATTTTAAATTATTTCTTTTAAAATTTATTTCTGATTTTTCCCTTTTTCTCCCAATTTGGTAGCCAATTCAACCATATGCTGGAAGCAATTCACAAATTTGCTATTCACACAGGAGGAGAGCTGACCATTAAATGTCCTCCTCCAGGGAAGCATGGCTCCCAGCCATGGTAGGAGTATCAATCCAGCACTCACTTGTTGATTTAGAGTGAATCATGTAATGTGGCTAGAAGATTGCTCTGAGTACGGACTCATTGTCTGACATTGCTGCATGGGGAGGTCATTGCAAACACTATTACAGTTTTTTACGATTGCTTTGACTCATTTTGCACAACAGAGTTTCAATGTGCAAAACTCTTAACACAAGAATGCTATACTGCTCAGTTTGGCTTCAAAATGTAATATAGCATGCAACATAAAAATACCACTGTCAAATCCGAGAATATTATATGCAAAAGTTTATCACAGCACCAAAACATTATATTTCAAACAATGAAGTTAAATCATTGCTGCATTTTCAATATACAACAGTCATCATGAAAAAATGCTGCCAAACACAAAATCCTTCTGATAAAAAAAGAGTTTGAAAGTGTTCTTTGGTCATAACGCAAAATGCTATACTCCTAATCTTGGGCTCAAAATCATATATAGCATGCACAATAGAAACAACTGAACCAAATTAGATTGTATTTCATGCTAAAGTTTATCATAGTGTCAGAACAGTGGATATGTTCATCGTTGGAAGTTTAATTATTGGTGCATTTTCAAATACAACGGCCATTATCAAATAATGTGGTCAAACACAAAATACTTGTTACCAAGAAAGACTATGCAATGGTCATTTCCTCATAAGTACTTGAAATTATGTACAGCAATTATCCCCTGTGATAGACTGCAGTTTTGCGCTTGTGTTTTTATGAAAGACAAACAAAATATTAGATTATTTGAAGTTTAATCATTAAAGAAAAATCATACAGTAATACAGTACTGTAAACTCAACTGTATTGTACAGTAAAAACAAAAACGACAGTAAAAGCAAAAACAGTTACAGTAACAACAAACTTTACTGTAAAGTAAAAAAAAAAACTGCTTTTCGGTGCTTAAGCAGCATTTTGCCTCTCCGCTGCATTTGGCCACAGAATTTTGTCGACATCGCATCTGATGACAATAGCATCTTGTGTTGCAATGCTATTCACCTCGGCAAGGTTGTTGGAAGTACTGAGACATGACTACAAAGACCTGTTGAATTGATTGTCATCTGCATTTGTAGTAATAAGCATTTGAACATTGTTGTAATATTAGGTGGCTGTATTCTGAGAATGGACCATATGATTTAGAGTTTGGCACTTTGTATTAACAGTTTTGCACTTTGTATGTCAGCATAGGATGTGGTGTCTTAGAGTAAGAATTCTGCAAGTCAGTTTAGCACTTTGCGTTAACAGTTTCACACTTTGTGTGTCAGCATAGGATGTGGTGTCTTAGAGTAAGAATTCTGCAAGTCAGTTTAGCACTTTGCGTTAACAGTTTCACACTTTGGGCTCTATTTTAATAAACCAAACGCAATGGTGAACGCAAGAATAATCGCTTGGCGGTATCGCTCTGAGGGCGTGTCGGCGAGAAATTTGGTAATTTCATGACGGCAATCTTGGCGCATCTGATGGCGGTATTGCTAAAAGGCTGGGTTTAAATGTCCAAGGTGTGTCTCTATGGTAGCCAATCAAATAGTTGTTCTCATGCTTTAAAAAAAAGCCAGTTGGAACGCAATCGCTCCATGCAATTTCATAATGAGCAACCCAAACGCACTGGACCGTCAACGACAAGAGCGATTTTCCGCACAGGAATCAGACATACTTGCAACAGAAGTACAGGCTAGGACTAGTAATTTATGGATCACAATCCACACCACCTCGTCTCCCAGAAGTTCGGAAGGCACGGGAGGAGGTGGCGAATGCATTAATTAGCCTACATGAGGTGATGTAGGCATAATTATGATTCAAATGGTAGGCTTATGATTCAACTGCGTCAATGTGTAATTTATATATTATAGGCTATTGGCCTACATGATCGCAAGTTTCTTGTAAGCTGTCCTGTTTTATTCTAGTAGTTTAAATTAAAATTAATTAATTAATAATAATTATAGGCTATTTGTTCATTAAATGGAAGTGTAATGTTGGCATCACCTATAGACACTACATAGAACTACATGACTAACAAGTTGCCAAATTGCCAGTCTATTGCGTTGCCGCTAAGAGGTGGTTCCAGCGGATCATAACGCAATGGGTTTTCGTTGGTTCAAATTGTCACTGAGCCGAAAGTATTTTAGAACACGCTCCAGACAGCGCCACCCATCCCACTGCAGCGCAAGCGAAAGGATGTTATGTTGAGAATTTGTTGATCCTAGCGGTATTGCTGAGAAACGCCATAGCGCCAGTTTTAAGACGTTGATGCTGTCAACAAGCTTGCGTTTGACTATACCGTCTCCTTGCGCTGGTTTGAAAATAGAGCCCTTTGTGTGTCAGCATAGGATGTGGTTAAATTTGTTAGACGGAACGGTGTTGGTGGTGAAGGGGTGGTGTTGTTCACTGGTGTTGTTCATACTCAAAGGTAAGAATAGACTAAGTTCTACAAAGTGCAAGACAATGATTATGTTTATCCATCAGTGATAGATTGTCCATTTCATCTGTTTAAGTGAGGTGGAGGAATTTGAAAGGAAGATTGGACACCAGATGAAGAGAGAAGGGAGAGCATGCAACTGAGACATGCATTGCTCTTGCAGCCAATTGTACACGATTCGTGGCAACTCTGCCGAATACGGAGTTTCTAAGTATTACTATTTTCCCGTAGCAAATCCATTTAACAAGCAACCCCCCACCCAGTCTCACCTGCAACTGGATGCTATGAACAATAAATTACAGCCCAGCTTAACAACATTTCTAATCTTATGAATGTAGTATGACGTAAAGAACTACAGAAAACGCATTCACTGACGGGGGTTTGCTGATATGTACTAGATGAATGTAATATTTTCCTTCATTATGAATGGGAACATTTTTTTTTTTTTTTTTTTAAACTACAGAAAAAATGTGATTCCAGAGCAAAAGTACACATACTGTAGAGTACAGGAAAAAGTGATGTTTTAATGAGGTACAAGAGTGAATGATTAGACTACATATTTTGGTGTGTATAACAGTGTGCTATCAATGTTTTCATCAGAAGGTTGCAAATGTATATGCTTTATATATGTAATAGGCTATGTAATCAGCAACATTAGATTAAATCAAATAAAAAATATCATAATTTTGTACTGTCTAATGTTTATTTAAATTAAGCTGCTTGATACGTTCATGCTAGATTTGATCGTAAGCAGTCAGATTTGGCAATTTGGAATTGGGGATGCCTTTGTGCCAAATGTTCCTTACATGTTTAAATACCTGTATCTCATTGAGCCGTAATACTTAACTAACTTTACAGTTGCAGATGGCTACATACAGCCAAAATAATTCAATACAACTTGGCTGTTTTTTAAATCTCTAAACATATTTCCATTACCACATGCCTAGTATATCAAACACAGAGAGGTAATTTAGTTAGCACTAAATGGCTCAGTAGAATTAACACTTGCTACCATTTAAAAACATAATAATTACAATTAAATACATACATATCTTAAGAAATAAAATGGACAACACAGGATGGTAGACGGGATTAGTGACAGAGTGCAAGAAGTCAAAGTGGCACTGGGGTGGGATCAAGCTTAAATTAAAATGAAGAATTGTCACTACACAATTTAAAGATTAAACAGTGTCTCTCAGTATATGCTTATTTTTCCATAGAGTTCAATAGGAAAATTTGTCAGGAGAAACAACCCTTCAAGTGATCCATCCATATCTACTGCATATCTGGCAGCAGAGTGATGGTTTAAGGCTTGTTTGATACGTCAGACCCTTGATGACTTAGAGCCATTTAGCCAACCATGTGTTCCACACTGTTCCAGTGTAATTTAAAGCTAAATCTAGTCCCACCCCCCAATTCCCATAGAGATCCATTCAAATGCAGAGGTTATAGTATCGCTTCTAAGAGTACCTGGAAATAAGATATCAGGAGTCTTTTGATATCCTTTTATACGGAGTCATGATAGCATCACCTGTTTACCGCAAGAATGTGCAAAGCCGTTATCAAGGCAAAGGGTGGCTACTTTGAAGAATCTAAAATATAAGACTTTTTTTATTTGTTTAACCCTTTTTTGGTTTTTGCATAATTCAATTTGTGTTATCTCATAGTTTTGATGTCTTTACTATTCCAAAATGTGGAAAACAGTAAAAATAACGGAAAAAAACCTTCTATGAGTAGGTGTGTCCAAACCTTTGACTGGTACTGTATATATATATTTTATTAACATACAAAATATACAAACATATGGCATTCCAAATTAATCAAATGTTCGTAGCTAAACATTGAGTGGAACCAAGAACATTATAGTAGCCTATAAATAGGCCTAAATATAAAATTAGGCAAAACAGTGGTGGTGAATGTGCCCCCAGAGAAGACCTGAGCTGCCATCAGAACAACTTTCAGGATATATTAAGCCAATGCCTGTACTGAGGGCGTTATCAGTGAATGCAGAGACCACATTTAAGCTTAGAAAATTGTTAATTTCCTGTGTTTTTCGGCTTTTGGCTGCTTATATCTTCAACTTAAATGTAGTTTTTATTGTTTTTGAATAAATACAACGTTAGAATAAAAAATATATATAAAATACGAATACAATACATTGGTCATATAGCCTATACATTCAGTTAATATCGTAGATTATAAATCAAGAGTATCAATCGTAACGACATTTAACACATCCGTACAGAACCGCGCGTAGCGTATAGCCTTACTTAGCAAGCATGATCATAAATATTCAAGCCTTAGAAAATAAATATTTCCATTGATGTAGGCTGCAATTAAGCTAGGCTAAGTATGCTTAGCTTAATCCAGCACGGTAAAGCATTAAAACAATACAGAGCCGACTAAAAATGTGCACACCAGTGCAGTATTTTGAGCAGGTTGATGTGAATACATTTACATAAATATACCATTCATGCTTCCATCAAATAAAACCAGAAATATTAACTTAGCTTATAGCAGACTGCAGAACTATAGTTCTGTGTAGCATACAGTCAGATCAGGCCATTCACCCATTGTCGTAAAATGTGACGTTATTTACACATGCGCGGTACAGATCGGGCATGGTACGCATGCGCGATACAAATCGGGCAGGGGGGACAGATCGGGCAGTGACACATTAGTGATGGGCAAAACAGTTCACTTCAGTGACACGAATCACTAGAATCAGTTCATTAAAAAGATTCGTTCACCGAATCGTTCAGTGCTTGGGCGGAGCTCCGACTGCGTACTGCGTAGTCCGACTCACTCAGTGAACTGACGGCCGAACAGTTCATGCGGAAGTGCTGTCGCTTTGACAAATGCGCCAAACTCCGTTTACAAATCTTGATATTTTAAAAGTTTCCTCGTTGAATATCAATATTGGAGGTGAACGCTGGTTTTCAATGACTTTTAAGTCTTAACTGGCTGGGCCTGATTCTGGCAGTTTGAGCCGCTGATTATCACTCAGGATCACGTCACGTTAACTCACTGTGTCTAGTAGCTTCAGTGAACGGATCACTGAACTTGCACCGTTGCGTCACAGTTCGTTCACTCAGTGAACTGTTCGGCCGTCAGTTCACTGAGTGAACGAACTTGCACCGTTGCGTCACAGTTCGTTCACTCAGTGAACTGACGGCCGAACAGTTCATGCGGAAGTGCTGTCGCTTTGACAAATGCGCCAAACTCCGTTTACAAATCTTGATATTTTAAAAGTTTCCTCGTTGAATATCAATATTGGAGGTGAACGCTGGTTTTCAATGACTTTTAAGTCTTAACTTGCTGGGCCTGATTCTGGCAGTTTGAGCCGCTGATTATCACTCAGGATCACGCCACGTTAACTCACTGTGTCTAGTAGCTTCAGTGAACGGATCACTGAACTTGCACCGTTGCGTCACAGTTCGTTCACTCAGTGAACTGACGGCCGAACAGTTCATGCGGAAGTGCTGTCGCTTTGACAAATGCGCCAAACTCCGTTTACAAATCTTGATATTTTAAAAGTTTCCTCGTTGAATATCAATATTGGAGGTGAACGCTGGTTTTCAATGACTTTTAAGTCTTAACTTGCTGGGCCTGATTCTGGCAGTTTGAGCCGCTGATTATCACTCAGGATCACGCCACGTTAACTCACTGTGTCTAGTAGCTTCAGTGAACGATCACTGAACTTGCACCGTTGCGTCACAGTTCGTTCACTCAGTGAACTGACGGCCGAACAGTTCATGCGGAAGTGCTGTCGCTTTGACAAATGCGCCAAACTCCGTTTACAAATCTTGATATTTTAAAAGTTTCCTCGTTGAATATCAATATTGGAGGTGAACGCTGGTTTTCAATGACTTTTAAGTCTTAACTTGCTGGGCCTGATTCTGGCAGTTTGAGCCGCTGATTATCACTCAGGATCACGTCACGTCACGCAGTGAACGAGTCAGTCCACTCTGCACGCTCGCTGCCTCGCTCGGCGCCCGCCCGTGAATTTTTTTTATAATTTTTTTTTTTAATATAAACTTTATTTCGAACAATTTAGGAAACAAATTAGAGAAAAAAAAGAAAAAAAAACTTTCTAGTATACAACACGCAAACACGGTACTCATTTCGGCTATACAATACTTAGAACAATACGTCCGAAATGGAATAGGAAGAAGCAAATGCGAATGATTCGTTCAGCACAGCAGAACTGGGCTGGGTTGCACCGGTCATACGTAAGTTTGTGACTAAGTTTGCGCGTAAAGTATTTACTAGGTCCTTAGTTGCTACTAGTTAGTTTCAAACTATCGCTTTACTAAATTCGGTTGCACCACCAATACGTAAGTAATGTCTTAGCTAGTGAAAACTAAGTAATGCTTAGTTCAATACTAAGGTAAACATTGTCGCTTTATCATGACGATAACAAATCCATAACCAATCAATCAATAAGCTACAATGTAAACACGGAAATCAACTTGCATTGAGTTTAACAGGCTACTTATTTTGCATTCCATGGGAAAAAAATAGAACATTGAACAGAATTACAATGTGTGCATGTTTATGTTTTTACGAATAAAATTCAAAATATCCTTATTCGTTTGTTTAGCCTATTTATTTATGTTACAGCCATTATGTGCTTTGAAAATATATGGAAACTTAGCCTAAGTTACGGGACTGTTCTGTTTGCCTCTCTTTTGAACTATAAATAACTTTGTTTTGAAACTGAACGTTTTCCACGCATCAACTATTTTTACAGTGTTTGCTGAAGAAACGGCGGAGGTAGCCAATTAGATGAACAGACGGTTACAGTTTGTGTATTTTTTTTATACCTAGGGGTAGGTGTAAATATTTAGTAGCTACTAAGCTCAACGTACAAACTAGTTTGTGTGGTGCAACCCATTTTTATTTAGTAATGTGTAAACCTTAATTTAGTAAACACTTACGTTATAACTAGCCTACGTTTGAATTTACGTATAGCTGGTGCAACCGGCCCCTGGTTCGCAAGGGACGAATCACGTTCGCTCGCGGCAGTCCCTCCCCCTCCCTGCACGGTGCACGCTCGCTGCTGATCAGATCCGTTCGTGAACTGAACTGAACTGAGAAATGAACGGATCTTTTCAGTAAGTGATTCAGTTCAGTTCGTTCACCCAAAAGATTCGTTCTTTTGAACGAATCGTTCGCGAACGACACAACACTATGACACATGCTCCGGTATACTGCTACATGCTATGCTAGCACATTTCATCATAGACGGCAAAAGCGACAGCTTCATATAAGCAAATAAAGTATCGTTCCGAAACCACAAAATTACAAGGCTTCACATCATCCGCAAATGATATGCAGCTTTTCATTACTTAAAATTAAAAATGTAGCGAACTATCAGATATTTGTACCAAATAAAACAACTACAATGACGTCCATTCTTCTTCTTCTTTGATGTTTAACGGCAGTTTGCATCCACATAGTTGCATTACTGCCATCTCATGGTGTCAATTAACTCCTACAATGTCCTGAATGTTATAGCTACTTTTCCTATCAGTCCCGTTTCCTGAAGGTAGCTGACCAAGCATCTTCTGCCCTGTCCACTCTCACCGCACTCAAGTACTTTCTTTAATCTTACTCCTGTTATCCCCAGTCTTCCCATTTCCTCCATCATGTCCTTCCTTTCTGACCTAAATTTATTGCAGTTGATGATAACATGTTCTACAGTTTCTGGTACCTGACAGTATTCAGAGACCAGTTGGATGTTTACCTACAGTTGAAGTCGGAAGTTTACATACACTTAGATTGACGTCATTAAAACTCATTTTTAACCACTCCACAGCAAACTATAGTGTCTGACGTATCAAACAAGCCTTAAACCATCACACTACAGTAGATATGGATGGATAACTTGAAGTGTTTCTTCTCCTGACTTATTTTTCCATAGAGTTCAATAGGAAAATTTGTCAGGAGAAACAACCCTTCAAGTGATCCATCCATATCTACTGGATATCTGGCAGGAGAGTGATGGTTTGAGGCTTGTTTGCAGCACCCTTTTTGTTGGATGGCTATCTCCATGCCCCCTTAGATTGACCCAGTAATTGGCCACCAGTTGATTCCGACACAACCACAATGGCATTACACCAGCTTCAACTTGAAGTGCACACACTGGGGAAGTTCTAACTCCTCCGAAACACGCTCTTAGAGCCTGAGCTTGTATTATATCCAGGTCTGCTAGCACAGATTTTACTGCTGATCCATATACAATACTTCCATACTCTAATCCTGAGCTTATTAAAGCTACATAAATATATTTCAGAGATTCAATATCAGCCCCCCCACTCCAATCCTGCAAGACACCTCATGACATTTATCACTTTTTTACATTAATTAACTAACGTTACATATCTAATATGCTTTCTCCATGTTAATCTCATATCAAAATACACTCCCAAAAAACGAAAAGTCTCAACTTTCTCTAAATTATTTCCATACAGGTTTCAAATTACCTTCCCTGAGTTTCTTTCTTGTAAAGAACATGGCTTTTGTTTTTTCCACTGAAAATTTAACTCCCCATTTTGTTCCCCACTTTTCAACTTGATTAATTCCATCTTGCACTTTCTTAACTACGTGTTCAGCATTTCTCCCTCTTTTCCACAAAGCCCCGTCATCTGCAATGATCTCCCCATATCCATTGGAATATTTATAAATATATCATTTATCATAATGGAAAATAAAGTTGGACTTACTACACTCCCCTGGGCTGTACCGTTTTCTACAATATATTGGCTTGATAACTCTGACCCTATCTTCACCTGAATAGTTCTTCCATCTAAAAAGTCCATGACCCAATTGAACATTTTCCCTCCGACTCCCATTAAGTGCAGTTTGATTAGGAGCCCCTCTTCCCATAACATGTCATAAGCTTTCTCAACATCAAAAAACACTGCAACCACTGTCTCTTTATTTACTTGTGCTTTCCTTACTTCATCCTCTAGACACAACATTGGATCCATAGTATTCCTTCCTTTCCTGAATCCACTTTGGTATGTAGCCACCATACCTCTTTTTTCCAAGAATTACATTAACCTCTCATTTATCATACGTTCCATTAGACATGTGCGATTTCAAGGCAATTGGTCTATAGTTTCCAGGCCTGCTGGCACAATGACGTCCATCCTTGGCCGGCCCATTCTATATCTATGGGCTGGCCTGTCTCATGGGACGTACCAAAACTATGGCGGCGATGTTTTTTTCTTCTCTAGCTTGAAATCGGTTGCAGGTTGCTAGTCTTCCCTACATGGTCAAATCTCTAATTATTTTACCCTCTAGTCACAGACTTCTATCAAAGAAAGTTTTTTTGGGAAATTGCCACTGCTTTTAATCGGGCTTTTAAATCGCAAGCGATGTCAAGTTCGAGAAATAACCCCATGGCTGCGATTGTTTTGGTACGTCCCATGAGACAGGCCATCGGAGGATGGACGTCATTGCAGTTGTTGTATAGAATAGAGTTACTTTTATTTTCCTGTGAGGAAAATAAAAGTAACAGTTAGTTGCAGCAGTAAAAAAAGACAGTGGGGCAAACCCACAAAACACAAACATGTTAAATAAAGACATTCAATTAAATCAGACGTATCACATTACAGTGAAGGTATGAGTGGAGTGGAATACATTATGATTATGATTAATAATTTGTGTCATTAAGCAGTCTAACGGCTGTAGGGGTTAGGGTTAGGGTTAGGGTCTAACGGCTGTAGGGACAAAGCTGTTTCGGGCTCTTTTGGCTTTAAGGGACAAGGACCTTAATCTTCGACCTGATGGAAGAGACTCAAAGAGAAGGTTCAGGGGATGTGATGGAAGGGCCATAATCCTTTTTCCTTTTTTTAATTGTACGTTCCTCATACAGATGTTTCAACAGTTTCTGTTGATTCCCTATGATTTTAGTAGCTTGTACTGTCACCCTCTCCAGCTTCAGCTGCCTGATTTCATTTATTGAGCCAAACCAAGCTGTTAGGCTAAAGGTCAGCACTCACTCATGGGGTTCATTCCAATCGCTTATTTTTACTCCTTGCATCCTTTCCTCACATCCTTTCCTCGCTCCTTAGCTCCGCCCAACGGAGGACACGAGGAAAGGATGCAAGAATCAGATCAGGATGGAGGAAACGAGGCAATATGTATCAGGCAAATGGAACGTCCTTGCTCAATCAAGCGTCAGCGTCATATTATGCTCACATGCCTAACTATAATGCTTTTAAACTTATTTTTACATGAATAAACGGTGTTTTTTTTTAGTTATAAAGAATGAGTGTCATTATGGATTAGCGCTTTATAATAAATAGAAAGGAACGGTAAAATTGCATTTGTGTAGGGGTGTGCCTGCGGCAGATGTGGAGACTGGTGGATAATTTACACACATCACGCGTTCCGAGAAAAGGCTTCTGCAAAGGCACTTATGTTTCCTCACTGAAGCATCCTCCGGAAGCCTCGTCATTCCCCACTCCTCGCTCCTCCGAGGAGCATTTAGCGGTTTGGAATGTCCTTAAAGATGGCCGGGTCAGCCGAGGACAGAGGAGAAGAGGACAGATAAAATAAGCGATTGGAATCCACCCAAGGAAGCGGGTGTATAATGCTTGCAGTACTGACTGGCTCATGTCCAGGTCCAAACCAGACCAATTGTCTGTTTTTATGTAAGCATAGAACTTCCAAATGATTATTTAATAATTGGATTATCATTTACACCTGTTTTGTGCACCAGACATCAATTTTAATCAATATATTTGATAGTAAAGCACTCCCCACCTCCTTTCCTCCACTCCTCTCCTCCACTCATCGCCTACAAGGAAGTATGCGAAATAGCCTGTATGTTTCAAGTACAAGTATTTGCATGTACAGTATACAATGTACCTGACATTGTGGTTTGCGTCGAGACATTAATTAATATGTAACCATTAATATGTAATTAAGATGTAATCAGCAACATTAGATTAAAACACAAAGATCTGTTTACGGGGCACGGAGAGGAGGAGGAGGTGGTAGTGGAGGAAAGGAGGGTGCATTTTTTGAGTTTTGGGACGCACCACCATTCTTCCATCACTAGGGGTTACTGTGAATGCCGGGGAAATATTCACCCACTTGAACTAAAAGACACAATATAAATAATTTTTGTATTATTTGTTTCTTTGTTTGTCGGGAACAATGCAGTTTAACTTTATTAAGAAACAGACATGCTGCATCTAAGATAGATAGCCAGCCCCTGTCCCCAGTTTGGCTTTTGTATAGAAAACAGAAGAGAATTTCTTTTCAATAGGCACTGCAACGCATGTAGATTATACGTGAGGGACACCACATTACATTCAGGACTGTCCCCGTCACTGCAGTTTTCTGACCGTTATATGCGATGAGACTATAATGAAGAATACAACAGACAAATTAATGAACACATATGTAATGGGCATATTTGTGTTAAAAACAGTAGGCCTACATCAATAAAAACAGCAATAAACATGTAGCAAACATGTAACAAAACAGGAAAGCAACCAGCTCTGTAAAATCATTATCTGTTACGCCAAGACAACCTATGTTATGGGAACTTACCACTCAACAATTACCTGAATGTTGTACAATTGCTTCCAAATGTAATGCAATGAACCGATAGCAGTGATAATGGTGTAGTTTGCACGTACTATAGGCTAGTTCTAAATCTGATCTTCATAAAATTACCATAATTCTTATGTGAAACAATTACAAATGCAGTCCTGTAGATGGCGCTAAAATATATCGTATGTTTGTGGTCTGATATCTTACCAGTGGCAACAATTTAAGCGTAGCCTACGAAAGTTGGGGACTGAACTTGAGTAAATCTATTAAATGAATCAAAAATTTAACTGGAGCAAATCTATTAAATTAATTTTAAAAAGGCAACAGTGGTAAAGAAAGACTCCCTGGAAGACATGCACTACCGGTCAAAAGTTTTAGTACACTTTAGTTGTATTTTCCTACTCTGTTTTTAGTGTAATTTAAGCTGTTTAACTTTAGTAAATAACCTCAAATAGCACAAGGTCAGAAGTTAAAAATAATCTTTTATTTCACAATAATCAAAATAATCTTTTATTTCAATAATCTTTTATTTTCACAGGGACCGTGGTGGCTGCTTCCCGCTCTGCAAGGAACCTGGGGGTGGTCCTGGACGACCGGCTGGACTTCAAAGAGCACATTAGGGCGACGGCACGGTCCTGCAGGTTCCTCCTGTACAACATCAGGAGGATTCGACCGTACCTGACCACCTACTCCACCCAGCTTCTTGTCCAGACCATGGTCACCTCACGCCTGGACTACTGCAACTCCCTGCTCACAAGCCTACCGGCCTGCGCCATTCTGCCTCTTCAACTGATCCAGAATGCAGCTGCCCGGCTTGTGTTCAACCTCCCGAAATTTTCCCATGTTTCCCCCCTGCTGAGGTCACTCCACTGGCTGCCAGTTGCAGCCAGGATCAGGTTCAAAGTTCTGACCCTGGCCTACACTGCAGCCAATAGGACAGGCCCCGCCTACCTGCAGGACTTAATCCAGAACTATGTTCCTGCTCGACCACTCCGCTCTTCTACAGCAGGGCGACTCGCACTTCCCCCCCTCTGTGTCAACGGCTCTCGCTCATCCCGACTGCGGAGCTTTTCCACCTTAGCTCCTCAGTGGTGGAATGAACTTCCCATTCCCCTACGTTCTACTCGAACCCTGCCTGCGTTCCGTCGAGGCCTGAAGACACACCTCTTCAGACTCAACCTTGACTGAAATTCTAACCTAGGACCTCATGGTTAGGGGTGGGCGATATGGCAAAAATATCATATCACGATTTTTTTCAGGCATGATCACGATCCACGATATGATCACGATTCTTTTTCATGTTGGTTTTTAAGACTATTTTGCAAGCTAATGAACAGTGCAATCAAACCAATATCCCTAATTAAGAAAATATTGCCCTTAAAGGAAACAAAACCTAAAAGAAAAAGAACAGAGACAATTTGTGCCAAAGTAACAGATTTTAATCAAGTGCAATTACCGGACTTCTCATACGGAGTGCCTCTCTCAAACGCCTTAGTCAGGGTTGTTTGTTTAGGCTTCGTACCGCTACCGCTAGCCTCTAGCTGCGTGGCTGTGCCTGAGGCACTCACGTGAGATCCCCTGGTTGTTTGGCTTTCCGCGTGCTCTTTGGGGTGCTTTCTCTTCAGGTGATTAAAAAGGTTCGTCGTGTTGCCATCCGACGTGCGAACATTTTCTTTGCAAACTTTGCAAATAACGGTGTTTTGCACCGTGTCGGTTTTGGAAAACCCAAGCCAGTTCCATATCACAGACGTCAAAATTTTTTTAGGGACCAACTCCTCCGTGGTGGAAGCCATGCCGCTATGTTGTCAAATAAAAAAAGGGGGAGGAAAATAAATCCAAGGCGCTACATACTGTTTGCTATTATTGGTTTATTGGTGTGTCTGTTAGGGGAGGTGCAACAGGGACTAGCGAATAGTGTGATTTTAGGTTTGGCTGAGAAAACAACGTTGGATGCCGTATATGAGCGTTGTCAGTGCAACTGATAGAATGTGCAGTTTCACTGTAGCCCGATACTCCCGATCTCTCTAGAAAGGCAGATCGTGGTGACATTTTAATCGTTCACGATCTAATATCGTCATATCGCCCACCCCTACTCATGGTACTAGTTCCCTGTGTTTTCCTGTCTGTTTGTTATAGTTTATAATAGTATTTAGAATAGAAGTATAGTATAGCTGATTTACCCACAGCTTACTGTGAACTACAGTCAACTTTCATTACTAGGGATAGCTGCTACATTATGGGAAGGATGTGCTTTATCTGCTAAATGAATGTAATGTAATGGATAGTGACCACATTTTTTTAGTTAATAAAAAAAAGAATATTTGGCAAAATAAACAGGTGAACAAATTATTTCCATTTACCAACAAGAGAAGTAAAATCAAGCAAATCTGGACAAATTTGACAAAAAGTTCAAGAAGAAGCAACCCACAAGTGCAGTACGTCTGTGGGAACTTCTACAGCAGTGCTGCTGTGAACTTTCAGTCCCATATGACTGCCCTAGTAGAAAAAAATGGCAAGAATATGCTCAGCAGTTATTACTGTTATTACTTTTATGTAAAATAAAAGGTGTTTATTTCTCTTTTTTTAATCTCTGATTGCTTGGAAATTATGGATTTACTAAAACTTTTGACTGGTAGTGTATGAAGAGGTATGGTGAAGGGAACTGAAAATATGACTAATTCAAACACTTTTATTCAAATAAAGCGAAACCATTTCCTTTCTTAGGAAAAATTACTTTGAATGTATACATAAGTAGCCTACGCGTGTAGCACAGAAACAAAACGTAAACAAACAAAAAACATATAAATTGTAACTATATAGGGCCTATTATAAAAGTAGGCTAGTCGCTATACTACTACAGGTAAATATAACATTAGGCTATATAAGCAATCGATTTTTATTCTCTCCCCCATTTTAATTCAGTTTGGGACTGTACGTTGTTTTTAGAGCGTGTGTAGTGATTGATTTAAAACAATGGTTCAATATATTTTGCTTTTATTGAGTGAAATCACAAATCTAATTTCAATTGGATGAACATAATCCCGTTAGTTTCCGCATTGGTTTCAGGTGCAAGCTCTCTTTCTCTCGTCCTATTGGCTATCAGGTGTGCGTGCTTCACTTTAATTGGTTCTAGGAAGTATTTTGCCGCCATGTTAGCTAAATCCCCGGGAGACGGACCGAATTATGTAGCCAATGTAGAAACCGTGTGTGATAACGGTAAACAGCATAGAAAAATGCAATTTACTGTTGATAAATTCGCAAAGTCGTGTTATAGCCTAATTCACTGTTGGCTTGACACCAACTGCCTTAAAGCGATTCCGTTAATTTAGCTATTCTACTAGCTAGGCTAACTAAGTCTAAATGTTTCAGGACAGTGCAATCGTTTTACCAAACATCTAAAGCTGGAGAGTAGGCTATTGTATTCTAGGACACCAGGAATGCCGATTTTTACAGCGTAGCTGTTTACAATTCAGTTCACAGTTCCAAACACATTTGACAACAGCCTCTACACGCACGTTTTTTTCTTTTCTTTTTATAGCATGCAACTAGGCTAATGTGAACATAATACATTTCAGCAGTAAATATTAAAACATTTGGTAGCCTACACCCTTTCATACAATTATATGCTGCATAGCAAATCCCCAATACACCGTGTGTAGCCTAGTTTAAACTACAGTGTATCCAGGTTTGTAGATAATCAGATACGCTACGAATACGCGATGCAATATAACATAAACCCACAGCCTTTTTTTATTTTATATTTATAAATCATTCTGACGATGCTTTCCTAGATGATGTAGGCTACATAGCCTATAGTTGTCATAGCCTACCTTTAAGCGTTCCGTGGCATTACTGAGCTGACTGAAACGCACAACAGGTGGATTTGAACCGGCCAGCCGAGACCTGTCAGCATCTAAAAAGCGTCGCCTTTGACATTATTCTCCGCCCCGGGCCATGAGTAACCAAAGCAAGAGAAGTCGCAGACGTAGCTTATCTCCAGCACAAGCTAACAGTTGTGTCTCCTGCAATGCGTCCTAATTGAAAATGTTCAACTTGTTGAATTCACCGCTCATAATCATAATGTGTGCAGACACGGGATGACATGTAAACTATAGGGTTACCTTACACATCGACTACCTTGTTTTCTACGTTTTTTTCCCTACGACCCTCCCTCGATATTTTTTTTAAAGAAAGAGGCCTATCCGTAGTAGCCTACAATTCGTCTAGTTTGTGAATATTGTCTCATCCTGGATTACAATGCCTACAAAGCAAGGATCAACCATGGACCTGCATTTAGAATACGTGAAAATTAAAGCGCATTACGACGGGTGAGTGTTTCCATATGACAAGCTGGCTACTAACGTTAAGTAGGTTATCTTTTGTAAACTAGCCTACAAAGTATAATTTCAAGTGTCCTGGCTTTAGTTACGCTTTTCGAAGTTGTGTTTGTAAACAGAAACTGTGTTTAGTTTCCCAAGACATAACTTTGGTGCCTTATTTCAGATTAGCTGATATAACTGGACAGTAACATTCCACGTTGGCTATCGAGATACTGTAAGAATACTAGTTAACCTACAAAACCATACGATTAAGTTCGCTTAAATAAAACGACACAAGAAAGTAAATAACAGCGGAACAGTAGGCTGTGCATCTACACAAATGTAACAAACTATGCGTGATCAGATGGGTCGTGTAGGCTACATTAATCAGCAACGGTGCATGGTAGCCTACCATTATAGCCGTAGCCTACCTATAGTCTACTCTCCTGTCGCTAATTCACTCCATACGAGGAGTGTTATGTAGCCTAGGCCACCTAACTCCATAGTCTTGGCAAAATTCAATGCTGTGCACTTAGAACCAACCCTACCTGCATTTCGCTGCGTTGTGTCCAAGAACAAACAGGACCTATGTTGTAATTAAGATTTTCCCGTATACGTTTAAATGTGATCGTCTGCATTGTTTCAGCAACGTTGGCATACCTTGACTTGGGATTCTAATTAGACTGTTATCCTTATTATTGTGTGTGAGGTAGGCTAATTGTGAGAACAAACAGAACTTTTTTTTGCTATTGCTTTCCACTTTTCTCGGAGAGGAAATTTCTCGACTTCCGCGGAGATTATTCTAGACTGTACAAACATAGGCTGTATGTCCCGCGTTGTTGCATTGCGATCGCTAAATTTCTTTGTAGTGAGGGATACCGACAGTGTGTATCTTGTAACGTGACATTACAGTGTAGCCTACCTCGTTCAACGATCAAACAATGGCTTGCCTAGTTTGAGACAGCTGAAAAAAGTTTTCTACACGTGCTTAGTAGGCTAATGATCAATCAAGCAGGTGAAAGGTTGGGCCTACAGGTGAAATTAATAGAATCAGAACCAAATGGAATTCGACACCAGCCCCCCACTAAAACAATAAAACTACAACAGAGTGGCTTCGTCAATCGATTCCAAAACACCTACCGTAGCCTATAAACGTGAGCAGGCATCTGAATGATTACAGTAGTGTGTCATGACCCAGCATTGGTTTCTCTGTGTGATCGATTTTGTAAGCTTATTTACGAAATTATTATTATTATTATTATGGCAACAATACATTATAAATAATAATATTAATATTAGCTGCACTGTAAAGCATGAACTAATATTTGTTATCTTTTAAAATAATGTGTCTGGAAATCAGTTCTGAAGCCTCTTTATGGCAAAACTGTTTATACAAAATCTATTATGTGTGTATGCGTGTGTGTGTTTTAAACTTTTCCGTCCTTACTTATTAATCAGATTGTAGTTGAATTTAGCCATTGGCATAATGGGTAAGGACCTTTGCTTGTCAAATAAAGGTTACAGGTTTGGTGCCCAGGTCGGACACTGCTGTTAATCTTTAAGGTACTTAACCTAAATTGCATTAGTATAGCCTATACCCAAATAGGTACTAGGCCTATGTAAAATAAAAAATAATAATAATAATAATAAAAAAATTGTTGTGTAGATACAAACATCTGCTAAATGCCAGTAAGGTAATGTAAAAAGGTTTTGCAACATCAATCTCTGGTTTATCAAGCCGGCTGCCTGGCCTATAGACAGAACAGGAGGATGGTCGGGGAATAGGCGGCAGTGTAGTATAATGGTTAAGGAACTGGACCTGTAACTGAAAGGTTGCAGATTCGATTCCCAGGTAGGACACTGCCGTTGTACCCTTGAGCAAGGTACTTAACCTGAATTGCTTTAGTATATATTCAGCTGTATGAATGGATAAATGTAATAAGAAGTTGTGTAAGTCGCTCTGGATAAGATGCATGTAATGTAACAAACAGAGCCAGGCAGCAGAGTCAGACTGATCACTTGTCATGGAAAAGCAGGCACCTAGGCTGGTTACCTTACTGAGCATTACATTAATTTTACATTTTATATCTTATCCAGACCAACTTACAATGTAGGTGAGCATAAGTGCATTTACCTGATTTATGTGAGTAATGCTGTCAGACCTGACTGACCACAGTATATGCAAGACCTGACCAGTGAGTGAGATCACTGAAGTGCTAATTATTGATTGATTTCCTTTATTTAATAACCAGGGATATGCCAATTGAGAGCAAAGCTCTCTTTTACAATGGCACCCTGAGAATACAACAATGCAATGATAAAACACAACAATAAATTAAAATATTATGTGAACAATATGAAAATAATAACAAATACATTATGAAAACCAAGTACAAGATTTCTGAAAAAACGAATTCAAAATAAACCTGAAACCCTGAATATTAGTCAGTCTGTCCAATATGAGGGTGATCTGTAACTGATTCCGTTTAAAGGTGCATAGAAGGCAAAAGCAGCCTTTCCAGTTTCAGTATTCATACGTGGGTTACAGAGAGTGAAATATTCTTGAGAACGAGTATACTGAACAGAACTATTTGTTATCAGTGAGCCAAGATCATTTATGTATAAAGTAAAAAGCAAAGGTCCTAACATGGAGCCCTGGGGCACCCCTATGGAAACCTCAAGAAAACTAGACTGATGCCCATCCGCCACTATTGCTTGAGTTCTGCCATTAAGATAACACTCAAACCACTTACAGGTATTACCATCAAAGCCAATTGATTTAAGCTTATCTAGAAGAATAGTGTGATTAACCGTGTCAAAAGCTTTTGATAAATCGATAAATAGGGCAAAGCAATGCTCTCTCTTATCCAATTATGCTAAGCAAGAACCAAAATACAAATGATAATTATGTACAGATTGTGTACATAACAAGCTCTAAGATGAAAAACTTAAAATCATTAAAAATATAACCTAAGGTGAACTAGTACGAATGGTAGGAGCTAAATTGGAAAAGGAGGCTTCCTGAACCCAAAAAGTTGCGATACTGTTCACAGCAGAGTGTTTGATTGCCTCAGAGTAGTGAGCTATGCCTATGACACAGGCAGCCCTTGTAGCTAAATAAGAATTTGTTCTTAAGTGACCTGCCTGGTTGAATAAATAAATAAACATGGAAGGACCACTGATTTTAAATGTGAGAAAAGGAACCCTGATTTCACAGGGGCATTCCAAGGGAGGAGCCTCAAAGATCAGTGGCGTGTGTGGGAGAGTGAGCTTCAGACATGGTCGTCTTGTGTCCGACTTTGTTTTAGGGTGGCACTGATGCAAAAAGTCTCACACTAACGATGGGGTATCTGCTGCTGAATACCAGTGATTGGGTCATGTGACCTCCTGCCAGCCAGGCCCTGTGTGTCTGCCAGCTCCTCTGCCCTGTTTGCCTCTCTGGGCCCCCCGTGCAGAATACTCGTGCTCCATTAGTCCAAACATCCACTCAATCTGGCTGTCTGTGCTCTTAGGCCTGTGGACCACACAGGCCTCCTTATTGTGGGGTGCTATCTATGTCCACTGAGGGGGCAACCTTGTGCTACCCAAACCTTGGGGACCTTTGATGAAAACGCCTGTGAATTTTGAATTTATGAAATTCAATAGGTAAACTGAAGTTTTAGATGTATTAAAATGACTCTGACTGACATGAGATATTGATCAGTTTTGAGTACTTGTATTTTGTTTGGACACATATTATTGTTATTTTTATTTTTTTAAAAATAAAAAAACTACCCACAGTGTTAAGTACCCATAGTTAAACAATTCAGAAGATGAACTATGAGGGAGAGTTCAGTTCAAATTAATTTTGTAGTGTAGCATCTTAGAATATGTGTGTTATGATAGCTCTCACAGGTGACTAGTGACCTTATTGTTTCTTTTACTGAATACTGTACACGTGTTAGTTACATTTTGCACCATGTTCACATATTTTTAAAATGGGGGCATATTGTAGTCATTGTGGACTGTTGTTAATTATTATTAATTGAGCAAACCCTGTGTTTAGCAGCGACCCAGAAATACTCTCTCTGTGAAATACTGTAACAATAAAATAATTCAGAAAGTAAAAGTCCTCCCCAGCATTTTGTTCCAATCACCTTAATTTGCTAATTAGCACAATTCTTCAGCCAGGAGGTAGAACTAATTTATCAGCTGGCTGCGTTCATGGACGGAAGAAAAACATGTCAGGACTTTTACTTTCTGACCTCTGGACTTTCCACCTCTGCATAACACTGTGCTTTTTAGCAGGAGAAGTGGTTGTTTTTTTATTGCACTCAACTACATCAGACTTGTCCTGTTGTGGTCAATGCGTGAAAATATCACCCTAATCCTGAAGCCCACAATGGTACATGACTGACCACATTGTTCTCTGGAGAAACCCTCAACTAAGGGACTTGAGTTGCAAGAACAGTCTAAACAACAATGGACCCAAAGCTGGTACCACATAATAATAATTAGCATAATAATAATAATAATAATAAATTAGTTTTACATGAAAATGCAACATAATCTTGTACAATGAAGGTCTTGTATCAATAAGCACCTAATATGTATTGTCTCATTTCACACAAGGTTTCCAGTGGTACCATTTGCACAGTGTAAAACACAAGAGTTCATTTTGAGGAAACCAATTACCTCTAGCCATTTAAGTAGAGCAGTATAATCTGTTAAAGTATTCACTGGTCCTTAACGTTTTTAATTTGAAATGTTTTTTACTCTTTTTAATCGAGTTATAATAACTTAATAATTCTGTTTTTTAAAGTTGAGACTTCTCAGTTCATTTTGTAAGTTTGACGTTTATATTTTACATTGTAGTTAGTGGAAACACTGTTTCAATGGAAAACAGGAGGCGAAACACCCTGATGTGACTTCTGCCTTCTGGCTTGCCTGTTGCCTGAAATCAATCCACTGTATTCAAATGTACTGAATTTAGGAAGTTCAAAGGCAGCCAAATCAATACGGTTTCTATGCTTCCTCTTCCGTCTATTCAAAGTAGGTGGAACAGGTGACAGCTCTGAGTGTTGAGCAGATTAACCTGTTGAAAGCAGGTGATTAATAATCCATTCATACAGCTGGGTATTTACTGAAGCAGGTCAGGTTAAGTACTTTTCTCAAGTGTACAGTGACGGTGTTCGACCTGGGAATTGAACCTGTGACCCCTGGTTACCACTTTACTGGTCACCGCTGGTGTTACTGCTTGTATTGGAGATGGTGGAACAGTGGAACAGTAGAACAGTTGCCACGGCAATGGTAATAACCCATAACCTGGGAGAGGGCGTTATATATATAATAATACATTTCTATGCTTTATGTATGCTCTGGCTCCTTCCACTTATGAAAAATATTTATGGGGTGGGCAAAAAAAACCAATGCAAGCCCTGGTTGGTTTAGAGACGGCTTTCAGACAGCCTAATCCCGTCTGTTGCCTAGCAACCAGTTATGGGCCACCATATTATTTATCTTTAATTCTGCCTCGGTTTCCTTGGCTTGTTGGTGCACAGCCAAGCTTCTCGGGCCCTATTGTAAACGTATATGTCACGGTGAAAAAGAGCACCAAAGAAGGCTGTCAAGCGATCTCTTGAGCTTTAGTTAGCATAATGCTGGCAATAAAGCAAGGGCCATTTCACAGGCGGCTGGCTGTTTTGATTGGACAGACAGAACCTCAAACCGAACAACTGATTTTTTTTTTTTTTTGTACATGCAATCGTGCTTTTCAAACGTCTTTTGTTGCTGGACCCCCCTTTCTCAACTTGTTTTATTTTATTTTTTTATTTTTTTATTTTATTTTATTTTTTTGCTCAGTTCTGCACACCTCAGCAATATGCTCCATAAATACAACATTCTAGTGAAATTCAGTATCTCATTTGAAGTAAAAAAAAAAAAAAACTGCTACCTGGTCAGGTAACTAGGCTTGTATTCTCAAAGATTGTGGGTATGAGTCCCAGCCAAGATACTGCTCTTGTACCATTGACCAAGGTGCTTAACCTGACTTGCTTTCGTAAAATAGCTGACTGTAAAAATGGACTTTATGTAAAAATGTAATCTGGATAAGAGCATCTGCTAAGTGCCCAAATGTAATATAATGTGATGTTGATGGTAGATTATAGACCTCAACTGTATACCTAGGGCCACATGTATAAAACTCTGAGTAAAAGAATGCGTAAAAGAACGCTCAGGGTGAAAGTCGGAAATCTGCTTAAAAAAAAGTTTCGCATTTTCTACCTCTGCCTTTCGGTCACTATGTCTCCATATCACGCTGACGCCAAACATTGCGCAAATATAGTGTCCAGTGTGTGCAGAGGTACGCAGATTCTCACAGCACGTGTTATTTTATACATCTAAATTTCTGCGTGGAAACTCCCTTGCACGGCTTTCTGGGGGCATTTTTATGCTCAGCACTGTTTATACATGTGGCCCCTGGTATGAGCTTGAATGTTTTATTATTTGGGTGTTAAAGAACGAGATCACTTTGATGCATACATCACGTTAAGTTATTAATTCTGTTAGAAAATACAATATCAATGAATGAATGAATATCTGTTATTCTATGCTAATGTTCACCTGGCTGTCCTTCATGAATATTGATTAAATAAGTGCATCTCTGGATTGCATCACCATAATGTTTGTATTTTATTTTGTGTAAACAAACAGACATACAAATACTAATCAGAATTCATTGATTAATGTTTGAATATTTGAATAATGCAATGCCTGATCTCTTGCTAGCACACGCTGTTCTTTTGGTCAGAAGTGAGGGTGAGCATCAAATTTTTCTGTCCTCTCTCCTGAGTGGAAAGGTTCCCAGAATGCAACACAGACACAGCAGCAGGCCTCTGCTGTGCTGTGAGAAACTGCTTGGCTGAGATTGTGCCAAGGTCTGAGTTAGGGCTCCGGCATGACAGACTGTATGCAGGCATCGGTATTGTATGTAGAGGCAGTGCAGTCCTTCGTGTGAAATAAGAGCAGCTGCTGGTTTGATTTAAGCCACAGAAATACTTTCTCACTCAGGGTCAGCCTAGTGTGGTCACCGAAATAAGGGGCCTAACCAAAGACATATAGCTAGAGGCTCTCCTTATTCTTCCTCAGGTCAAATGTTGAATCCGTGTGCTTTGTATAATGCATTAATACTGGTGCACTTCTTAAATTCAAATGTAGGGTAAGATAAAATGCACCATATGGCCTAGTTTCAACCGTATATTATTGTCCTTCATATCATTTTTTTCCCCTTTTCCTTTTTAGTTCACCATACATGGTCCAGAGTAACGTATAGCTCAGCGGATATTATTAATTAGTCATTTTTAATTGTTATTAATGTTAAAACTGTTGTTTGCGTTCCAAGTAAACAAACTAATCTGTGGGTTTAGGCATTCAAAGTGCACCTTGAAAGGTTTTTCAGAAAACTTGGTTGGCTTTAAAGGTGAGGACATCATGGCTATTTCCCCAAGAGCAACACACACAGGTTGAATTAATAGCAGAAAGCTGTTAAGAAACATTAAGAAATTGTTAAAAATGAAATCTTTTTTAGAGAGTTTTGTTGAAATTGTATGCACCTGTGAGAAATTATTACTTTTGTGCGCCATTCTTGCATACACTGCCTGTCCAAAAATGTTTTTGCCGTTGCACACTTCATGCATAGTGCCCACTGTACAAGCCTCTGGAGGCAGTGTTATGATCTGGGGTTGCTTCAATTGGTCAGGTATAGGCTCAGCAATGTTATGCAGCAATAAAACGAAGTCAGCTGAGTACCTGAATGTACTGAATGACCAGGTTATCCCATCAATGGGCATATTCCAGGATGACAATGCCAAGATTCATCGGGCTCAAATTGTGAAAGAGTGGTTCAGGGAGCATGAGGAATCATTCTCACACATGAATTGGCCACCAGAGTCCTGACCTTAACCCCATTGAAAGTCTTTGGGATGTGCTGGAGAAGACTTTATGGAGTGGGTCGACTCTCTTGTCATCAGTACAAGATCTCAGCCAAAAATGAATGCAACTTTGGACAGAAATAAATGTTGTGACATTGCATAAGGTTGTCAAAACAATGCCACGACGAATGGGCGCCGTAATCAAAGCTAAAGGCGGTCCAACGAAATACAAGCGTGTGTGACATATTTTTTTTGTCCAGGCAGTGTATTTCAAACCATTCAAGGTTTTTTATAATTTTTTTTTTTAGGTTTGACAATAATCAGGCCTTAATGGCATACATTAGTTTAAATTCTTTTGTTAAAATTTTTTGTCCCCAAATTTAATTGCCTTTGTATCTGAAACATTACATTAGTGGTTTCCTCTGAAGGATATAACCAACATGGTGTTAACTAGCAGAAATCCTCCAAAACATGTGGATTATAGTTACTTGTCATTCAAAATAAATAAAAAGGTGATGTATGGAACACCCCAGTGCAGTCGGGGTGAGCGGAATGCCGTGAACTGAGACGCACCGTGCATGGAAATTTGGGAATGTTTCTCTAGAGTGAGAGATATGAGGTGTGCTCTTATCACATGCCAACCCCTGCGGAATGTAGCCTGCAGCTCAGATTTAGCCACTGTTGTAGCATTGCAACATTGCATTTCTGATTTAGCCACTGTTGTAGCATTGCAACATTGCATTTCTGATTTAGCCACTGTTGTAGCATTGCAACATTGAATTTCTGATTTAGTCACTGTTGTAGCATTGCAACATTGCATTTCTGATTTAGCCACTGTTGTAGCATTGCAACATTGCATTTCTGATTTAGTCACTGTTGTAGCATTGCAACATTGCATTTCTGATTTAGCCACTGTTGTAGCATTGCAACATTGCATTTCTGATTTAGTCACTGTTGTAGCATTGCAACATTGCATTTCTGATTTAGCCACTGTTGTAGCATTGCAACATTGCATTTCTTCTTTTAAATCAGAGTAGCCCTCAGTGTTTTATGTGTAGTGAATCATCTGTGTCTGGAAGCGTCTCAGATTTTTCAAAACTTAACAGACTTAATAAAAAAATGTATTTTTTTTATGAAAAGATTTTTCGTTTCTCTTCTGTGGAGTCATTGAACCTAGCAGTGAATCAGGGAGGCACTTATGCTAATCTTAAAAAGACATGTTTTTACCTGATGCACTGCAGAGGCCTGTCTGGTGACTTTCATAACTCTATCTGAGAGCTTCTGCTTTTCATGGAGACCAAGACGAATGTATGATGGGTGAATTTATGGCCCTTTCTGATATTGGGAAGGCCCATTCCAAACAAGGTTTTTGTTAAGAATATCAAAGTTCCTTGACGAGGAGACCATGAGGACGATAGCTACATCTCTAGTTCAATGCCGCTATGATTATCAATCAATCAATCAATCAATATTTATTTATATAGCGCATTTCACAACAAGTTGTCACAATGCACTTCACAGCAAAACCCAGCCTAAACCCCCCACAAGAGCAAGCCAAGGGCAACAGTGGCAAGGAAAAACTCCCTGGTGTAACTAGGAAGAAACCTTGGAAGGAACCAGACTCAATGGGGGAACCCATCCTCCTCTGGTCGGCTCAGGGTCTAGGGCTTAAAGACCAACATGGTCAAAACAGCCAATGCCCATGATAATATAATTTGCAGCAGCTAGATGACAGTCCAGATGTGGCGGCAGTGATGGTGGGGAACCGGGCGCCGATGGCGGCGGGAGCAGCTGGCAGCGGTGGTAAGGAGGGAGGGGCAAGCGGCAACGGACAGGAAGCCGGACAGCAACTCTCGAGATGCGGGGCATAAGCTGCACAGCACAGCCTGGTACAGTGGTATAACAAAAAGCTCAGAAGAAACTAATGAGGGTATAGTCCTTCCTTCAGTCAAAGAGCACACATCAGCTCAAAACATTTAAAGTAGGTGAACTGGCTTCCTGTTGATCTTAGAATTCTGCCGTTATAAATTATTATGTTCATAAGATTTGACATGGTCTCGGTCCAAATAATTCTTCTGGGTATTTTCGTTTTGTTAGGGACTCTCATGGATTGAATTCGAGGGCTAGTGTACAAGCTGAAACTGCCCAATCTAAGAACCAAGTTGGGGAGAAGCACATTAATTTTACTGAGGTAGAGAAGAATGGAATAAAGTCCCAAATTAAATTAAATCTGTCCATACTTCGAATAGTTTTATGAAACAGTTGTAAAATTGGGAGGGCCTTGATGTTAAAAAGAAACCGTTTACTGCAGCTTTTTTTGTTGATATCTATGTAAATAACCGTGTTCTGGCTGAAGCCTCAGTCACCATCCCTGATTCAAACAGTAGATTTGGAAAACGTGTATTTAATCGAAGTAAAACTGCACGCACGGTTACATTTTTTGAAATGGATCTCTTTTTAAGGTGGATTCAAAGCAGCCACACACGTCTTACTGTCCTCTTGGCTCACACAAATTAATCTATGGGCATCTTCTGACCAGTCACACACCCCCCCCCCCCCCCCCCCCCTAAAAAAACAAAAACAAGAAAATAGAGAAATTGAGGGAAATACTGTAAAGTCCCCCCCCCCCCCCCCCCCCAAGTAAACTACACATAAAAAAACAGTATTGTATTTTGAAGCTGCAGTCAGATGCATTTATTCTTATCAGGGCTGCCCACGGTGCCCTTGACGAAATGGACGATTTGGGCTGTGGTTCAGTCTGTTCGAAATGCGATACTGCAGCGTGTGAATTGCCACGGTGCTGTGAAGAGTGTGTAATAACTGCAGCTGGACAAAAGACATCCTTTATAAATCAGGGATGGAATATACTATTAATATACTGCTTCAATGAAGTATCGTATAAAGATCTTTGAGGGTTTCTTTTTGTTTGTTGGGTAGACATAATAATTTCAGACAGATAATATTTTCAACGACGATTGTACGATATTGCATCTGCTACCCTGGTTACAGATGGCAGTGGAAGTGCATGGTTATGAATGGTGTTAAATTGCATTAATGTCTCCACACACATGACAGAGACTCGCTGGGAATGAAGTGGAAGTTTTCAGTAAACAAAAAGCATGCACCTATTTCACCGAAATCAGGCTGAAACACTCAGAGAGAAGGAAGTCTTTCCTATCGTAAGATGGTGTGTGGCATTGTGCTCTCACTGGGTGGGAGGAGTGTGGTAAAAGAGGACCTTACTATGCAACAGCAGATCAAGGAGCCTCTGGGTTAAGGCACAACTGAACTTTGGTAGAACTTTGGGTTGTGTAGTTACCTGGCCATGATATGAGTCCAAATGGTGGCGAAATATGTTCGTTAGTTGCTCTGTGCTCCCCTGGGGTGATAATCCAGAATAGGGTATTTGTCGCTCTCCATTCACTTCTATAGTGCAGCGAAAACGGTCTCAAAATGACACTTGTAGCACGTATACGAACGCGCACAAAGCGGATTCTGTCAATACAAACAATAACCAGTCCTCTGACGTATTTCTTTTCCGTGTAATTCAAATTATTTATAAAAGTAGTATTTTCTTCAATGTTGTTAGCAAGCTACCAGAAAGACTAGCAAAATGTCGGTAGGTTGGTTTGTTTACCATAGATATATACTACCAGGAATGCTTGCTTCCGTGGAAATTTGGACCAATGAGTGGTTTCTGACGCATCGGTGCATTAACGCTGTTTCTGGCGCAAGAATTATACCTACCGGAAAAGCCAGGAAAGGGCCATTTAATAAAGAATAAAAAAAATATGTAAGAGGACTGGTTATTTTGTATTGACAGAATCCGATTTGTTCGCGTTCGTATACGTGCTACAAGTGTCATTTTGAGACCATTTTAGCTGCCCTATAAAAGTGAATGGAGAGCGACAAATACCCTATTCTGGATTATCACCCCAGGGGAGCACAGAGCAACTAACGAACATATTTCGCCAACCTTTGGACTCATATCAAGGCAGGTAACTACACAACCCAAAGTTCTAAGTGCTGTCTTTTTTGGGGGTTGGGGGTGGGGGTGGGCACAAGTGCCGTGGAAAATATGATGTGCATATTCCAGTAGGCTGTTCCCATATCTCAGTGTGTTGTAATCCTGCAGGCAGGAATGTTGAGTACTGATAAAGAAATGCCTGACGGGATTATATTCATCACCGAGAGGTGTTTGCTTTCGTCAAAAGATTGCGCCACGATATTCATTGCTTTGTCTATCACTGTCCCCGACAGTAGAAAACCTCTTGGTTATTTTAGAGCGCTACTATGCTTGGACCACAATTGTTTTTTCTTCCTTCCAAAAAGCATTTGTTATTATAGTACTGCTCTCTACACACTATTACTTTTTCTCGTGCTCTTAAACTTGGCTTCCTGAAATTTCAGCACGAGCCAATGGGCAGACAGATTTTGTGCTTCGGCTACCTAATCATGATATGATGACTGTGTCATAGTTCCGCAGGAAAAGAAGCGTGTGCAAATTCTCTTCATCTCTTTTTGACCAGAGACCAAAAGGTTTTGACCCCACCATTGAACGTACCCCTATGGAAAAAGAATATCCTGCAGTTTATTGTAAATATATCAAAATTATCTTCACAATATATTTAAAATATACTGCAGTATATTACATTTCCATAAGGGTAGTTGCACCTGCCATGTTCATATGTCACGGCTAATTTGGCTGCGGGAATCAGGTGCATTTAGATTTTTATTGCAGTTTTTTTTTTTGTTGTAAACCAGAGGCTTTTGTATGGGTGGAATTAAGTGCGGGGATAATCTCAACACCGTAATGAGCTATAACGCTGAGGTTATGCTTTATACGGTGGCGTTATTGTTCATTACTCTGCCATAAGATGTTAAAGCCACACATACACATGTATTTATGGTGCATTGGTTAAATTGAAATGTCCAGTTGTGAAAGGTGTATAAATCTATACCTATCTGAATGTGTTCACTCCACTGCTGCTGCTGTGGTGGGCTGAATAATAAGATGGCTCTCTTCATGTGCCGTACGCTCTGCTGCTGTTGTAGGCTGAATAATAAGATGGCTCTTTCTTCATGTGCTGTATGCTCTTGGATTAGCTTGCATTGCCTACAGTATGAGTTTGTATTTTCTTCTGATATCGTGAATTTTTTTGAAGCTCCGATAAAAGCCCTGTTTGTCTTGGCTCTCCTCACGGTTTGAGCGCTGACCTCACATACCTTTTTAACGTTCTCTGTCCTCACAGCCTTGGTGTAAGTAATGTTCACTGGGAATTTGGGAGCGTCTAGAAGTCTTGGTCGAGTTGAATGCCAATTGATCTGTTTATGAAGAGCATAACATGGATGACTCGTTATCTTGTCCACATCAAACAAGCGCACTTGTACTTGGATCTCAGCATTTTCCCCACCGTGAAAAATATGTTCTTTTAAGTTCTCTGTGAAGTGCAGTCGGTGCATATTTCACTTGGGACACAAGGGACCACTTGTTGCGTTATTGAGTGCAGGGCGGTTGACTGCAAACCCTCTGCCCGTGCGGATCATTCCGTCATCTCAGCTTGCTGACCTGTGGCGTATAGGCGTGGCCTCAGATTTAGGGAACGTTTCTTAGCCCCGCCCCCTTTTTTTTTGGCTCACTGGCCACATAGAGACCCTCCTCATTTGCTCTAGAATGGCACGTTTTGTTGCATCGGTTTTTCCCCCGCTGCCTTGTGTTGAGTGTGCCTTTGGACTGTTGAATGTGGTTTGGCACTGTTGGGGTCTATGAGTGGGACAGACTGCATTTACCTGAACACAGCAAGGTGTCTTGTGTTGTGTATGTCAGAGCTCATTGCTGCACCCTCTTTAGCTTATCACTATTTATGTAGCTGGCTTGAAGAAGGAGATGTTCTTGCTCTGCAGAGCATGAATCATCTGAATGAGACACAATTTCCCAAGTTGCCGAAGTTAAGTAAATACACAATTTCCCAAGTTGCTGTCTCAGGCAAAGGTCTCCTCGCCTGCAGGAAGGCGATCGTATGATTAACACTCATAGACGGAGACAGGGACGGAGATTCTGTTAATCAGTCACCCTTTTCCGAAAAAGCAGGTTGGAATGACGTGCCTTGTTTGCCGCGTTCCGTCTCATCGTTACATTTGTAAAGCAAAATGTGTCTGACTGTGATGACTGATTTTCTGCAGGAAGACAATCACAACCGAAGAAGCACGTTTTGTGTTTGTTTTGTTTGAAAACAGAACTTGATACAAAGAACCAGGGTATGAAATACATTTTTCACCCATTGGCCAGCGTGGCTTGTGGATTCTAAAAATCACCAGCCATTTTCAACATTTTACCAGCCGCATTACCTTTTACAATATAACACAACCTGGTTGGTTACCAGCCAAAGTAGCTGCTAGAGAAAAAGGTTTACCAGCCACAATCAAAATTTTGCCCAGCATTTGGCTGGTGGTGGGTGTTAATTTCACACCCTGCAAACAACTGTTTAATGTTGATAGGAAATTAAATTCCTCCATCTCATTAAGAAATTATGCCATCCCTGTGAAGTCTGTGCTTATCAAAGCCACACAGCTGCCTGCTAAACATAGTAGTTGAAAATGCATCTAGCTGCCTGTCAGGATTTACTCCACATTACCAGTTCATGTCATTCACAAATAATGAATGGGGGAAGGGGGGAGGGAGGAGGGGGGGGGCGGGGGTTCCTAGCACACTGTGATTGACATGACGATTGGTGATGTCACAATGGTGCTCAAACACGTAGTGTTCCCACTTCGCAGCCTCTCGAGAGTTGTCCGGGAAACCATTCCAGCTCTCCTGTAAATGGACACACCTTGCAGGTGTCCTTGAGTCATGAATAAATCTGTGCTCTGCAAACAGTACAAAGGTTACGGGGCAGGGTGAGGTTATACTCCTCTGTGTGGGAGGTGCTTCGGGTGCAGGCTGTGTCATCGTTATCAGCGAGTCATACCTGCGTCTGACTTGATTACCTCTCCCGGTTTTAATTTGGTTTCAAAAAATGCATGCACAACAGGGATTTGGTTGTGAGTCTAAAACGCACCGGTGAAGTTCAGTGCCACACTTTGACAGCATAACTAACAGCGTTTTATTCTCAGGGTGAAGGCAAAGTCATCAAGAACACTGACAGCACAGATTTATGGCCCATTTAATCATTTTTTGAAAGCAAGTCTGCAGCAGATTTAATGCTTCCATATGCAGTCTAATCTGAAACCAAGTATGTTGTACTAGGGTGGTAATAAACCTATGTGCATTAACCATAAAAAAGTGTGTGTGTGTGTGTGTGTGTGTGTGTGTGTGTGTGTGTGTGTGTGTGTGTGTGTGTGTGTGTGTGTGTGTGTGTGTGTGTGTGTGTGTGTGTGTGTGTGTGTGTGTGTGTGTGTGTGTGTGTGTGTGTGTATGTGTGTGTGTATGGTCTAGGGGGAATTTTATTAAGACAGAGGTGTCATGATAAAGATGGTGTCTCTTCCGTATCACTTTTTCTGACATTTTCTGCACTGTGGGCTACATTTCAATTGTCCATTATCTTGTGACTGCCCACACCCATCTCTGTAATTAAGAGCAGTACTGTGCAGAGTTTTGCTATAGTATAGAGTAGCCGAGGCATTGTGCTGTATTGTGCCACACCTGGGTCCCCGAGGGGGTGCTAGTCTCAATGAGGGGCATACATCTACACTGTGAATGGTCCTTCATCACCGCATTCTCTCGCTCACCCAGATGCAGTGTCTTGTTTTATTGTTTGTTTTTTGTTTTTTTAAAGGCATTTGCACATTTGTCTTTCTCTTAGAGGCTCTTTGTCTTGCAGCATTGTAACCAGGGACGATGAGGCCGAAGCAGCGTAGTCATGAAGCAGTGTCTGGATTTCCCTGGTGGAGCATGGTGCATTGTGTGTGTGTGTGTGTGTGTGTGTGTGTGTGTGTGTGTGTGTGTGTGTGTGTGTGTGTGTGTGTGTGTGTGTGTGTGTGTGTGTGTGTGTGTGTGTGTGTGTGTGTGTGTGTGTGTGTGTGTGTGTGTGTGTGTGTGTGTGTGTGTGTGAGCGGGGCCTGTTGCCGGGGTATTGTCAACGGATTCCTGCCTGTCTTGGCTGGGGATGTGTGGCTCCGGGATCCGGCATGCTGTGGGCCGAGATGTTCCTCTCTCCTCTCTCACAGGAACACTATCCTGTCTGTCTCATCAGTTACTACGTGTTTTTTTTGTTTTTGTTATAGATTTAGATTAAGCTTGGAACATTTTAAATGTTTTTTAAATATTTTTCAAAGGGGTCTTGGGTTTGTAACATACACAACATATCTGATGGTTGTCTTTTATCATCAGTTTGTTCTGGACTGTATTCTGCTATATTCTGATATTGCTTTCTTGGGATGGAATAAGCTTTTCTGGTCATAGCAACAGTGTCAGTGTTGCTACACACAGACCTGGATAATACTGGATGATTCTTCTCAGAAAATACAGACTCTATAGTGTTAAGGACTTCACTGCATATTAAATCAGATCAGAATAAATATTAATATTAAATATAGTCACACTTGATTACTTTATGTAATTTGTGGTTTTATGCACAGTATTAAACTCGAATCGGTTTAGGCCTGCATGTTCGATAAAGTCATTTAATTTAAGGGGAGTCAGGATGTTGGATGTTGCTTCTGACAGGGTCACGGACACTGAAATGCAAGAGAAAGCCTTGCTTTGAGTTGGGAAAGTGGCATGTTGGGGAACAACGTTGTGGAATAGACTAACACAAAAGCTCTCAGGAAATGTTCATTGTGCTGGGGATCCTGTTTTAAGAATGCGTTTTTTTTCTCCCTTTTGGTCAGTTAGTATAATTAATTTCAGATTTAGCCATTTGTTGTTTGGATCTTACACCCCTTATTCAATTCAATTCAATTCAATTCAATTCAATTTTATTTGTATAGCGCTTTTTACAGAGAACTGTCACAAAGACGCTGCACAGGGAAACAGAAGGACAATTAAGCAAAAAACCAGACCTTAGCCCCCAACCAGCAAAATGAGGTAAAAAAAAACTGGTAGGGGAGAAAAAACACTCAACAGTGGCGAGAAAAAACTCCGCAGTGGGACGAAATCTCAGAAGGAACCTGGCTAGAGAGGGGGTGCCCATCGGTTTAAACTAAAGGTGGACTGAATACTCTTACTTACTCCAGTTTCAACCAACTGTCCAAAGACATGCAGCTTAGGCTAACTGCAGAATCCAAATTTCCGGTAAATTTCATACCCATAGGTATGAGTGTGTGAGTGAATGGTGTGTGTGCCCTGCGCTGGATTAGTGACCTGTCCAGGGCGGGCGGTCTTTCCTCTTTCCCAATGCATGCTGGGATAGGCTCCAACCCCCCGCGACCCTGACCAGGAAGAAGTGGATTAGATAATGGATCGTTACCTATACAGGCATACTGAATAGGGGCTCTATAAGAAGTTGTTTAAGACCATTAGACCTAGAGATTTTTATATTGTTTTTGTACACTCTGCAAAGCTGATTAGCTGTGCAAGTACTAATTGGTCTACACTGCATGTGAATTAGAGCCTGCATTTAGCTTTTAGGATTTTCTTTTCCAAGTTAAAAAAGTATGTGTTCACATATTTCTCATATTATTATTTTTCTTATTCTGAATGATGTTTGAAGCATATGAAAGTACAGTAAGCTTACAGTGCTGAAGAGAGTTTAGCCAAAAAGGCAGCTTTAGTTCAGTGGGAGAATAACACAGAGCCTGTGATCAGATTATCGGACTTGGTTGGTCTGAAGCATGTCCTTCCATATGACCCGAACTCCTGTGCACAGAGCAAAAGCGCTCCTTTTAATAAGTCAATAAGGCCCCCCTATTTAGGTTGCCATGGCTACCCCGCTTCGCCTGTTGCCACAGTGGAGATCCACTGCGTTCTGCTTTTTTTTCATGGCCTTGGCCAGGGGAGAGCAGTAGATGCCAGAGCAGGAATGGATATGCATTTAACACCCAGATAGCAAGCAACTGAAAAAATAATTGCAAAAACAACACAGAGAGAGTTACACAGCGGGTGATACGATGTTTGTCTTTTCACTGGCTTTTTTGCCGTCTTAGAATTTTAGTTAAGGTTGTGCCTGCTGTTCCTGGAATGAGATGAAAAGGAGTTGTTTTCAAGCCGCATCTCATCAAAGGTGAAATGCCTTTGAAGTTGCACTTCCCCCACAGATACACTAGGTGTCTCCATTGTGCACTTTTTACCCCCCCCCCCCCTCTCCCCCTCCCCCATGGCCCTGAGCAAGTAGGACACTTCCTATGCTGAGGTAGCCACTCTTTCTTTCTGCTGGCCTTGTCATCTCCATGGATCTCCATTTTCCCTTTCTTCGTCAGGAAATATGGATGGCAGGAGCTGGACAGTTCTAGTCAAAGGGAGCACGGTTTAGGGGAAACGCAAGGAATTTAATTGTAAACAGACACTGTCAGTAGAAATCTAATAAAGCCCCCATTATTATTATTATTACTTCCTGTACGTTTGTTTTCCCCTAAATGGATGCTTATCATTACAGCGACCTCACTACTGAGATAAGACCAAATGTTTACAATGCCTGTTTATTGACAACAGGCTTACTTATGGAGGAAGTCTCACTGGCTTGTGGGACATTTTCTGTGATAAAGCATTTCCTTCTCATAACATACACTGGCGTAATGTTCTTATTTATTTCAGAATGGGAAGAAATGCATTTAACTTGAACAATTTCTGCATTGGTGATTTACCTTCAGATTTGACTAATTCTCCTCTTGAATGCAGTATATTTTCATAATAATCATAATAATAATAGTAATAATAATAATAATAATTATTAATAATATGAGCTGGAAAGGATCATCGAAATGAAATTAATAATGATATTTTTTAAACCTATTTATAAATCATTTATACCATGGTCTGGGTGAATACTCGATTCTGATTGGCTGGAAGGTGTGCGTTAAACGGTTTTAACGCACACCTTCCAGCCGAAGTAATTCGGTTAAAGTTTGTATCACCGTTTCAAAATCATATGCTACCTGGCCATCTAACCAACCTGTGTAACCATAGCAACATGCTGAAACGGTAGCAAGCTAAGTGTACAATTTTGCAGCAAACTAATGATCGACAGGAGAAAAACACACAAACAATGGATGATTTTCGCATTTCTTGCGATTTATTTGCTGAATATAATAATTATGATGAATGGGACACAGCAGATCAGAGAAAAAATAAATGGAGTAGATCGGAGAGAAACCAAATGAAAAAGGCACAAGGAATTTACAACTGAAGAACTTAAAAAGCTAGAAGAGAAGGATGAGATTAATACCAAAATGTCAACACAATTGGCAGTTAAAACACTAAAAGATTTTCTTTATCAAAAACAAAAGAACACTGATTTGGAGACGTACTCTGCGGATATCGTACATGAGCTACATGCCTGAGTCCAGCCCACTAAACCAGGGGGCGAGTTTAATCTATGGCAAATGACCATGGTATAAACGGAATAATCCACTCCGAGGTGTGCATTAAAAGGTTTGACCGCTCTCCACTTCGCGTCGTGCGGCGGTGGTCAGGTGTGTTCCAGAGATGGTCTGTAAGCAGCTGTACGCAGCCTGCCAGCTGTAGAGATGTGGGAGAGACTAGGAGAAACTACGGAACAGGAAGTAAAAGACAGGCCAGATCCTAATGAACGAAGCAGCCTTTCCCGTTCACAAAGGGCTGATGGGAATGGTTGGAGATGAGCTGTGTTCAGGTCCCATTTGGCTGTGTTCGGGTCCTGTTTGGCTTCTTCTCAGTGGCGCTCGCCTGTTGAGCGCAGAATTTATAGAACACATCAGCTGGTGTTATAACCGCTAGCTACGTCCTAGCAGCAGTGTACTCTCTCTTGGAAGTTTTGGCGGGAAAAAAAAAAAGTAAGGAATTGCTTGGGATGGTTTGACAATTCATAGCATTGCTTAGTACATTTATACTGACATGTATATGTATTTTATTTAACTGACACTAAATATGTCATAATTTGTCAGCCATTTTCCAAGGGAAACCGAACCGAAAAGCCTTTTTTTAAATTGTGCATTTTAAGTGCTCATTATAGAGACTGATGGTGTGTGAGTGTGTTTGTTTGTGCCTGAATAACTCATTTTCCAACAGATTAAATTCTGAGCGCCGCTGTTTCCCAGGAGTCTTATAGTGAAAAAGAAAGAATCCTCCTGAAATGTGACCAAGTATAAAGTTAAAGAATAAGGGAATAAATGTTCTGTTTCAAGCAGTGATTGGATTTTTATGAGCCACTTTAGTGCACCAGCTCTCGTCCATTCATTAAGGTGGAGCAGCTGAACTTGAGAGGAACGTAGGTGTAATCCTCAGCCTGCTCCTGTTTATAGCCGTCAGATAATGGCTTAAAAGGCAATACTGGGGGGGGGAAGCTTTTTTTTTTTACCTTTTAAATGCAAACTAGAGAGTCCCACAGGTAAACTCCTGAACGGGTCCTTAAGGGAAGCTTTTTGTTTCAAGCTTCCAAATATTTTCCTGAAAGAGGTGCTCTTCATCCCGTGAGATTAAGTTTTGCTATTTTGGGAAATAACAGGGTGGAACATCTGAATAGGGTAGCATTAAGGACACTATTATTTACAATATGTGACCAGTCACCATATAGTAGATGTATGAAATGTACCTAATAGAGATGAATGGGGTGCTATAAAACATTTATTATTTACGGGTTTATGAGCAAATATCTATTTTATCCTACAATGTGAAATATTTAGTGTTGGTGTTGAATACTCTCAATGTACCTGGATGTGTTTATGTAGGGACATGCTGACCTCTGACTTGGATGTGTTTCTGTAGGGACATGCTGATCACTGACCTGGATATGTTTCTGTAGGGACATGCTGAACACTGACCTGGATGTGTTTTGTAGGGACATGCTGACCTCTGACCTGGATGTGTTTTGTAGGGACATGCTGATTTTTGACCTGGATGTGTTTCTGTCGGGATACACTGATCTCTGACCTGGATGTGTTTTGTAGGGACATGCTGATCTCTGACCTGGATGTGTTTTGTTGGGACATGCTAACCTCTGACCTTGGATGTGTTTTGTACGGACATGCTGACCTCTGATCTGGATGTGTTTCTGTTGGGACATGCTGACCTCTGACCTGGATGTGTTTCTGTAGGGACATGCTGATCACTGACCTGGATGTGTTTCTGTAGGGACATGCTGAACACTGACCTGGATGTGTTTTGTAGGGACATGCTGACCTCTGACCTGGATGTGTTTTGTAGGGACATGCTGATTTTTGACCTGGATGTGTTTCTGTCGGGATACACTGATCTCTGACCTGGATGTGTTTTGTAGGGACATGCTGATCTCTGACCTGGATGTGTTTTGTTGGGACATGCTGACCTCTGACCTTGGATGTGTTTTGTACGGACATGCTGACCTCTGACCTGGATGTGTTCCTGTAGGGACATGCTGACCTCTGACCTGGATGTGTTTTTGTAGGGACATGCTGATCACTGACCTGGATGTGTTTCTGTAGGGACATGCTGAACACTGACCTGGATGTGTTTTGTAGGGACATGCTGACCTCTGACCTGGATGTGTTTTGTAGGGACATGCTGATTTTTGACCTGGATGTGTTTCTGTCGGGATACACTGATCTCTGACCTGGATGTGTTTTGTAGGGACATGCTGATCTCTGACCTGGATGTGTTTTGTTGGGACATGCTGACCTCTGACCTTGGATGTGTTTTGTACGGACATGCTGACCTCTGACCTGGATGTGTTTCTGTAGGGACATGCTGACCTCTGACCTGGATGTGTTTTTGTAGGGACATGCTCACCTCTGACCTGGATGTGTTTTTGTAGGGACATGCTGATCACTGACCTGGATTCCACTATGACCTATCTGGACCTGTGTGATGAGGTCAGACTGATGTGCAGCCTGTCCCAGGAGCTGCCTCTTACTCTCAAGTGGATCGACGATGAAGGTGTGTGCTCTTTTCCTGGTCACCTCTGCGTTTATGGGGGGTTCTGCCAATTATGTCAGGGTCTTAAGACCAGATTAGGCTGTGGACTATTACATGCTCAAATCCTTCTCTGCGGGTGGGGCTGAGGTCTGATCTATCATTAACACGTAAGCGTGAAGCCATGCTCCAACATGGTTTTAGGGCATTACAAAAAACAAACAAATCAAAAATAGATTTAAAAAGGCCACAAAGGAAACACCTTCTCTCTCAACAACAAAACAATCTTGTGTCAACAAAACAGTACTCCTGATAAAACTGCACAGCTGTTGATTCTGTGGTGTGGTTTCCACTGTCAGGGTCCACTCCCACCTTTTACAATCTCAGCATCAAAATCAGCGTGTTGGACATATTGCTCACGTCATCAGCATCATCCCGAGTGTGTGAAACCCTTTCTTCTGTTTAGCTCCTTATCTCTCCTGTTTCAGCCTAAGTCACATTTCCAGAGTAAGACTAGACTCTAACTATAAGATTACGCTGGATATGACGCAACCAGAGTCCCAGATGCACCGCCCCGCCCCTTTGAATTGACTATTACCATTCAGTCCACCTTTAGTTAAACTAGGCCGGCCAGCGAAGGATGGGCACCCCCTCTCTAGCCAGGTTCCTTCCGAGATTTCTTCCCACTGGGATAAAATTTAATTGAATTGAATATGTGGGTAGAAAATGTGGATCTTTTTCACTTAGTAGGAGTATAAGTGTTGTAGTGTCCGAAGGAGGTTGAAAAGGCCCATTCAGTCCATCCGTGAAATTTTATAAGGGGATGACCCAGATTTAGAGGAGAGTCACGTCTGTGACTCTAAAGGCCAGTTTATAGTCCAGCGACAGAGTGTCGCTGCGACCGACGACGTGCCATGGATGTCGCTGGTCGCAGCGACATTTGGTTTATACTTCGGGCGACTGTCGTCCTGTGGTCGCTGCAACGGTCGCTGAAGATGTCGCTGAGACATAAAATAAATTCAACTTTGACCCTGTCGCTGCCTCTGTTGTTATGGTAACGTTTGTCTCGGACAGCGGAGGCTTCGGTCGAGCTGTCAACTTACTAGCTAGCACATAAGCTAACTGTTAATGTACAGATTTCTCTGTTGGAAAAATTTGTGCGTGCAGCCATAGGGTCGGCTTACCTACCTATAGCTTACCTACCTAGCAAGCGCGTGAATATCATTATAAATGAGCACAATTTAATATTATTATTATAAATAGCCTAATAATAATAACAATGTAATTTCACCGATTGATGCTTTGCTAGAGGTTGAGAAAACGTTACAATCCAAAACAAGAAGCAGCTCGCTTCCAATGCTACAATTTAGTTTACGATAGTCTATTAGTCTAGGCTATTGTGAATGGTTACAAAGACACATTTTCAGCTTGACTACACATTTGTAGCGTTGTAGGCGCCTGCGAATGCATTGCAAAGTTATTTGCTTTCACAGTAACTAACTTAGATTTGCCAGATTAAACTTTGTGCAACGACTCAGTGACAGCCCATCTGATCCGTGGCATTCTGATAGCGAGTGAAATAGGCTACTCCACATTCTTGAACCTCATTCTCTAACTAGATAATTGTAGGCTGCTCCCCCAATGAGTCCTGTCTTGTAACTAGCTAGCTATTTACATCCCGAACGTAGGTTATGCCCTCCGTGTTTTCCTACTAAATAACGTTTAATATGAGTTGCATCGATGTTGAACGTTTTATTTGCTACCTCGTTCAAAACCCACATCCTACAAGTGTGTGAAAGACGCAGTGAATGATATTTCAAACAATATACGGTGCCCTCGAAATGGACATTTATAAACTTTATTTCAGAGACCTCCGACAAAAAAAGGGGTAAAGCAAAAGACATAATGAGATGTAGGCTAGCCTATAAAAGCTGCTTCTTCCTCCATTGTCCCGAGTGTAAACTGTCGCTGGAATGTCGCTGGAGTGCGTTTATACTTTTTGCGAACGACAACGACCACAGTGTATGTAGCGCGACAATAGAATGTTTATGAAAGTTCTGCGATTTCAGTCGAGCGACACTCTGTCGCTAGACTATAAACTGGCCTTAAGGCTTGAAACATCAAGACCTACTTATGCCATTCATTACGAAACGCTATTGCATCCCCTCCAGAGGCCACATGTATAAAACTCTGAGTTAAAGAATGCGTAAAAGAATGCTCAGGGAGAAAGTCGGAAATCTGCTTACGCAAAGTTTTGTATTTTCTCCCTCTGCCTTTTGATCATGGTGTCACCATATCACATTGACTCCAAACACTGTGTACGTATGGTGTCCAGCGTGTGCAGAGGTACGCAGGTTCTCTTATTTTATACATCTGAATTTCTGTGTGGAAACTCGCTTACTGAGGGCATTTTTCTGCTCAGCACCGTTTATACATGTGGCCCCTGATCTTCAGGATCGTGAGTCCTTAGATTTAAAAGCTTTACATTTTTAATCCGAGCCCCAAAAGTTGAATCAGAGCCCTCAAAATCGCGACTCCTTTTGCATGAGCGGCCCGCGCGTCGCTGTGATGAGTTTTGATTAAAAACCCTGCCGAGCTTTTCTGGCAAACATTTTTTACGATGGATTTTTTATGATGGCTCCTCTGACAGCTTCTGTTAATTTTTCAATCTGCAGGTTTGAAATTTTTTGTGCCATTTAATTTGAACACCTGTTTATTATTACTAGAATTTACTGAAGTACGAGGAAAAGCTCTTGCTAATCTTGTCTATTTATTCATTATTGTATTTTTTTTTTGTTTGTGCGTTCCCATCCTAGGCGATCCGTGCACCATCTCTTCGCAGATGGAGCTGGAGGAAGCGTTTCGTCTCTACAGCCGCAACAGGAACTCAGGACTCCTCCTTCACGGTACCTACCCTCATTCTTTCACTGTCCCTCCTGAGCATGGCTCTCGCTCTTGGTGGCAAAGCCGTGTCTTTGTAAGATCAGGATGTGCGTGAACCTGAACACATTGGAGCAGTCCTGTTTTGATCAAAATGACCTCTGAACTATGCAAGGGTGGATGAGCACGAACCTCCCTAGACAGACAGTCTGCCCTATTCTACTGTATCCCACCCGAGATCAATATTTACACTCAAATAAAAATGCAAGAGGAAAAAGTATTTTCTATTCCTCAAGAAATGAGAAAAGCAGAAATGTACTTGGCAACACTCAACCAAGGCAGGTTTGGCTTCTCTCTGATAAATTAATACATTAATTTAATATACACAGTTGTGGAAGTGACTAAATTACTATTTTAATCTGCAGCGGTGATGGAATAACAGGTACCATTGCACATCTATCATGAGTCATCAAAACAGACATTAGGATGCAGAACGACGGCATCATAGCGATTTGGAGCAGGCAGAACTCGGGGGCCCTGTGAAAGCACAGCCATTGCGCCAGCGAATTGACATTCTCCCGAGCTGGTCCCATCAAGGAAAGGGAGGGGGGAGCCAGGGGAAATCAATACCACAACAGGAGATCATCGGATCCATTTAAAACGGCATGTGTGTACAGTGCGTCTCTGAACGCACGTAGTAAAAATCAGCTCCGATGCTGTTATGCACGTGGCCCAGTCCTGCTGCTGATCTTTTTAATGGATGTGCTGCTAAGTTGTGTTAATGCACGATGCTCCCGCTCTTCCCCCGCAGTTTTTCCCGGCATTCCCGAGAGGCCCGGCATGCCGTGCCCAGGAGAAGACAGTGAGTATTTGGTGTTGGATGACGCGCTATCGCTCACCGGAAGCCATTCATGTACCCCGCAGGTCACCGACCGCCAGGGGATTGTGTTACAGAGCCATGCTCAGTCATGATGCTTTTCTGCAGGAAAAGAAAGGAAAAACGGAATTCATGGTGACAAATCGGGATGTATCGTCCAGTTTGTGCGTGTAGTTTTTTTTTGATTACATTTAAAAGAGGAGTGGTTATTCTGCGATGCGCTTCTGAGTTTAATACAGCTTAATCATGTTTGGAATCAGGCCAAAGAATTGAGGTAACAACCCATAAGATAGTTAAAAAATGTTTGACTATGGCAGGGAGCTGTATTAATATTGGGTCTACAATGCATTAAAGAGATATTGGCTGTGTGTTTATAGGAACTAAATTGCTTTTGGTGTCATCTGTGAAATTAATGACTTCCGCAGGAGAGTGTGAAACTGTTCTAAAGCAGGACTTTGGGCATTATATTCTGAGCCATACTGTGCCATACTGAGCTATACATACTGTGCCATGGACGATGCTTGTCCAAACGTACTGAGGGTATCTGACACGTATGTAGTATGTACTGTGTCCATTTCTGCTTGGAGTATTCAGGGTATCTGACACATATGTACTGTGCCCATTTCTGCTTGGAGTACTGAGGGTATCTGGCACATACAGTGCCCTCCACAATTATTGACACCCCTGGTAAAGATGAGTAAATAGGGTTATAAAAAATGAGAAAAATCCAACCTTTAATTGAAGTAAAGTTATTCTGAGAAAAAAAATCCCTCATCAAGAAATAATTATTTTTACCAAAACCACATGTGCCACAATTATTGGCACCCCTAGAAATTCTTATGAACAAAATGTAACTGAAGCATTTTTTACATTTATATTTTACTTTTTAAAGTTGATCAGAGTGTTTAGGAACTTTCAAGGAGTAATCCATGACTTCCTGTTTCACTGGGGTATAAATATGAGGTGACACAGAGGCCATATTTCCTTATTCATACATCAACATGGGAAAGATAAGAGAACACACAAATCAAATGAGGGAAAAGTGTGTTGAGCGTCATAAGTCAGGGAATGGCTATAAAAAAATAGCTACTCACCTGAAAATGCCCAGATCTACCGTTAAGGCAATACTTAAAAAGTTCAAAGCAACTGGAACTGTTACAAACTTGCCTGGAAGAGGACCCAAGTTTATTTTGCCCCCATGCACAGTGAGGAGGATGGTAAGAGAGGCAAGAAAATCCCCATGGATCACTGTTGGAGAATTACAAAGTAGCATCTTGGGGTCTCCAAAACTACCATTAGACGTCACCTCCATGCCAAAAAATTATTTGGAAGGCATGCCAGAAAAAAGCCTTTCCTGTCATTTCACCACAAACATAAGCGCCTGGAGTTTGCTAAACGCTATTGGAACTTTGACTGGAACCGTGTTCTATGGTCAGATGAAACAAAAATTTTTGGCAACCAACACTCAAGGTGGGTTTGGCGTAAAAAGAAGGATGGCTATACCGAAAATAACCTCATACCCACTGTTAAGTATGGTGGAGGTTCCGTGATGTTGTGGGGCTGTTTTTCCTCCAAAGGCCCTGGGAACCTTGTTAGGGTACATGGCGTCATGAACTCCATGAAATACCAGGAAATTTTAAATCTGAATCTGGCTGCCTCTGCCAGGAAACTAAAACTGGGTCGTCGTTGGCTCTTCCAGCAGGACAATGATCCAAAACATACGTCCAAATCAACACAAAAATTGTTAACTGAACACAAAATCAAGCTTCTGCCATGGCCATCTCAGTCCCCTGACCTAAACCCCATTGAAAACCTGTGGGCTGAGCTGAAGAGGAATGTGCACAAGAGAGGACCTAGGACTCTGATTCCTTGCTCTGTATTCTCCAACCTTATTAGATGTTATGGGAGAAGACTGTTTATTGGCAAAGGGAGGTTGTACAAAGTATTAAATGCAGGGGTGCCAATAATTGTGGCACACGTGGTTTTGTTAAAAATAATTATTTCTTGATGAGGAATTTTTTTTTTCTCAGAACAAATTTACTTCAATTAAAGGTTGGTTTTTTCTCGTTTTTTCAGTGTGAGCTAATTCACCAAACTGTGATTTTTTTATAACCCTTTTTACTCATCTTTACCAGGGGTGCCAATAATTGTGGAGGGCACTGTATGTACTGTGTCCATTTCTGCGTGGAGTATTGAGGGTTTTTCAGTGTACCGGATGATCCGCAGTCTCTCTTGATCACCCTCCCATGTAGACAGGTGGCCAGATGCCAGGAGTCCTGGTGTTAAATCAACTAAAAAGAGTCAACTGTGGAGATTGCTTGTTAGTTCATTATCCAGTAGGGGCTACACATGTGCAAAATTCAAATGTTAACCCAACAACCCCCATATCTTTGCCTCCCTGTTGTTTTGTCAAATAATCCTAATAAAAACACAGTCGCAAAAACAAAACAAATAGTCAGCGCACCCTAGTGCTTGATAGGTGAGGTCAGACTAGGTAATATATAAAAAGAAGGGGAAAAAAAGAATGAAATGGTGAAGAGGAGGGAGGATGGAGGAGGGAGGAGGGAGGAGGGAGGAGGGAGGATGGAGGAGGGAGGAGGGGTATGATGCATTGATCTCTGATAGGCTCTTCAGCAAGTGCTATGTTCTTTGTTGCTAATGAGTGTCCTCATGTCTTATATTTCCACAGATAACACACACACTTAACTCAAACTAGCACACATACACACACACACACACACACACACACTGGTGAATATACTCAGCACTTCTGTAGTACGTTAAAAACAAAATGTGCACGCTATAAACTAGTATATGTCTCCCAAGGGTGATTTACCGAAATGATGAAATAAAATATATTTTTCGTGCTTGAAATAAAAGAATACGACAAGAAGTCGTGTGTTTACACTATCTCATATGACGTTCCAAAGTTGCAAAAGGTTTATAACAACACTATATAAACTGGAATATACAGATGGATCAAGTTCTCAGACCCTTAATTCAGTGCATGAGGAAACAACCTCTGGCTGCAGTTACTGCGATATGTCTGTGTTCTTCCCAGCTTTACACAATGCCAAGGCTGTTGTGTCTCTACGGGATAGAAATTAAATGAATAAGGGCATGTTATGCCCTTATTGAAGCTGGTATCAGGCAGTAAGTTCAGACTCTGGGCATTTTTGGCCCAACGCCTTCTCCCAGTGCCTGACAAAACACAGCCCAGCGACTTCTCCTTGGATGAAATTGAAAGTGTTGTTTTATTATCTCTCTCTGTCTTGCTCTCCCTGTCTCGCTGTCGCTCTTGGCCAGCAGTATTTGGAAATAAGTGTCATTCAACAGAATTAGTTTGTGGCTTGTCAGGCCTAATATAATTACCGACACGCTTTATATATGCTTTTTAATTATACACTTTGGTTGTGGGCTGTTAGCTTGTCGGTCTGCGTGTCCCTTTTTATGATGACCCAGGTTTTACAGTCAGCTGACGATTTGGGTTTGTAAATGCACTGTTGTCAGAGGCTGAATTACTCCTGATGGATGTCAGGCAGTTTCTGTGTAAAGGAGAAGTCTAAATGAGAGTTTAGTGATAGACAGAAACCAGGAGGTTTTTAAACTCGATCCTGGGTACACACTGTGTATGCTGTTTTTCATTCCTACCATAATTGCAACCTCTGAATTGTAAAAAAAAGCTGTTAATTGTTCCTATTTAGACACTTAATGTCTTCTGAAGTATAATTTACCCTCACATTATGTCAGAAATGGCAGTTCACTCTATGAAGAATAAAGGCTCCAAATTTACATCCCAGGGACTTTTAATCTGTCACATCATCCTAATGCTTTAATTTTCTGTGTTATGCCACAGGGCAAATAGACTCCTTTTAGAAAGAGATTGAACTTTCAATGACAATGAGAAAGTGAACCAAACCTGTATTATTCGGAATGGGCGTGAAAGTACAAAATTATGTTAGAACCAAAACATGTTTTCAACAAACCTTAACTGATCCAGGTATTGGCAGCGACAAAAATCAGCACACGCTGTGTGTCCCCCGGCCTGAGTTTCTACATATGTTGTGCACTTACCTGGGAGGAAATCGCCTTGTCTTTCTGAATTCCGTCAGTACTCACCTGCATTAAGTCTCTTTAAGAACGAAAGCAGTAGTTGCTATGGAAGGTCTTTTAATTGAGAATATACATCTTGGTTATTTCACACGTTGGCAACTGCCTCCAATCCAAATGATTCCGTCATTTTGCCTTCCCTGTATTCTGCTGTCCTACAGATGGCTTCTTACAGAAATGCTTTGTAATGCTTGCTTTTCCTCCTCTGCTTTTTAAAGATCCAGCTCTTTATTATCTTGTTCAAGGCTCATTACCTTTCACAGTGATGATAGTGGCATCACAGGCGGAGGCAAGCCATCGCAGCTTCAAAAAAAAAAAAACCCCACGAGGATATGAGAACACGCCTTTCTTCCCGTGTTGGATTCTCATAAATAAAGAGTCGAGGCTTTCATCCGATGCTTTCCTTTCATGTGCACTGCAAAGACTGTGAATTCCTGTAGCCTACTGTACAGGTAACAGAACAGTAATCCTTCCCACCTTTCAGACACAAACTTGATGTTTTTTTTATTATAATTGCTTATCTTTTATTTTCCTTTTTTTTAAAAAGAGTAATGCTTCCCATTCTTCAGACAGAAACTTGCATGTGTTTTTATTATAAAAAATCTTTCCATTATCTAAGACCACTTATTGGTCATGGGGGGGGGGGGGGTTTCCTAATTTTATAATCCTAATTTTATTTCATATTGATTAAATTTTAACTCTTGATCCAATCAGCAGTTATTGTACATTTCTAGTAAGGGACCCTTCTTCCCAAGTTGTGCTTGTGAGTCTGAATGGAGGCTCTGGTGGGGCTTTGTAAGCGCCCCTGGCAGCGGGACCCTCCTGAGGTGTAATGCATTGGCTCGGCGCTGTCTCTCTGATGGCAGCCGGACCTGCCTGCAAATGGTGATCAAGGTTTGCCGAGGCTGCGCTTTCCCAGCTTCCCCGCGGCGGCTGTCCTGAGGCTGTTTTCGGGAGCGCTTGGACGTCGGGTTAAGGGGGCGAGCTGCTCTCTCGAACCGCGCCTTGCTATAGAGCACAGGATACCTTTGGGTCTCTCTCTCTCTCTCTGTCTCCTTCACTCTCTCTTTCTTTTTCTCTCTCGCTCTCTTGCTCTCTGTCAATTCAATTCAATTCAATATGCTTTATTGGCAAAATTTGACAATTTTTTACAATTGTATTGCCAAAGCTGTCTCTGTCTCTCACTCTCTCTCTCCCTCTCTCTCTCTCTCTCGCTCTCTCTCGCTCTCTCCCTCTCTCTCGCTCTCTCTCTCTCTCTCTCTCTCTCTCTCTCTCACGCTCACCTCCGGGCTCCTGGTGATGCAGACTCGGTGCCCCATTTCCTTCCCGCCCCAGCTGCTCTGGTGGGGAGTGATAAGTCGGCCGTGTCTCCCCTGAGGACCGTTACGCGCTCCCTGAGAGCACAAATCCCACATCCTACTTTCACAACATCCTGGCATCCTGACCGCTTGGCATGAGTGACCGCTCGTTGAGTATTGGGCTCTTCGTAGCGCCTTTTCTTCCCCCCCCATCTCGGTACAAACATATGCTACTCTGTACACTTTGTACTACATTTCAGCCAGCCACTATTTCACGTTTTGTATTCAACAAAATCCAAGTAAACTGAAGGAATTAATAGGGAACAAACGCCTTACTTTGTTGACCAGGGTGGACTGAAAAATGGCCGCACTGCGGACGCTCCTGACCTGGCAGTGTCTGGCTCACGCAATGTTATCTTCTTTGATCTCAGTGTACATTATAAATGGAGCGTAAAGATGCAGACCGAAGCTTCTTGTTGGCTTGGTTTTTAGAGTCATATTATTGGCTCTCTGGCCATTTCATGTGCTCCGTTAAAAAGGGCCTTTTCATCCAGCGGCCCAACAGAATTACTGTTCGATAAATGGATGACAGGCACCACAAAGGAACCGAGAAGAGCAATGGAAGAATCTTTACATTTATCTTCCTCAATATCGTCCTCATGGTCTGCAAATTAGAATGGGCAAAAGCAATTAGTTAGGTTTAAAATCTATTTCCTGTGGGGTATTCCACAAAGCAGGACTACTAAGTTAGCTGGATAAGTGCACTGGGTAAAATCCCTTACAGCTCTTTTTACTTCAGTCCGTGTTCCAGATTTGGGAGGGTTCCGGGTTTTACTCAGTGCAGTTATCCAGCTAGCTTCCTGCTTTGTGGAACACCCCCCCCCCCCCCCAGTCAGTGCAGTTTAATCACCTACATGCTGAATTTCCTATGGTTTATGAAGATTTTGTATCACCTCGTAGTAATTGAACAGGTAATTAATTTATTGAGTGCAGCAGGTAATAAAAGACTGTTCTCATTGTGTGTCAAAAGGCCATTGATGAAATGGACGTGCAGAGAGGGAACCAGTGTTGTTTTTTCAATAAATACAAAATCATTAAAAAAAATAAAATAATGTTTGTTTGTGTAGAGCTCATGATTTATCTCCACACCCCCTGGATATGGATGCTTTATGCTTGTGTTATTAGGTTATCCCTGTTTGTAGGAATATCCCCAGATGAACCTACAGCATCGGTCAACCAGTAAAACATAACTTGCTTGTTTTTAAAAGGCTTTAAAAATGAATTACATTTTTAACATTTTTACGTACGCAGGCCTATTTAAAAAAGGAAACAGGGTTCTTGCAAAAGCTTCTATAATGTTCAGTCGAATCAGGAGAGAGGTGTGAACTGTGTATAATTTTTTTACTAAAGCTTAGGGCTTTTGTCTAAACTAGCAGAGTGGCCTAAGGAAGGGCTTCTCACTGGAGTCCCTGTCGGGCTAATGTCCCCTGTGAAGTACAGATCAGTGGGAGATTATAGTGCACCATCGTAGTGCTGCTGGGAGCCCTCCCTGTGTAGTAGCGGAGGTGACTGCCTTTGGCAAGGGCCAGGTTGACAATTAAGGGGCCCTGATGTCGTCAGGCTTTGGATGAGTTTTGCACGCAAGCGAAGGACTAATGTGTCCTTGGCCTCAGTTTCAGTACAAAGCAGGGCAGACTGTGGTATTTACCTCCACTGCACTGATCAGGCTTGTACAAGAAGTATCTTCAAATCTCTCTCTCTCTCTTTCTCTCTCTCTCCTCCCCATCTTTCATTTCTATCTCTCTTTCATTTTTCTCTGTCTCTTTCATCTTTCATTTATGCTTCTTTCATTCTCTCTGCCTCTCTCTTGCTTTCATTCTCTGTCTCTCTCTCCTAATAATTTTCTCCCTGTAATTTCCTCTCAGTGCAGTAACCTGTCTCTCAGAGCAGCGTGAGTAAAAAAAAAAACTAAAAAAACACAAACAGAAGATTATTTTTAGTGGCACCCCTCATCCCTCTGTCTCCCCAGGTGCTATGTGATGTTGTGTACAGTGGAGGCTAAAGCGCGTCTCTAAATTGCGCTCTAATCCTTTAATAGGCCGGGGCAATAGGCCGAGCTGCAGGGCTGTGCTTTGTAAGCGCCCCTGGCAGTGGGACCCTCCTGAGGTGTAATGAAATGGCTCGGCGCTGTCTCTCTGACGGCAGCCGGACCTGCCTGCAAATGGTGATCAAGGTTTGCCGAGGCTGCGCTTTCCCAGCTTCCCCCGCGGCGGCTGTCCCGAGGCTGTTTTCGGGAGCGCTTGGACGTCAGGTTAGGGGGGCGATCTGCTCTCTCGAACCGCGCCTTGCTGTAGAGCACAGGATACCTTTGGGTCTCTCTCTCTCTCTCTCTCTCCCTCCCTCGCTCTATCTGTCTCCTTCACTCTGTCTCTCCCTCTCTCTCTCTCTCTCTCTGCTCGCGTGCCGCAGCGGCTAAGTTTAGGCGGCTGTGCTGTGGGACCCCGACCGCCCTGGCTGTGCGAGCGATGTGAGCGATGTCGGTGCTGTGCTCTGAGAGGGAAGGGCTCTGCTACATGAGAAAGGCAAAGTTGGCCGCCTCTGACTGTCATTCCGTAGGTATGTGAGAGCGCGGAGCGTCCGCCCCCCGGACCGCGTGGATACCGCCGCGTTTTCCCCGGCTGTGCTCCCTCGCGCTGCAGCGCCAGCGGGGGAGAAGCGCTGCGGACGAGCGCTCCTGTGCAATGTCAGTGGAAGGGGAGGCTTCGGTCAGGGAGGTGGCTGTGATTGTTCCGTGTGAAATCTTCTGTCTTTACCGCGACATCTCTTTATTTCTGTTTATTTACAGGCTGCTTTCTTTTAATAGTTTGCGCCTGTGTCATGCAGTCAAGCTGATGGAAGATTGTGGGATGTACTGTACATGTATTGTGAGGTTTGGCTTCGTTTGGGGGTCGGGGGGAAAGTTGTGGCTTTGTATATTTTGTATTCTGACCTAAGCTTTTATATCCTTATGTTGACGTGAGTAGTTTTTCCTCTTGTATTCAGTGTTGTGTTCAGCTTGTCTGACACCTCAAGATGACTCGGTGTTCACACTGTGATGGGGCCTTGGTCTCTGTGTGTGCTCATTGTGTGTACAGTATTACAGTGTATAAAGTATACAGTGCGTAAAGCGGGAGATGGAGTAGCAGCCTTTGGGGAACGTCTGGCGCAGTCCTGTGTATGGACTTGGGTCTCCTCCTTATGCAAGTCCATGCTGCCGCCGCTGCTGCAACATGCGGTGTGTTTGTGAGGTTAGGCACAGGTGCTTTGTCCTTCAGACAAACTGTCGATAGTCACTGTAATTCCCTGCCGTTTTAGCCTGCGCTTTGCTCCGTGGAATACGGCCCTGTGGAGCTCTGGAGAGAGTACTGTTTCTGAGAGCTTACTTCAGATTCAGAGATTTACACAAAATATTCCCACAATGCATCTGTGGGTGTTTCATTAAGCTCTTGCTCTTGCTCTTGCTCCCAAGTCCAGCAGAATTGGGAAAATGGCTTTTTATGGCCTAGGACGACGTGTTCAGGTATTGTTCTGGAGCATTCTAAAAGCAAAACAGTACAGAACTAGGGGGAAACCGCACCTAATCCATATATGTAATATTCATAATCAGTTGTGTTGTTTGAAACAAAGGAGGGTATTTTCTTAGACTAGAAAGTGGAAAAAATCGCTGGCTTTCTTATGGCTTGGTATTAACTGAAAGTATTCATGTAATTCAATTTAGCATTTACATATTGCCAACACTATTAAAAAAAAAAAAAAACTTGTGTTGTGCATGTAGTGAAAACTTGTATTAATTTCAGAACAATGGACATCGCATTGTAACATTCAGGATGCGAGATGGCATTTAATGAGCTGGCTTTAATGAGCCAGAAACCGTGCATGTCATCTGCAGACACTGCTGTGAAGTTGGACCGGCCAGCTGGTGCGATTCCAGGTTATCACATCTCATCCAATACCTACAGCCTTGCATAAAGAGGCAGGCCGTAGGTCATAATAACGTCCCCCGGGGTGTTTTAAGAGGGATTTTGGTGTAAGAAGTACAGCGCTAATTTGAATTTGTGATCGCTGACGTAAAAGATATCTCCTTATGGCGGCAGGGACAGAAGCCATGTCGACGTTCTCGTGCCTGATCACAATTTTTAGACGTGCTTTCGCAAGGGCCGATAAAACATGCGCACTATTACGTGTTCTGCAATTATGTCCAGCCTCGATAGTTCACACGCCGGTTCATATGTATGTGCAGTACCTGCATGCTTTTTCCGTTTTTACAGTCTCTTATTTGTACTCCCAATAATGAATACAGTCAGCACTATAATTCATTGGACAGCGACACATTTTTTGTTATTTTCTGTACTCTAGCACTTTGAGTTTGAAAGGATACAATGACAGTGAGGTTGAAGTGCAGACTGTCAGCTTTAATCTGAGGGTATTTTCATCCATATCGGATGAACCGTTTAGAAATTATAAAACCTTTTGTACATAGTCCCCCCATTTTCGGGCATAAAAAAATATTGGACAGTTTAACATAATGTAGAATAAAGTAATCATTTTTAATATTTGGTCACATATCCCTTGCATGCCATGACTTTCTGATGTCTGTGACCCAACAATATCAAAAGACTCTTGATATCTTATTTTCTGGTACTCCTACAAGCGATACTATAACCTCTCTGCATTTGAATGGATCTCTATGGGAATTGGGGGGTGGGACTAGATTTAGCTGTAAATTACACTGGAACAGTATTGAACACATGGTTGGCTAAATGGCTTTAAGTCATCAAGCCTTAAACCATCACTCTGCTGCCAGATATGCAGTAGATATGGATGGATCACTTGAAGGGTTGTTTCTGCTGACAAATGTTCCTATTGAACTCTATGGAAAAATAAGTCAAGAGAAGAAACCCTTCAAGTTATCCAACAAAAAAAATGTGTCGCTGTCCAATGAATTATGGTGCTCACTGTATGCCGCAAGTCTTCATTCAGTGGTGCCACCTTAAATACATTTTCATATTCTCAAAGTATTAGTGCGCCAGGTTTAATACATTTGGACATGCGTGTGTTTTACTCCCTGCAAATCTTAGCAAATCCTGCCGTGTGTCAACCCATTGTGCAGTGTGGAGAGTGTAGTTTCTATTTTCCTCAAGTAAGTAATGAAATAAAAAGAATAATAGGCCTACTCTTTTATTTTCTAGCCTTTGATGTAAAAATTGGGGTCCAATTCAATGTAAATGCAGTGGAATTGCAAAAAGGTTTTTTAAACAAGCATTTAAGCTGCAGTCAGAAAGCAATGAAATGTACTTGTAGCGATTGTTTAAATGTGGCATTAAGAATAGGCACGGTGCTTAATTTGAACAGAATGTACTCTCGTCAGTTTTTCCTTGGATTTAACACATTTACTGTAGTTACCTAATTCAATGCACTTTGGCTGCCTGTGTTTTAACGGTTGGTTTTCCTCCCATTGTAGCCTCAGAACACTTATCATTTGAAAAGACAAATGGTGAACTTGGTGCGTGATATATGACAATGACGCAGTGTATAAATGTATTCTGTTTCACATAAGGTGATGTATGTGAAAAATGTGTGCCAGAATATGGATAGGAATTTTATTACACATGAATCTGTGCTGTACGTGACTGATTTGGTTGCAGAGGATCAGAGATGTACTATATCCGGGCCGCAAGTAGGGATGAGCACGTAAGAGGAAGTTTAGTCAGAAACGGCTTTAAATTAAACCCCTTGTTTGGGTGTGTCACAACACATTTCCTGGCGGTTTTCCCCACTGTGGAGTTTGTTCGGAAATACCAGAGCTGCTCATTATGTAAACCCCTGGGATTTACGTCTGTACTACTATGACCAATGGCAGCTTCTGGAACAATCTTTCTTTTTTTTTTGTTGTTTTTTAAAATTTTGGTTATGACCGTACACGTCTGCTCACCTCTTTACTTCATTTCCTTAAATATTTCACACAAGATGACACTAGAGTAATCGCACGTTTCGGGCAAGTGACCCTTCTTCTAAAGCTCTGCTGGGTCCCTGTCTTTAGAATAAACATGGCCGTCAGTGAGAAGCAGCTCATTGTGGGAATAGTGTACACATGCATGATGCTCATTGACGCGCCCAGGTTTACATTTTAGCGGGGAGGCGACCTTGGAACTGAGAGTTTGGGTTTACATTTGAGAGGGAGGGGCATACTGAATGCTTTATTGCTAATGGAGGTGATTAAGGGGGGCGGGGGGAGCGAGACTTGTACCCCAGATCTGTGCCGTGACTGCAGGGGACTGCAAAGCCCCCCCCCCCTGCTTGACAACCGTCACGGTGGGCCTGCGGGTACCTGTAGCAGCAGATGTCAGTCCCAGCTTGGCTTTGTGACAAAGTGCTGTTTTCAAACTCTCTCTGAGACAGCAGGAGCCCTGAGGAGTCCTTAAGGGGTTCACAGGAGTGCACGCGCCCCTGAATTTGTCATCTCGTCCCCTTTTCTCACCCCTGTTACCCTGTGTTTTGATATCTTACACTTATGCTGGGAGGGTGGTGTGAGATATCGTTTTCCCTATGTGGGGAAAAAGGAGGCATTTCTCTGTTGAGTTAGTTTTTTTATTTCTCGCGAGCCTTATTTATAGAATGGGGATGACTAGGCGCCGTTTGGAACGGCGCCGTGTGAACTGAAGTCTGCTCCTCACTCTCAGCTCTTTCTGAAAAGTGTTGACAGTCGACTTCTGTGTAGCTATAGTGTGCGCTATAAAAAAAGAAGAAGCAATTTTTAAAGATTTTTTAAAATATTTAAAACCGTTCACACCTAAGGCCTTCATTTTCTGTGCTGCACTATTTGTTAAAGTATTCCTCTGGAAAGAGGCTTGTATTTTAATCGACTAACTGATTGACAGACTGACAGGTGAAATTGGCAGGGTCTTACTTGCTGAAATTATGAACGTGTGGTTTTTTCTGAAACTTTGTAGAAAAGTGCAGGAGTTCAAAGACAAAGCTAATGGCAGTAAATTATGTGTGTAAAATAATTGTGTTAAAATCTATTTAGGGATGAAATTATGCAACCGCTTAAACACATTTGCAATAACATTACGTTTAGGCATTTAGCAGAGCAACTTTTTTAAATCAATTTATGCAGCTGGAAATTTACTGAAGCAGTTTGGGTTAAGTACCACGCTCAAGGACACGGCAGCAATGCCCGAACTAGGAATCAAACCTGCAAGCCCCCCCAACCATTATGCTTCACTGCTACTGTCAGAGACTGGCTGGAGCAGAAACCAGCACGCATTGGCAGACTGCAGTACCACATTTGAGAATCTCTGCTCTTAGACAGTAGATATTGCACCAGCAAAAATAATGGAATTTTAAAATTAAAAAAAATTAAAAAAATGTAAAGAAATTGGAAATATTTTTCAGATCTGACTGGGGTACAGTAATTGTGAGAAGCTTCCTGTTTACAAGCGGCAGAAATGTGCGGCACTGCTAAGCACCCACAGATGATTTTACCCTGAAGATGCACTTTTCCTCAACCCAAGCACACAGTGACAAAATTGTGTGTGAGTGCACAGTCATCAAAGCCCCATCTTCTAATGAGCCTGCCAATGTGCAACTTGAATTCCCACACTGGGGTGTTTGTGTTTGCATTCAGGGATCAGTTTGTCACTTCATGCATCTGAAAGCACCCCCCCCCCCCCCCCCCCCCCCCCCCCCCGCCCCCCCTCCCTCCTCGTGCTAGGATAATGCTCAATTATTTCTGCAGGGATTTTTTAAATATATATATATTATTCTGCGCCAGCTGTTAGTTTGAGTTGGAAGCTCGCAGAAACGGGTCTGATTGAAGCTTGGAGAGAGCACCCTGCACCTGAGTGTTAAAGGATACCTACCGCTCCGTTCCCCCCCCTCCCCCCACCTCCCCTCCAGCGTGCGTCCCATAACCACCCACCCCCTCCTGCAGTCTGCCTGTGTGGTCAAAGCCTGAGAGTGTGGAGTGAGGCTGAGCCATGCAGGCTGACTGAGTGGAGAGAGCGAGAGGGAGGGAGAGAGAGAAGCAGAGGCTGCAGTCCGCTTCTTTATCCGTGCCGCGTTTTCCAGTGCGCCTCAGCCTTATCCGCTGGCTCTCGAGGGAGACCGCAACACCCGTGCCTGGCTACACGAGGCAGGGATGACATAGAAAGAGAGAATAAGAGAGAGAGAGAGAGAGGAGGAGGGGAGGGGGACCACTCTACCATAAAATATCTGCTCTTAATGTTGAAGTCACTGCCTCCTTTTGTCCCGGCTACCCCATCAGTATTCAGAGAGCAGGGGCAGGGAGCGAGAGAGAGGAGCGAATTAAAAGCCTAAAAACCCACAGGAGGAGAAACGAGGAGCCGCCGTACTGTGGCAGCCGGGGCTGAGGAGAGGAGAGGCTGGCAGGAAATAAAATAATTAATTAACGGGAGGAGAAGAGAAGCGACGGACAGGAGGGGATGTACGTCTCGTAGCCGGCGCCACGTAAAAGCCAGCGCCAGGATAATGTGCTGAAGGAGGCAGGAAGGGGAGGAAGGAAAGAAAAAAAAAACGAGGGGAAGGACACCGGTGAGGAATACGTCTCCCTGCAGCTAATAGATTTTATGGCCGTGTCATCTGCAGGATTTAGGTGACATGTAACATGTGCCTCTGTGGGGGCAGTTCTGTGTCACTGCTGTGTGTGTTGCATGTCCGCGCGTTTGTGTGTGTGTGTGTTGTCACGGTCAGGAAGATGCATGGCATTTAAGCTGGTCCTCCTGACGTTTCTTTCTACCCCCCCCCCCCTTTCCTCTCCTTTTGGTTTCCTGCTGCATCCCCCTCTCTCTCCCAGCGCTGCCCGCCTGTCACGCTCTCGTTATCCAAAAAGGCTCTGAACCTGTGTTAGTGCGTGCTGCAATCTGTATGTGTCTGCCAGGAGAATCTGCAAAGTAACTGCCCTGTCTACCTGGCTGCGTTAGTCAGTGGTGCTGGAGAGGAGAGAGCGAGGCTGCCGTTTCTCGGTCCTTCTCCTAAAGCCCAAGACGCAATAGTATAGCCTAAGCGTGGTTCACGTATAGATAGACCGCTCGCTGGCTCCTTCAGAGGAGGACGATATGCATCCTAAAAAGAACGAGGGTACGTGTGACATTTATCTTTTATCTTTAACCGCGGACGCTGCCCTGGTTTGTGAATACGTCCGAACAGGTACTGGCGATGCGAGCCTTGTGTTTTCGAGCCTTGTGAACGAGTGGTTATTTGTTTTCTGCGTGAGCCAGTGCACCGTTAGCTTTCGCCCGTGTATTTTTTTTTAGCGATGGCAATAAACGGAAAGGAGTTTTCCTTTTGACTGCACAGCGTGTACACAGTGATAGCCTATATATGTCATTACACTCCGTATTGTTCCGCATCTCAGCGGAGGTGGCCAAAATAGACGCTGCATGCATAATTCACCGGCAAACGGACATAATTAATGAGGCCCGGGTAATAACCAGACGTGTTTCTACACAGTTACTCTCATAAATGTGGTTGGTGCGTGTGGCACGCGTTGGGGAAAATGTTTATTTTCCAGCAGGCGAGCGCGTTGTGTCATTAGCAGATGTTGGAGACACAAGGCTCTCCTTTCACTGATTATCGCCGTTATTTTTCAGGAAAGCAGTCAGTGCCACAAAGGACAATTGTTCATTCTTTCCCCCCCTGTAAAAAAAAAAAAAAGGACACTTCATTGTTCATCTCTTCTAATGTAGCTGTTCCCTTCTCTCCTCCTCTACACTCTTCTGCCTTCAATGTCACTGGGAGTCACTTGTTCCCTTGTGAGTGTGTGTAGGGGGTGGGGGTGGGGGTGTGGGGGTGGGGGTGTGGGGGGGGGGGGGCAGGTGGTGGCCGTTCTCTGGTGATGCTTCCCTGGTTAACACACTGGCCGCTTCGCGCTGGGCGGGGGTATGAACAGCCCCAGCCTGGGCCATTGATTAGCAAGCGGCTGATGGAATCTCACTGGCGACAGAGGCTTGATGAAGCACAATTGGTCCGATGGTATTCTGGGGCTGCGGTGGGCAGTGCTGGAAATCCTGTGTTGAGGCACATATTTCAAATTGACCAGTAGGCTATTATCGACCATAACGCTGGTTTTGTTCTTAGTAACAGTATCGGTGTGCAGTAGCAGTCCAGGACAGTTCAATGGTGGTATTGACCTGAAATCTATCGAGTCAAATGTCTGTTATGAATTTGGCTTTCTGTAGTGATGGGTTTCCTGGAGTTAAGGCAGCGAGGTTATAGCTGTGGCCTTTCGTGTTGTTGAACCATAACAGCATTAATTGTATAATTATAAAATATAATTCAGTTTTTATTTGGATGCAGATTGAGAATGTTTTATAGCCCTTTCCCACACTGTAAATAAAGGAAAATGCATTCTTAAAGTGTAGATTCTACTGTCAAGAGCACTGTATTTCCTGGTTGTAGGAAATGTATAGATTGACCGTTTCTGTATGTATCAAAATTACATCAGATTTTTTTTTCATTTTTATGATTGGTTGATTTAATCTGTAAATTATTTCTCAATTATATCAACAAATTGCTCCCAGCATGGAGATGCCCCCAGGACCTGCACACTGTAGTAACGGCTTTGTACTTTAGACAAACTGTCTTGCTATTTAATGCTCTTATAAAAAAGCTTTTATGACGTCCAGACAGTGATAAAGCTCTTTCTTACAGAAAAGAGATGAGGTACTGTATCACTTCCGAGTTAATGACGTGAAATATATTTATGCTTTTCCTTGAATCTTGGGAAAGGGTCCATTGTACCATTGTGCAAGGTACTTTGCTAGAATTGCTTCAGTAAATAGCAAGCTGTATAAATGTCTAGCATTTCAAATGTGGGCTGTGCAAGGATAATAGCATTTGTTAAGGAAGTATAGGCTAAAATAGCATGCATTCAATAAATGAATGGACACATCATGTTTCCTCATCAGTAAATGTACCATGATTTTTAATTGTCTGAAGTAGAGTGACAGGTAATGCCTAGAGTGGCAGGTAATGCCCAGACAGGTAATGCCTAGAGTGGCAGGTAATGCCCATCTTCAGTGTCACCTGGTTCCTCCCACTTGCGTATTCTTGACAGTTCAAAAACGTACTTGCCGTCAGGTAGTGCTGTGACGTGACGGGGCTTGCACGGTCGGTTAGCCACCGCAACCCAGGCACAGCAAAAATGGGTGGTGTACACCTTCACACCTTGTGGTGTTTATATTACTCCGTGGAGTCATATAAACACCAGAGGATGTTAAACGTACACCGGCAGTGTAAAATGCACACTGGCATTTTTGCTGTGATATGTTTGACTCTACTCGCATTGGAATCATTTGTGCGATAAGTCCAACCAAGGAGCTCGATTAAGATAAATCTATTGTCATTTCTGCACGCGGCTCCATTTTGAGATGAGGAGGTGTCATTTTAGTCTGTGTGGCTGACTGTGCGGCTCTATAGACTCTGTTGGATAGTTGAAAGCTGAGGCTCATTATGTTCCTCTAAAGTGACAGGGGAAGTGTAAGAACAATGGAAGCAGATCCAGGGTCTTTGAGTTAACCGCCTCACACAGACCTCAGAGGAAGAACTTCCAGCGGTAATACCTGCTTTCTTCGCTGGGATTCACGAGAGGCATTGCTTTGAAATTTGAAGTCAAACTTCCTCTGATTAGAACCATTCCATTGTGCATCTGAGGACAGGAGTACACTCTGGCTTCATGCTTGACTTTGCCAGATCGGCCTTGATTGTTTAACTCGCGTTGCCTTCACCCGATAGAATGAAACTTTGAGAACAACGAGAAGGCTGGATATGCATTGTGTCTTCTCGCCGTGGCTCAGTAGCGATGGCTATCAGTCTGTTTTTTACCCTGCTGTCTGTTTAAGCAGACTGCTGTTAGCGCTTAAGTACAGAGTAGAGAGAAATAAGGTAGTCCTGTTGGGAGTCAGGTGCCATTCTGGCTCTTGGTCAGGTGCCATTCTGGCTCTTGGTGTTGGTTTCTTTTCTATTCATATGTAAAGTACACCCGACAGACAGTGAAATGGAGCAGGTACAAATCCAGAAAAAAATCCCCTCCCCTTTGTGTAGAGGGGTTTACTTGCGGAGGTTTAAAAAAAGGCAATCGTGATTTGTTTAGAATTTTGAAGATCCAGTGATGGACAAGATGTCATCGGTGGAAGCTTTAAATGTTTACCAAACTAGAATAAGATGGGGGGTCTGCACCCCAGAATCCAGTGTTTAATGGCTGGAACAGGACCAGACCCATTGGGGAAGACTGAGGTGATGTGGTCCAGTACCACTCTAAGATTCCTAGCAGATAAGGCGGGTGACACTGTGGTGCCATCCACAGTGAAGGAAAGCTCAAACAAGGGGGAAGACTTGCCGATGAAGTACAGTATCTCAGTTTTAGTCAAGTTGAGCTGTAATATACTATCATACACATTGCACGTGTGACGTAAATCTACATTCAACAGCACAATCTACCATGGTATCGATGGCACACAGAGGTCAAAGTTTGCAGGCGTGAGATTATTACGTATGTATAGAGGTCTTTAGCATTTTGAGTACTACACCCCCCACTATGGTGCTATGAATTATGGTAAAATAAGCGTTTAAGAACAGAGCAATGTGTTTTCTCTTTTTAGAACATTATGAGAGTACTCTGTGAATTTCATGTTCAAGGATAACCTCCTCCTCAGACCCTATTTATTCATCATTCATTGAATGTCCCTTTTAGTGTAGGTTTCAGCGTCGTAGAATATATGGTTCTTGAGGTGAAGACCAGAGACTCATGTCCCCTTCAGGGGTCTTAGGAGGTTAACGGTGTGGTCGTATTAGTGACGTCAGTAACCATGTTTTAAAAAAATAAAAATAAAAAATAAAAGTCCATGGGCAATCAGTTACCTTATATTTTAATCAGTGTGGTAGTCAGAATGTTCCAGTGTCAGCAGGCCTCGTCTGTAACTGCCTCCAGTGATATAGATACTGCATTCAACATTCTCGCATTTGTTATTTAGTGTTCTGTCAGGGGCGCTTCATGAAACGTATTTATTATCAGTCAAACTTTCCCCCGTCATGATCATCATGAAGGATATTTCTCTGCACAAATCAGTGGTGATATCTTAATGGTGTCGCCACCGTCGCTCTCTCTCTCTCTCTCTCTCTGTCTCTCTGTCTCTCTCTCTCTCTCTCTCTCTCTCTCTCTGAGGTGTGAGAGAGAGGTGCGTCCGGGACCGGGAGTTCTGTCGCTCCGCTCGAAACTCATCTCAAAAACAATCACGACTCGGTCGGGTGGAATAAACGGCCGGGTTACCTTTTTTTCGATCTCCGCGCTGTGGGGGAGTCTTACGGGAGGAATCAGCCCAATCTGGATGGCCTAAAGCGGGAGTGGGCGCGCGTGAATGCCCGTCTTAAAATAGACATGCGGATGTGGAGGCTGCTCCATGCCTTCTCCACACAGAGATAGGAGTCACCATTGTACCATTGTCCAGTATTCAGACTAAGGCAAGGCTGAGACATTTGTGGTATTTAACATGCGCAGCAAATTGCTTTCTATAATAAAACTTGTTTTCTCTAACAACCTTTTTTTCTTTTCTTTTTTCTTATCCTCCACACACACACCATATGGGCCCTACGCTGAACCACACCGTCATATTTTTACACTGTGGCGCCAAATGACCTGGCATGTTAATGGGCATCATCTCCCTGCCTGTTAGCTTCAGAATCTGCAAATGCCCCTTTAACATTACAAAAGAGGATCTGAGGTTATCCATTCATTTTTTCTTCTGGTTGCAATTAATCAGATTGGGTAAATAAAGTTAAAGATTCAAAGCCCAGGAACTGTTGGCAGATTGGCAGTATTGCAGTTTGTGAAGTGCCAATAAATAATTCAGCAATAAATTATCCCAAAAGGTCATACTGCATATTAATGGGTTCTTGAATTTTAGAGGGCAGGGTAAGAATATAGCTGAGCGTTTTTTTGTTTTGTTTTACGTTTTATAATGAAATGCAGCTTGTTCAACCTCTGTAATGACTGTGACGTGTTGCTCAGCAAGGGACTGTTCTGATGAGATTCGTCTAACATCGCTCTGTAAAACATTCATTTTATGGTTGGATTACCTCTGAATAAACAGAGGGAGAGGAGAGGGACTTGTTAAGAAACTGTATTCATCTCTTGCATATTTCATCTTGATCAAGAATCCGGTGGTCAGTCAGCTAGGTACTTAAAGAAGGCTGGGCAGTGCTGTTTGAAGGTGAAGTACATGCCTGAGTGCCTGACAAAGGGGAAATGTCCAAAGCTGTAATGAAACTCTGTGAGTGCCGTGCAATCCCTCCACGGTCACATAAATTAAATCATATACTGGTCAAGGTCATTTATGAAATAAACCGCTACTGAGAAGATACGTGCATTTATTTTTTTTATTTTTCAAAGAAAGAGGAGCTTATTTTGTCGTGATCCAGTGTTAAAAAGAAGAGCGCACAGATCCAGTTTCCATTTTGGCAGATAGGCTAAATGTGTGCTTTTGCAGACCTGAGAGCTAAAATGGCTTTTTAAGACGCACCGATTTGGAACTGAAAGAATTTGAAAGCTGTCCATTCCCGTTCCCTTGCCCACTGTTAGACAGCCGGCGGCAGTGGATTACTCCTTAGGTGCCACTGTAATTAATATGGGATAGCTCTAAGGCAAGCCAGGGCCATGTCAACACATACCTGCAGCAGCTGCTTGTGGTGCAGTATGGTGCCTCCTCCTCCTCCTCCTCCTCCTCCTTCTCCTCTTCCTTCTTCTTCTTCTTCAAATTCAAAGCCAGGGATCAGCTTCTTCAACAGCACCACTCTCACACAGCTCCACGCAACAAAGGGACGCTCTGGATTAGCTCACGGCCCTTTTAAAGGGAAAGAAATGGAGAGGGTGAAGGAAGGAGAGGAAGAGTGTGAGAGTGTGAAAGAGAATGTGAGATGGTGTGAAAGAGAGCTAGAGAGTGTGTGAGAGACAGAGACAGAGAGAGAGAGAGAGAGAGAGAGAGAGAGAGAGACAGACAGGGACAGAGAGTCAGATCCTGTACAAAGACTAAATGATGATAACCTGGCCATTGACACACAATGCCACAGGCAAACCTGGCACCCCTACAGAGGTCATGTGATGACTGTGAGACAGGTGAGGTTGAGACGCACTGCCTCCTGGACTGTGGGGAATAAAAACACACCTCGCAGGCCTTATTTGAAGAAAAAATGGTTCAAAATTCTATCCCTTTCTGACAGAGGAAAAATGTATGCAATTTACTGGGTGAAGGACACACCATCCCACTAGATGCTACAGTTTTAGCGGCATTGTGGCATGTCTCAACAGAACGATAGGCCGTAACCATGCGGGTCGGTGCATTTTATTATTGTTATTAGGGTTATTTTTCGGAACGATTATCTATTGTTTTTGCTTTCCTAGAGCTTAGCTGACTAATTATTTGTTGTATGTATTTTTTTGTAAATCTATCTGGGCAGACAGTGAGCGTGAAAGTGAGAGTCAGTCTTACGCGGTTCCATAGCAACAGTAGATTCTGCTGTGAGAGAAAAGGGTTGGTTTCCTTCATTTTTTGGCACCATTGTTTTTTTTTTTTTTCAGGACCAATTTAGATAACTTCCTTCCTCTCTCCCTCCCTCCCTCCCTCCCTAGTTACGAAGGATTATCTTGTGTGGGATTGTTACCCATGAACTCCATTACATTACACTACATTTCGTGTTCATAGTGCGTTGCCCTGTCTGCTGCACCACATATATGTGAGGAATGCTTCTGCCATGCTAATGGCCTGCGTGTGTAAATATTACCTGGTGTCTGCTTCCCTGGCCCTGATTGGAAACACGTGCGGAGCAGACCTGAGTGAAATGTAATTCTGCGGCTGCCATTTTGATTTTTTTTTTTTGCAATATAAATGTCTGCAGCGGGTGAAATGCAAATCTCTTCCTGTAATAAGCTGTGCAGATTAGCTATCCTCTGATAGCCCCGGTGCCGTAGCTCCGCCCCTCTTTCTCGCCCCGCGCGCGTGAGTCACGGAAAGCTCTGTAATTGTGTGCAGCAGCGCTGGGTCTTCTTGATTGTGCTGTCTGAAAATGTCTCTCCGTGTTCTTGTTTCACGGAGATTTTTAAAGGAGGCTTCCGCGACTCGTTCGAGCGAGAAATCGTGCTCTGAACTCACTCGACAGGACTTCATTTGTTCCGTCAGCCGGGAAGAAGTCACTGCTTCGCATTATTGACTTTTTCGGTGAGCCTTTCCCCCTGGTCATCGGCCAATGACTTCCTCCGTAAAAAAGGATCGGTGCTAGCCAATCCCATCGGCGGCGAGCTGTAACCCTCGCCCTCCGTCAGTCTGAAGCGGGATCAGTAACGCAGGGTGCTGTGCGTTCTGTCCGCACAGCGAGAGTCGGGTGGAACGTATACAGCCCCTTTACACTGTGGCATCTCTGGCGTCTGTTAGAGAGCCGTCCTCTTGGTCCTTATACGATATCACCTGTCTGATACCTTTCAGAATAAACGGTCTTGCGTCACGCTCGCTTCCCATGAAGACCCTGGAGGGCTGCTGCCCTGATTAACTCTTTAGTCTGAGTGGATTGATTATTTACCCCAGTTCATCCCAGTTTGTCACTCTCCCAATGCCCCACCCCCCTCACCCGCTTCTCCCCCTCCGATGCACTAATTAATTCATCATCCACCGCAGTTAAAAACCCCCCCTCTCCATGGGGGGTGGTTAGCGCTGAGGGAGCAGGTGTCTGTCCTGGGCCGAGCACCACCGTGTGTTAGCCCATATGGGGATGGGTGAAGCCCCCCCCCCCCTCTCTTTTTTACATTAGGAAAGATCTCTCATAACACCCCGTTTAATGGTATCTGGGTTTCGCGGCATAACGAATGTGATCTTAACGATGATTGAAGCGGCGCGTTGCCTCGCAATCCCGGCTCGCCGTTCAAACGCGATTCTGTTGGAATGAAGCCGATTTTCTTCCGTGCAAATCTTTGCGTCGACTGGATTTGTTCCTTTCATTACTTTAATTGTTTCAGCGAGATCAATATTTTCCTTTTTTCCTTATGTTTGGCGAGGTGAGGGAGGGTGGTAGTGATTTATGGTAAAAAATAAAACTCCTCTAGCAAAACAATAATCGCTTTGTCATACTTTGCAGTGGGAGGGAGCTGAAGCCTCTCAGGATATTGACTCGGATCCCAAAAGCGTGATTTTCACCGAGGCGTTTTACATACATGCAGAAAGAAAAATAAATCGGGCTGATTTAATGTTGAGTCTGTTTATAAATTCATAACTCGGACGGCGGTCCACGTAGTATCTGGGCTTCGTCCCAGAGGTGAGCTTCAGAGATAACCGCGGGAGGCTTTGAAACGGCACGATCGAGGCATCATTCGCCCTGCTGCCCGACCCAGGTGAGACCTGAACAATCTCGCCCCAGTCCTTCACCCACTCCCGCATGCTCCATCTGTCAGCTCTTCCGCTGCACCGCCGTGGAAGGTGATTTACAGAGAGTCTTTAAATCAGACATTTACCATTTTGAAGAATGAATTAAAGAAATAAGAGCAAATACATGTTTGGGGTGTCTCGGTGGTGTAGCCTTTGGAGCGCCGTCCGCATGCTCATTGCGAGTCGCGAGACCTTTGTCGCATGTCTCTCCCTATTTCTCGCTCCATTCCTGTCTCTCTACTATGTGCTGTCCAATAAAGCTGAAAAAATCCCTAAAAAAATTTATAAATATATGTTTTCTTTGGGCTAATTACAGATTTTTTTTTTAGTCACAACACAAAGTAGGCGTTTGCTTGCTGTGTGACAGTGGCTTCACTGTAGAGTGTTTCTACATTACATGCTGCAGTTTTACCGCTTGTTATTCAGCACTCTGAGATGTAAGAGTGTGACCGAGGGTCATGACTTTGGTAGGTAGCGAGGGGGGTTAACCGGTGAGCTCAGAGAAAGGCAGGTGAGCTGATGATCCAATCACAGGAGGCCCTTGGTGTCACAGCCCACTGGCTGTCCAGCATCGGCCAATCATGTACCAGAAGTAAGGCTCTCCACCTGTCACATGATCAGACTGGCTCTTGCATTGTGACATCATCAGTGTGACCACATAATCTGCAGGCTACGTTTACATGCACACCAATACCCCGATTATTGGGAGTGCCGGTATTTAGAATATTGCAGTTTCAGAAGTCATGACATCAACACGCACCATAAAATCAAAAGATTGGGCAAAAATCCAGGTGCCTTAATCTGGTTACATGGCCATTTCAATAATCAGAGTATTGCCATAATTGGGGTAATGAGCCAGGTCGGAGTATTACTGTGCATGTAAACGCATCCACAGAGTGGAGGACATTGCAATGTAATACTATTTTGATGTAGTATCTTTCTCCCTTTTTTCCCTTTCTCTGAGATGCCCCCTGGGCTTCAGGGACAGTGGGAAGGCACTCTAATTAATCAGGGTGTGACAGGGGGGAGGGATGGTGGAGGGGAAGGGGCTCCCATTGGCTGTCCCAAAGCCCACAGAGAGCACGTGTCACGTGTCAATCATGCGTGAAAGTCTCAGCTGTCAGCCCTGTGAAGCCACTGAAATCCGACGGCTTATTTGCGCGAGGTCGTCTTCTGTGGAGGCAGACAGAGAGATGACAGAGGGGGGAAAATAAAGGCGAGTCAGCCCTGTCTGTGTGTGTGTGTGTGTGTGTGTGTGTGTGTGTGTGTGTGTGTGTGTGTGTGTGTGTGTGTGTGTGTGTGTGTGTGTGTGTGTGTGTGTGTGTGTGTGTGTGTGTGTGTGTGTGTGTGTGTGTGTGTGTGTGTGTGTGTGTGTGTGTCTGCGTCTGCTAGCAGGCCCAGCGCGCGGAGCAGGCAGCGCGTCGTCTTTAGCGTGTACAAGGGCACGAATGCGATGAAAGCTCTGTGCTCTGCTCTCTAATGAGATGCGCAGGACAGCGAGAGCTGATTGGACCAGGAAGGCATTGGCGAGGATCAAAAGAGAGCATTGCATCTGCATTCTCTGGCAGCAATGGAAGCTAAGTTAGTAAATAGCATGCTGTGCACAGTGGCCTTTGCATCCCTTAGATCTTTAGATCAGCAGCATTACTTCCTGCTTGTTGTGCTGCATAGCCATCGGTTCATCACTCACTCTGGGTCAACGCTATCACCCACTCTTGCTCCAGCTCCTTCCCGTTTCACCTTTAACCTCAAGGAGCATCTTGGCACCGCCTCCTCCTTTCTCCCCTCTTTCCTTCCCTCTAGTCTCCTTGACAGGAAAAAAAAATAATAGAAACCCTACCCATTAGATTTAGCACCTGGCAGTCTCTTAACAGACGCTCGTATCTAGAGCGACGTACAGTAGTGGAGAACATCAGTGTTACTCTCAGGAATACAGCAGTGTGGTATCACCAAGGCACAGAAGGCCCATTTATAATCAATAACTGTAATGTTAACCTGACAAACAACAATTTGTATTGGAGCAAGAGAAGCGCAACTAGATGGGTAACTGATATGTGCTATGCAGTCAGTTATGGACCTAGATTATCTTGAATGCCATTTTACTGTGTTGTAGTCAAGTCTGTGTGGGGGTTATCTCAGTTCTTTCTGCACACAGTAATGCTGACAAATAAAAGATTCACATTGTTAAATTGAACTCTTTATGTCTGGAGGAGAACACTGTCAGTTTGTGTTGGGGCTGGCAGTGTAGTATCATGGTTAAGGAACTGGCCTTGTAGCCAAAAGGTTGCAGGTTCGATTCCCAGGTAGGACACTGCCGTTGTACCCTTGAGCAAGGTATCTAACCTGAATCGCTTCAGTATATATCCAGCTGTATATGTGTAAGTCGCTCTGGATAAGAGCATCTGCTAAATACCTGTAATGTAATGTAGTAATGGCTGGGGAGCAGCTCAGAAATGTGTGTGTTTGTGTATGCGAGTGTGTCTGCGTGTGTGTGTGTGTGTGTGTGTGTGTGTGTGTGTGTGTATGCGAGTGTGTGTGTGTGTGTGTGTGTGTGTGTGTGTGTGTGGTAATGAATTTCTCACCCTAGCAATTTCCTGTTAAAGTGTCCGTGTAATCAGATACGTAGCCCTGACACCTACCAATAAATTTCTCTTTTAATTTTCGTACCAATTCCCCTTTTGCCACAGAATCATGAAAATTTCTCATTTTCAAAACTGCCTTATTTTCCATTACCTCAAATTTTCACACTTTCCACACTTTCATTCCCTAGTGTATTTATTTCTCAGAAAGAGAAAGGCTCTGCCCCATGTGAAAATTAGGATTATTTCTTAATATGTAATGCATACAGTTTGTGGAAACTGGGGCATGTCTTGGCTATGATGATGTAGAGGAAATGAACAGAAAAGTATGAAAAGGCTGAAATGTGATTAAAATGGTAGCATATGCCATGGCCATGTCTCACAGAAGACTCCCATTTAGTCTGAATTTGGAGCAATCGCACCTGCTGGAACTGCGGGGACTTTTCGACCCAACATTTGACACAAGAAAGTGTGAATTTCACATTTGGTACATTATGTCCTGGCTATGAGAGTGCTCAGGGTCAATGCGTATTAATGACAAAAACGCTATGCAGTCTCTTTTAATTTTTTTGTGTGTGTGAAAGTGTGCCTCTATTTGATATTGGGGCAGGATGGTTAGGGGCTGCACTGCTTTGTGCCTTTGTGAGCCACGCCCCACATTCGCGGTCCGCAGAGAGTTTGTCCGCAGAGTCGTTTGTCTCCGCTGGAATGCCGAAAGCTGAATTTGTGCTGGTATCCGTATTGTTTTAATCTATTGTTTTGTGTTGATCTAATGGCTTTCTCTCAATATTCTCTGGCCTTGTGCTTCGGACATGCTGACATCGCCCCATGCACATCGGATGTACCCTGAAGGATTTGTCCTGCACCCCTACTTGCCTGTTACACGCCGTGCTTTTGTCATGCTCTGCAGATATACGGCAGATTTCCTCTCCGTGGATCGGCAGGCCTTGCACATTTCTGGGCCCCGTGGTGCTTTGCGGGCTGTTTAAGACCACTGGGATTTGTAGTTTTTCTAGACCGACTTTAATAGCTTGACCTTTGACCTTTTTACTGCGGTATTACCTGTGTTCCCTCATCTGTGGTGGCATTAGACCCGTCTCCATTCTTATTCGGCAGGGTGAGCTCAGCCTATCTGCGTTTTCTTCTCTCTCAGTGACTGTGACGTGGAAGAGATGGTGTCCTCAGTCCCTCCTTTACCGCTAAATACCCCGCCGCCCCGCCCAATCCCGCCGCTCAGTCCAGGACGTCTCGTTTACGCCACAGCCTCACAAACGCACGGCACAATGAAGCAGCGCTCCTTATGATCGTGTTCCATGTGCTTTGCCGCCCACACAGAGCCTATTTACCATCCTCTAAGGAGCAGAGTAATTCGTTTTCCTGCTCTGTTTTCCTCCCTTTTCTCCCCCCCCTCCACGTGAGCAGCGAGCGCCAGGTCCGGAGAATCGGCAGTTTACGTAGCGGTAATCCGCGCGACGCCCGTCCAAAGACCGTCGGATCGTCCTTCTCACTCCTTGTTTTTCCCTTCCCCGAGAAAAGTGATGGAGAAAAGCAATAATAAAACTGTAATGATAGCGTTGCGTACGGACGTGGCGGCGCA